>CANSZD010002570.1:0-207500 GCA_947648045.1 Beta corolliflora
CTTTCTACAGCTCTTAAGATTTATCCGATATTTTTAAGATTATGGATTTTGAGTGTTGAATATGAAATTAATTGACTATATTATCTATTTCGTTAGTTAAATTTTAGATATAAGGTTGAACTTATTTGAAGTTGTTATTGAGTGTTGTATGTGTTAGGGAAAGTACGAAAATCAAGGGTCATAGAACAATCTTCTAGGTATGATGCACTTTTCCAAAAGTAATATTCCGAACCTATTGGTATAGCACATGTTACCACGGAATTCACCTTCGAGATACAAAGAAGAAACAATTGTGGTCACGCTAACTATGAACACTATCAAATGGAAACAAGTTTTGAGAGATTTGAAATGATGAAGAAATTTTGATTTTGATCTTGAGGGATTTGTGTGAAAACATGTGAGAGAGTATTTTTCAACATAACCTTAACATAACTTTCATCATATGAGTGCTCTCATATTTATATTAATGCTATACTTGTAGAAACCAAATTTCGAACCCCTTTTTCGGATAAATAAAGATTTTGAAAAGAAATAAAAGTAACGAAAACCGTCATGCATCGTGAAGCATGCGCCTCGTCAAATGCATGATTTCGTCCCGGAGTGCGACTTTCATTTCGTCAGTACGATTTCCTTTTTTTGCATACGATTTCGGCTTAGAAACATAATTTCCGTGAGTCGTAGTCGATAACTACAACCACCGTTTAAATAAAACGATTCGTAGTATAATCATGCTCATCTTTATTTGTTAATTGTTTTAAGTAAGTCTTTCGAAAAACGGAAAACGAGTCGCGATTAGGCGTCGGAATTTTAGTCGTATCCTAATACCAGGTAATAATCGGTTTTCTTGATGGTCAAGTCATTGTTCATTGGATAAAGAATAAGAATATATTCTTTATCCATTAATCACATCCTTTATCCATTAGTTAGAGAATAATAATCATGAAGAGATGTGAGAATAAGAATCATATCCCATGTGTAAGAGGGGGGAATCCGGATTTTTTTCGGTAGAATCGAGTGTGCGCCAAGCACACAATCATGCGCTAGACGCATGATTGTGCGCCTAGCGCACAAGCGTTCTGCGCCCGAGACGCAGGCTTGCGCCTAGCGTAAGGCGCCGTGCCTAGCGCAAGCTCTGCGTTTGGCGCAACGTCCTAATCAATTTTGTTTTACACGTTTTTCGATGCATTTTTTTACGTAATAGGATGTTTAGGGAAGAATATTTTCTGAAAATCAAATCTTGCTTCATTTATGAGAAAATCCAAAAAAGAATAATAATATTAGTGTTTCCAAAGAGATTTGATAATGTCTTTAGGGTGAGGTCATTAGAGTGATGTCATTAGGGTGATTAAGGATGAAGAAAATAAGATTTTTTGGGTGAAAAATCGATTTTCAACCGCTTTGTAACTCTAGTTCACCTCCCTCATTTCTCTATAAATACCCTCCTTCAACTTAATTTCACTACTTCTCTCATCTTCTCTACTCCATTCCTCTAAAGAAATCACACTTAAGAAAAGAAAGAAAAAGTTAGTAAGATAATTAGTAAGTAAAGAAGTTCATAAAAAGAAGAAAAAACACAAAAAGAGTTTAAATTAGTAATTAAGTAGATTTAGAAACTCACTTAGAAATTAAGAAAATCACAAAAAAAGGTAGAATTATTTGCAAAAAGGAAGTGCATCATTGAGCTAGCAAGGTAAAGTGGAAACTCTTGTTTATTTTTTATTATCTTCTTAATCATCTACTAACTTCCTCCTTGTTTTCTTCTTATCATTTTTTAAATCTTTGTAGTGATTCGGGTATGCGGAAGTCCTAATAGGTTCCCAACCTTAAATCACCCCACCTAGAATAGTCACCTCTAATGGGGTGACTCTTAGAAAACAATGTGATTATGTGATTTTCCTTAATCAAGTTGTTATTCATCACCAAAAATATTTTCATAAAAAAATTCAAGACAAGTTGTACATAAACATCTCCATAAAAAAAGAAAATGTGATGCTGTAATTATAATCAGTTTTAATTTCGTACTTCATTTTATTTTTTCGTCTGTATTATCAGAATAGTTTATAGGATTTAATATTTTTCCTATGAATTGCAAGATGCTTCCAAAGAATCGGGCTTTGGAATTTCTAAAAAACGAATTTTGTGTAAATAATTAAAAATCATACAACTTTGTTGTGCAAAACTGATTTTGTCCAAGTACCACCTAAGCTTGTTGCGTCAATAAAGTTTAAAATAAAAACATCGAGGTTTGAAGAAAACATCGGTAGCTTTTCAAAAATATAAAAATCATGTTCATATGAATTTTATACAATTGTACATTATTTTTACAAATTCGTTCATGTAAATCACTTAATTCCAGAAAACTGGTTTTCTTTTTAGATAACAAAATGAATAAAAAATGGTCTTAAATGTGTCCAATTCAAGTAAAAATTTCCAGTCTAGTTTTTCAAAACGTCTAGAATGTTCATACCAAAATTTACTTCAAAATAAGTTCAATAAGTTGGATCTCAAAGAACAACTTCAATAAAGGTCCCTTTTTGACCAGTTTTAAAATAAAATGCACCATAATTGGAGTTGTCACTAAAAATTTATGAAACTTTTACACAACATAAAGAACTCACTGGTCTATCCATAGATGTATGACATTCTCAATTTGACGCTTTATACGGCATGTTATGATTTTTTCAATTCAGTACAAGAACAAAAGTGTAATCTGGAAAATGAAATAAAGTGGTATATCAACTTTCATATAAATTTTTTTTTTATTTCACACGAAAATGTTAATTAAAAATCATGAATTTCTTAAGTTTCTCTTAAAATGACTCATCTTATCATGTAAAAAAAAATCAATAAAAATTTTCATAAAAAATCAAAATCAAAGAAGTTAATTCATCTTTAACTTTCAAAAATTCACAAATAAACATGAATTCCAAAGCCCATTCAAGGAGGTGAAGATCAAGGAGCATCATGGTGAAGATCAAGATTGAAGATTTGTATGGATCATAGAATTTGTACATTTTTGTTCTAATAATAGTTTCTTTGTAAATAATTATTACATCACTCATTAATAAAAAAACATGGAGATTAATCATAAATTTTGATAAAATGAGCAACCAATGTTACAAATTTTGCATGTTGGGCCAATATGTCATAGTATATGAATTAAATGACCCAATCTCAATTAAGAGGAAAAATTGCAAATCTAACTAAGTGAAATTGTATGATGATCCATCTTACATTTTAAAAATGTGTTCTCCATATTCAAATGGATTAATCATATAATTTGACATAATTAGATTGGTAATTATGATCTCCGAATTAATTTTAGGTCGTTTCACATGTCTCGCTCGCTTTAAATGGCCAAATTCCAATAAGCCAAACACAAATCTCCCAAATTCGATCTCAAATTGATCATTTCTCTCCAAATGACTTAATAATCTTCAATCAAGATTATTTCTCAAAAGCCTTCAAATTAGGAAGCAAACTTCTAAGACCTCTTGAAAATCATAAACATAATCGCTAATTAAGGTGGTTATTTCAATCCTCGATTAATCGCTAATTAGAGCGGTTAACTCAAACTTTTCATTCAATCACTAATTAGGGTGATTAGCTTAACCTTTCATCATATTTAATCACTAATTAGAGTGATTATCTTAAACCATAATAATCGTTAATTAGGACGTTTGTTTTTCTCATTTAATCACTAATTGGAGTGATTATCTTAAATCTTAATAATCGTTAATTAGGACGATTGTTTTTCTCATTTAATCACTAATTAGGGTGATTATCTTAAACCTTGAATCATCATCAATTAAGGTGATTACTTCCTAACCTTCATTCTTAATCCCTAATCAAGGTGATTATCTTCCCTCATAAAATTTAGTCACTAATTAGGGTGATTATCTTAACCTCCATTTTTAATCACTAATTGAGGTGGTTATCTTAATTCTTCCTATTTAATCACTAATTAAGGTGATTATCTTAATCTCATTTCAATCACTAATTGGAGTGATTACCTCATTTTCCATTAGATTTGTTTAATTCTAAAGGTGATTATCTATTTCCTTTTCTTCCCCAATGGAATTGGCCATTTAAGGTGAGACATAAGCTCGAACTACGATGGTTTTGATCCATGACTGGATTCCAATCCCGCAATGATTGGTACGTAGGGCAACTTCAGTGCTCAAACCTACCATGTACAAATGATATATTGGTCCTAAATAAAATTGGTTGATGTGTATATGTGCAAACTATGTGATTTTCTTTCTTTTGAATAACCATGATTACATAGAAATGGAAAATAACGCATTTAGTAAAAGCCCGTTCTGTAGAATGGAAGAGGAGACGAGTTACAGACGTTCGCACCTCTTAACCTAAACCCCGAACCCTATCTCATGGTATCAAAGACCAATTTTTCAAAAAAGCTTTATCCATATGAAGTCATCATCGTTTTAAATGATATTGCTTGAAATTAACTTTAAAATGATTTATTAAATAAATATGTCCCTATTCAAATATTAATAGGGTGACGACTTCAAAGTTTTCTAAAACTCATAGTCCAATGAGAGACTTTTGTGGAATTCAAACCGTTAATTAAGACAGTCAAAAATCGAATACCACAGGCTGGCGACTTCACTGGGGATCTATACCTCCATTTGAGGTATAAGAGGTTTAAACCTGAGCAATGCGTTATTTTTCATATGTATATATAATAAAAAAAAAGTTAATCATGGCTATTCCCAATTTAATTTTTGTATAAAGCATGCTTATGTGAAACTTACGTGTGCTTGGTAGTTTATCGATCCATACACGTGCACTCTTTTTAACCATTTTCTTATTAGGTCTGATACCTCTGTCTATTGGTAAGGGTCAGAATTTTAGAATGACAAATTAATGAATTAAGGGCGTAAAACCTGCATCCGCGAGCTATGCGACCGGCTCTGTTAGGAGCGTCAACCCTCGATGGACACAATGGAAGTGACTCAAGGCCACTTTAACATAATCTCTCCTTAAATGAATCACCTTTTAGTTGACTTTTAGGACACAAGGATCAATGCACAAATGTCTTTTATTTATTTGAGTTGTTGAATAATGTGAAAAATTTTCAAAATTCCTCAGTCCGTTTTCAGTCGGTCAATATTCCAGTAATCATTAACTGTAGCTGAATTGCTGCCGAAATGATTATTGAAATATTAAGAGTATTCTTGTTTATTTATCACAAGTGTCATGTAAAAAAAATGTGCTCACTCATTTTCAAAAAAAAAACTCACATTTACTTCATAATTCTTTTTCAAAAACAAAATTGATTTTTTTTTTAAAAGAAAAAATTCCTGTTTTGCAAATATGATCCCAAATAAATAAAAAATTTGAAAAATTGAAAAATGAAAAGAGTCATAATCACGAGTTCAAAACGTGTCATGTTTAGGAATTAGAATGTAATTAAAACGTGGTCTAAAAACACGAGAAGTCTAGTCTAAAAAAGAGAAAAAAAATTTGTCAAAAGGAATAATTATTTTTTTTAAATAAAAAACATAAAAAATTGTGTCAAAAGGGATAATTGTTTAAAAAAAAAAAGAAGATTCTTCCATTTCCTGCTAAAAAAAACCTATAAAGAAAAATTCATTAGTCATTGACTAACATTGTTAGTGTGTACATTTCAGGTACTTCACATCAAAAAAAAAAAAATAAACTTGCATCATTTCACAATGTCTGATTCCGTAAAGCAAATTCAGATTAAAGCTTCAGCAAAGGGCAAAGGCCGTTGGAGGTCTATTAATCAAATTTATGTAGAAGAATCTCTAAGAACCATGTACAGTCGTCTGAAAAGACAGGGTCTTCTAGAAGCGAAGCATCACTGTTACACTTTGCCACCGTCAGGGGTTAACATGGGATTATACTGCAACTTTTGCCATCAGTATGGACACGAAACAGATCGGTGTGTTGACCTAAGGCATACCATCCACCGGCTAATAGAAGATGGAAAAATTCCCATTCCTCCATCATGGATGCCTCCAATTGTGTCCTTCACTAAGGTTGATCTTCCCAAGGAACTGGATCCTCATCAAGCTTTATACATCACTTTGAAATGCAATGGGCGAGAATTGACCAATGTACTAATAGATGATGGATCGGCACTTAATGTTTGCCCTAAAGGAACGCTTTATGAGTTGGGATATAACAACACATTATTAAGCCCTACTAATACAATGTTAGGAACATACGACAATTCTTCAAGGAGGGCTATAGGAACGATTAATCTTCAACTAAGGTATAAAGACTGGATTTGTGATGCAAATTTCACGGTTGTCGAAGCATTAACTTCATTCTCTTTGTTGTTGGGGCGACCATGGCTCCATGCGAACAAAGCCGTTGCCTCTCCTGCACACCAAAAACTCAAATGCCCAACAACTTCGGGAAAAATAACCATCCATGGGAATCCGACGCGACCAAGAAGTATCACCCCCACACCGTCAACGGTAGAGGATGAAACAGGTCCTCAGGATGGTTCCTTCAACCCCTGCATGCAAGGGAGTAATGTTCCTTCAGTACCCCAAGGATCCAATTCAGAAGCCATTTACACTATCCTAATGACAATTGATCAGCTCATCGCTTATGCCGATATCTGTTGTGCTCAGAATATGCCAGTATGACCTCTCAATACTGATCAAGCTGAAACCACCTCTGTCATAACCTTCTCTGATAAAGATCTCCCCGATAACCCAACTCATAACAACGCTTTGTACATCGCTGTTGATCACAGTGCCAGACACATCAAAGGTGTAATGGTCGATAATGGAGCTTCTGGCAATCTCTGTCTCCTCAGTACCCTCAAGTGGCTCGGGTTTACTCCTCCACAAGGAGAAGCCTCCATAGGAACCATAATTGCATATGATGGTTCAACACAAGAAATCATAGAATCAACAACCATGATCTTACGCATTGGGGCAATCATACGAGAGGTTAATTTCATGATCGTTGATTGCGAAGCTCCTTTCACTCTCTTGTTAGGACGACCATGTCTCCACAAGAACCAAGCTATCATCTCAACATTGCACCAAAAGATGAAGATGATAACTCCACATGGAGTTATCACTAGGGTTGTTCATTTCGGATATCCGATCCGATCCGAAATTTCGGATATCCGAAAATTTCGGATCGGCAAATCTGCGATCCGTATCCGATCCGGAAAAAATCGGATATCCGAATTTTTTGGATCGGATAACCGGGTATCCGAAAAATAAAAACAAACAAAAATAAAAACATAAAAAATTAAAATATGCTAATATATGTAATAGCGACTCAACAAGATAGCCAAATCCAACCAGTAACTTGAGATTTCACAAAATACAGCAACATTTCATAAGCATAAACCTGAGATTTATCCCCAAATCTATCCCATTTTATCCCAAAAATACAGATGCTTGAGACTATTCTCAAATATCAACTCAGTTTCTTCATAATCCCACAGAGAAAAGAAGAAGAGGAGGTGAGATCGGACGTCGCAATGGCTGGGCGGCTGACGAAGTTGCACTGGTGGGCTCTTGCCTCCTGGTAGGCGTCGGTGGTGTGGAGGGGTTCAGCTTTAATGGCGCCGACGCAGCCACGCAGGCTAGGTTTCTCGCAAAAAGACCTTATGGAGTGGAATGGTGGTCTGGTGGACATAGAAGAGGAGAGTCAAAGAGACAGAAATGAGAAAGTGAGAATGAGATATATATGTCAATTCTCTTACTGCGGCAATTTACAGTAGGTAGACAAGGTAGTGCATAACTGCATATGCACTGCTAGTCTAATGTAATGTCTTTAATGTTTAGACCTAGGTTTTCTTTTTTTTTAAAAAAAAAAAACTGAAATTATATCCTTTAATGAAAAATTGGATATTTTGGATATCCGAAAATAAAAAAAATTCGATCCGTATCTGATCCGATATTTTTCGGATATCCGATCCGAAATATCATAAACTTAAAAAATCGGATTGGATATCCGATTTTCCGGATCGGATCGACCGGATCGGATCATTATGAACAGCCTTAATAATCACAGTCCCAGGAGATATAGCAATGGGGGTGGCAATGCAAAAATCCCGCACACCTCATATATGTCATTTAAATCATGAGGAGAACGACAATGGTCACACAGAAACATCACCCCTCAAACTGGTGAAATACTACTTCTACTGGCCTATTCTCGAGGAGGATCTTGATCAACCGAACTGGATACCAGACATGAGAGAAGTTAAGAGGGTTGAAAAGAAGTTCCATTGGCTCTTCAAAGAGTCCTGGGCAGTTCAGTGTGAAGGAGAAGAGAGTCCAACACACAAAGTAGCTGCTATTCAATCTATCATGGAACCTTATATCTTCCTTGATGAAATTGATTATGAAACAAGAGCCTCTTGCATGCTGGTGTACAAGGCATGGGCATCATGGCTCCTCAGCCGAGAAGACAACCCTTTATATGTCAAGAAGAAAAATGAAAGGTGGAACAAACGTCTTTCGACAGGTGAATACATGGCATGGCGCCCAGCAAACTGAAGTCTGAAAAGTTTGGAAAATACCTGAATCATTTAATTGCTTTTATATTATACTTTGTAGGTAGAGCTACGTGCGGCTTGATCCCCTAAAAAAAACAAAAAAAAAAATTCAATGTTGTAATGCATCTATCTTAGCTTTCTCTACTATGTAATGTACTAAAAGGGGTACGTAGGCAACTCATTTCCTGAGTGTAGCTGCAAAAAAAAAAAAATTCAATATGTCAGAATTACGTTGGGCCTGATTCTCCATTCAAAAAAAATCATCACAAGAGAAATTTCTCCCCCAAATCCAAATCCACTTATGGAGATACGTAGGCAACCTTCGGGTTCGACCCCTTTTGCATTTAATATTTTCTTTTGTGCTTTCAGCGCTTAGAAGCAATCAATACGTCACTACAAGGAAGAACGATATCTGGGGCATTATAATTTACCAAAATGAGCACACAGGCCTCGTTATATCTCTTTTCTCTTATTTCTATAGTAGCAGGAAATGGAAGGATATTATCAAATTGATTTTGAAAAATGTTTGTGTATTATCCCAAAAAAAAAAATTGAGTCCAAGAGTGGCAGTGTTTAACATAAATAAAAAGGTTCAAGTCTAAAAAAAACGAGAATAACAAGTCAAAGAAATCTAATGAAAAGTCCAAAACAAATGATAAAGTCAAGGTTTCACACCTTTTAATAAGTGATAACTGAAATTGGGGTTAAAAGAAAAAATAATTTTCAAAGATATCATTTCTTTCATTCCCTGCAAAAAAAAAAAAAGAAAGAGGAAAAGAAAAGAAGAAACAAAGTATGGACAAATTTCTATGCTAACTCTTCATCTCATTTCACAGGAACTCTACCTGGGCCCGCTCAGGATCTAGGCTAATTCACCGAAGTTCTGACCACAGTGAACGTTCTCTGTTAGTAATACTGTCATTCTTGTCTACACCAGCTGTATTCTCTGCTACGCATCTCAGCAACATGTCTGAAATTCCGAACAACGAGCACCAACATAACTCTACCCCTCCATGATCCAATGACTGAGCTCCGAGGACTTGTCCAGGCCATGCTTGACCGACAGGATAATATTGAACAAACTGTGTTGGGCATAATGCGCCAAAGCGCCCAGATGCCTCCTCCTCCTCCTCCGGAATCGGAAGTAGCTTCACCTTTTCACCTTGAGCCAATGAACAATGAGAGAGAAATTCCCACTTAGCTCGAGGAAGAAGTAGTTAAGCTCAAAGAAGTTTTAAAAGGCATGACTAAGGCCGAACCATGGATGGACATTCATGGGTTAACACTTTTCCCAAAGGCACGATTATCTCATGGTTTCAAGATGCCTAACCTGACAAAGTTTGATGGGACCGGCAGCCCCACCAATTTCCTGAAAATGTATGTAGGGGGAATGAGTCCCTGGGGAGTGGAAGAATCTTTGATGGCCCAACTCTTTCAACAGTATTTAGATGGTGTTGTAGCACATTGGTTCCTCAACCTTGGAAACACAAAGAAATCCACTTGGGCTGACATAGTCAGAGAGTTCTCAAACCAATACAAATATAATGAAGAAATTGATGTTACTAGAAGGGATCTGGAGACCACTTCTCAAAACCTTAATGAGACATTTTCTTCATTCATCACTCGGTGGAGAAACAAGGCTTCCAAAATGATGAGTAGGCCTAATGAGGAGGAACAGCTGCAAATGGTTGTGAAGAACCTTCACCTGTCTATCAGAAGCATATGGCCTACCAATATTTCCCGACTTTCAATGCTTTGATTGCTACGGGAACTCTAGTTGAGGACGCTGTGAAAAGGGGAGACATCAAGAAAGATGATCCTACGGGCAACGCAACTTATAATGCAAAGTTTGGAAATAACAAAAGAGTCCCAAACAATGATTCAGCAGCTCCTAAGACCACTAATGCGATTCATGCCATTGGTGCATCTTCTGCATTCCAGTTACGGCCACAAAGGAACATTACCCCCTTAAACATGACTTATTCCCAAGCTCTCTCCAAGATAAAAAAAGGCCAATCTCATTCAACCCTTGAATCCACGTCCACCTCCTAAAAATCCTTACCCTGGTTATGGCCCAAACCAAAATTGTGAGTATCACCAAAGTTCGGGGCATAATACTGAAAGCTGCACGGTTTTAAAGCATCAAATCCAAAACCTTGTGGATGATGGAAAGCTCTCTTTAGGATCTGCTTCCACTAAACCAAACGACTCTCAACCCAACATCACAAAAAACCCCCTTCCTAATCATAAGACCTCATTTGCCATTAATGCCATCTCTGCTACTTAAGATGGATGCAATCTAATCCAGTTAATCCGCAAGACAGTTCCTCAAATGTATGAAATGCCAATAGCCGTAGGATACAAGTGTTTGGTCTATGACTATTCCACTCAAGAAAACGTTAAAACGATGCCTTATAAAGACCCCAGTTTCACTCTCAACAAAGATCCATTCTCTGACATATGTGGAACTTTGGATTATGACGGTGCCTTCTTCATTTTGGACTCTGATGCTGATGAAGATGCCTCTTCGGCCTTGACAATCGTGGAAAAAAGCACTAGAGGACATTCTACCACTCCAAATACATACCGGCACCCCATCTGCCTCGATGATCTTAGTGATGAGGAGTATTAGGATATCTCTCATTTGACTAGAGCAGACCGCCATTTTAAACCATCCCATTTGGAGGATGAAAATCCTTTGGAGGTAGTGAGGAGGAAAGAAAAGGGCAAGGAGCCAATGACAGAGGATAGTAACAAGGAAGATGATGCTATCAAGTGCATGAAAGAAGTAAATGCAAATGTTTCCATCTGGAAATTGTTAATGCATTCCCAGCCTCAAGCCTCTGTAAGCTCTTCCATAACACCAGACCAGATGGTGGGGCTCATTCATGGGGTAGATCGAACTCTCATATTCACAGACAATGATCTCCCTGACAATATCAACCACAACAATTCATTGCACATCACTATACGCTGTAATGGATGGGAGATACCTAGGGAGTTGATCGACAATGGCTCCGCAATCAATGTTTGCCCTCTGCGTGTGCTAACGAGACTTGGGTATTCAAAAGAAGATCTGGTACCATCCAACCAGGTGGTTAGAGCATATGATAATGCCAAGACGGAAGTACTGGGTTTAGTCAGCCTCCTCATTGAATGTGGCCCTGTGGCAAGGAAGGTGGAATTCATGGTCATTGACATTCAAGCCAGTTTTTACTTCTTATTAGGAAGACCATGGCTGCATGAGAATAGAGCAGTGGCTTCTACTTTACACCACAAGGTAAAGCTTCTCACTGATCAGGGCGCTGTGACTATTTCTGGTGATCCAGAAATTATGACCATCTCCAACACCGGAAAATCGGTATTGTATTTGAACGAAGTAGAGGGCATTAGGTTGGATGGTTACACTATCCACTGTATTCTAGCAGCACCTGAAAATTCATGGATGAATGAGGTTCCAGGAGCCACACCAGATGAAAGTGATGAAGAAACAGAACCAGAATATAGTGAGGATGACGAGGAAGACATAGGAGTTCCGAGCATCGGCACTCATAATACGTCAGTTGAAGCACCGGAGGAATCTTGTGGCGGTAATCCTCAAGATGATGATAATGAGTCAAAGAAGAGATCTAGGACTGACGATTTTGACCTGGACTTTAATGAAGTATGCCCTGTTCGAGAGGTTCACAATGAATCACTGATTCTCTTTCCAGGATATCAACACGAGGATCATTATCGTGAGTTACCACAGTTCCAGAAATTTGACGGGAACGGTGATCCTTTTGTCCATTTAGTTGGATTTATGAATGCCTTGCATCCATGGGGCATACCAGAGGAAGATTACCCCATGCTGTTTGACAAGAGTTTAGAAGGACCAGCTTTGGACTGGTACTACTCTTAGGATTATGTGGATAGAGCTAGTTGGGAAAATGCTAGCCAAGCCTTTGTTAATTGGCTCTCGAGCAGAAACAAACTGATGTCAAGAAGCTGAAACTAGTCACTTTGCGTCAGAGCGCCTTAGAAACTTTCTCGCACTTTTGCTCGAGATGCACTCATATCCGCAGACAGCTTCGTTTCCATATTACCGATCGAGAGTTCATGCTCATATTGCTGCGGAACCTGAACGGTTTCTATTATCGTCACATGGTTACTATCAAGTACACCTCCCTCAGTCACATGAAACAACATGGCTTTGACATTGATACTCTGAAATTGCAAGAAAAATGACCTCGGGAAGATCTTGAAACTCCCAACACAAATCCAAGGGTATATGCTAAGATAGATGAACCATTGAGTATGGTGTATGATCGTCTTCAAAGCCAAGGAATAATCCAAGCCTCAGCATATGTGCATTGTTTACCCCTTCCTGGAACAGACATGAGCAAACTCTGCGCTTATTGTCGTCAATTTGGGCATGAAACTGATCGATGCCATGATCTTTACTACAAAGTTCAAAACCTGGTTGACCGAGGCATCATTAGTCCAACCCATAAGGAAGTGCCCGTAAGGAAAGTGTCGGCACGCCGTCAACCTCAATCCCAAGTTGATATCTTCCGCAAATTAGTCGAGCAAGGTCGGATACATCCACTTCCAAGACGCCCAGGCCCAAGTCCCGTAGGATCAGATCTCCACAAGTACTGCCAATATCATTAGTTGCATGGTCACGACACAAACCAATGTCACGCTCTCAGCTATCGCATCAAGCAGATCACCAACATAGCTCTTGCCTACCGCAAATCTACTTGATCGTCTCACAGAAGGAGAAAAATCTTCGGTAAAACGTCATGTAGGGGGTTAGCCCATTAATAAAAAAAAAAGAAGAAAAAAAAGGAGGAAAAAAATCTTTCTGCTCGTTAATATCAGAGAACTACGTGCAGCTTGAATCCCCATTATCATGTACACTTGCACTGTGAGATCACTCCACCTATGTAACACCTGGGGTACGTAGGTGGCTCAATATGAGTGCAGTTGCTTTATTAAATAAAAAACTTTAGTTCTTGTTAAAATAATGAACTACGCTGAGTCTGATTCCCCGTAAAATGCACCTGGAGCAATGGGGATATGTAGGCAGCCTTCGGGTTCAACTCAAATGTATTAACCATTGTATTTCAGGCAATGTGATCAGAACTCAAGACGCCAGTCATCATAGGAGCAATTTCAGAATGCTGAATTGACACATCCATGGGGATACATGCCCTAATCTCTATATTTTCAGTCTTTGTCCAATACTAAAACGGGGAATGGAAGAATGAAAAAAAAAACATTTATTTTCAACCCCAATGACAGTAAAATCATTCAAGAGAGTCAAAATAAAAAAAATTGTAAAGGTGGACCATTCCAGTCAAATATATGGCGAAATTATTTTCGAAAATTTTCTTTATTCTGCAATGCATTCTGCAATATGTAGCTTTCTTCTCTCTTCTTTTAATTCTTTTTTCTCTATCTTTAGGTCCAAAAAGAAGAAATTTGTCCCTTCTCTAAGGATGACCAATTACCATCAGAAAACAAAAGCCTCAGCCATATCCACAAATGCGGTCAAAGAGCCTGTAGGGTTTGCCATGCAACCTCTGTCCAAAGGATTTCAAATCATGATGAAGATGGGTTATACTCAAGGAACCGGATTAGGGCGTGATGGTAGGGGGATAAAGCAACCAATCCCCATAGTAGACAAGCAAAACCGACATGGGTTAGGATATAATCCGGGCAGCACTTCTCACAACATCAAAGAACCTTCCTTTACCCTCAACGGCCAGTTCATCCTGCAAGGAGATACTGAGCTATACTATGAGTTTCCAGAACCTTGGCTTAGTAGGAAGGAACAGAAGATTTTACCGGGATTGGAGATATTCTTCAATGAGGCTAGGAATCTGGACTTAATTAAAAGTTGGTTTGTCCAAGAACAAAAAATGAAAAAAGAAAATGACTAGGTGGATAATCTGGAACATGGAGTCCTTAAGAAACTTTTCACTTCTGAGTCCTCTGAGGAAGGGGATTTTGACCCGGTGTCTTTGATGATACCTTTTGGCAAAAGCATTGAACATAAATGGAGTATTGAGTGTCAGGCAAAAGACGGGCCTATAGAATTTAAAATGTTTTTAGGAAACCATCCTCCACATCCATTTCATGAAAATACCTTTTCACCCCTTTGAGATGGATATCATACTGATAGCTCATCTTCCAGCCAATCTACCTTGCATACCCTGTCAGAAGACTCTAATAGTGAGGAAATTGAATGTGAACCTTTATCTAAGTACATTTGCATGCAAGATGTTATTTCTGACAGTGAATTTGATAATGATGAATCACTTGATACAACTGAAACATATATAAAACCCATGGAAGAGTCCATTATAATTAATATTGGTACAGAATATGCTGTAAAAGAAGTCAAAATAGGGTCATCCCTCTCCCCAATTGAACAGTCTGTGTTTATTGCATTGTTAAAAGAGTATGTAGATGTATTTGCATGGTCTTATGCTGATATGCCTGGTGTTAATAGAGAAATTACGGAACATCGCATTCCGTTACATCCTGAAAGCAAGCCTAAGCAGCAAAAGCTCTTCCGAATGAAGCCAGAGATTAGTCTGAAAGTGAAAGAAGAAATTCAGAAACAGCTTGATGCCAAATTCATCCAAGCTGTAAAGCATCCGAGTTGGCTCGTCAATATAGTGGTCGTACCTAAAAAGGATGGGAGAGTTCGGGTATGCATTGATTTTCGAGATGTGAATGATGCATCACCAAAAGATTGCTTTCCTCTACCCCACATTGATGTTCTCGTGGATAGTACGGCCGGTCATGCAATGTTTTCCTTCATGGATGGATTTTCGGGGTATAATCAAATACTCATGGCTCAAGAAGATATGACAAAGACATCTTTCATCACTCCGTGGGGCACCTTCTGCTACCGAGTTATGCCTTTTGGTCTCAAGAATCCCGGAGCCACATATCAAAGGGTTGCAACCACAATCCTTCATGACCTCATCCACGATATTGTGGAGGTTTATGTAGATGACATGATTGTGAAGACTGAAGATCGTGAGGGGCATATACCTGCACTATGGTCCTTCTTTAAAAGAATCACGAAGTACAATCTAAGGCTAAACCCTCAAAAGTGTGTGTTTGGCGTCACTTCAGAGAAGTTGTTGGGATTCATTGTCAGCCAAGACGGCATTAAAGTGGACTCTGAAAAGGTAAAAAATATTGAACTGGGCTACCTCCTCCAAAAACAGAAAAAGAAATAAGAGGATTTCTCGGCAGAATTCAATATATCACCAGGTTCATCTCACAACTCACTATGAGGTGTGAACCCATATTTAAGCTGCTCAGAAAAGGGGCATCCCATGAGTGGAACGAGGATTGTCAGGAATCTTTTGATTCCATGAAAGAGTATCTTTCAAATCCACATGTTCTAATGCCGCCTAGACTAGGGGAACCTCTGATTTTGTACCTCACTATTACAGATTCGGCTATGGTAGCTATCTTAGCCCAATATCAAGAAGGAACAAAGAAGGAAGTGGCCATATACTATCTCAGCAAGAAATTCCTGGAGTATGAGACAAGATATACCCCACTAGAAAAAGCATGTATCTCTTTGGTCTATACCACGAAGAAGTTGAGGCATCACCTTCAAGCTCATACCACCTATCTGATCTCAAGACTTGACCCAATCAAGTATCTGTTCAAAAAACCTATTCTTAGTGAAAGATTGGCGAGATGGTATGCTATGCTTTATGAGTTTGATATTCAATGTATCAGCCAGAAATCTGTTAAAGGAAGAGCCATATCTGAAGCCCTAGTAGAAGAACCAGTGTCAGGAGATGAATATGATGATGCATTCCCTGATGAGTATTTATTATTAATTGACAATCCACAATGGTGCATGTATTTCGATGGAGCTTTTAATCGGAGAGGTAATGGAGCAGGGGTTTTGTTTGTAGATTCTGATGGAGTCCATATTTCGTTTGATGTCAAGCTGAATTTCCCAACAACAAACAATACAGTTGAGTTTGAAGCCTGTATATATGGAGTAAAGGCCGCTTTGGTAACAGGGGCAAGACATCTCATTGTATATGGAGATTCTAATCTCATCATATCTCAAACAATAGGAATTTGGAGGGTTAGAGATGAGAGACTTCAGACTTCAGCTCTATACAGAGTACCTTCAAGAATTGATCCTTTTTTTTTATGACATCTGCTTCAAACATCTTCCTAGGGAACAAAATAGTTTCACCGATGCTTTAGCCAATCTCGCTGTTAATTTAACATGGGAAAATGGTACAAAGATCCAGTCAGTCTTAATTGAAGAAAGGAAGGGGCCTACAGTGACGGTAGCACAAATTGTCTCCACATTGGCTCAACAAGATGATGATGATGTCTAGTATAAGGATATCAAAAAATTTCTGGAAATTATGCAATATCCAGAGGGAAGTGGCAAGAAGGACCGCATAGCCATCAGAAGGCTAGCTGCTCATTTTCTCATTCTAAAAGGCAGACTATATCACAAAGGGTTTGATGGTACTCTGCAACTCTGCGTGAATGACAGCGAAAAGCATGCCATCATGGAAGAAGTTCATGGAGGAGAATGTAGACCCCATATGAACGAAAGAATGTTGGCTCGTAAAATTTTGCGAACAGGTTTCTATTGGAGTACTCTAGAAGGTGATTGCATCAGCTTTGTTCGTGCTTGCAAGCAATGTCAGATATTTGCTAATCGCAATCATATGCCACCTGTGTCACTACATAATATGACCTCTTCTTGGCCATTTTTAAGGTGGGGCATAGACATAATCGGATAAATTCATCTGAAGGCATCAAATGGGCATCAATATATTCTTGTAGCAATTAATTACTTTTCGAAGTGGGTTGAAGTTGCATCATTTTCAAAGCTAGGGGCAAATCATGTCTCGAAATTTGTGATTAACAACATTATCTGTCGGTATGGCATACCTTTTGAAATCATCTCTGATAATGGATCACAATTTGAGGGTCATCTGAAGACCACTCTTGCAAAATATGCAATCAAGCATCATCAGTCCTCACCTTATCGTCCCCAAACAAATGATGCGATGGAAGCAGCCAATAAGACAATCAAGACTATTGTTGCCAAGATGACTGAAAAGACTAGGGAATGGCATGACAAACTCCCATATGCCCTCTGGGGATATAGGGTATCAATCAGGACTCCAACAGGAACAACCCCGTATTCTTTGGTTTATGGGATGGAGCCAGTCCTACCGGTTGAGGTGGAGATACAATCTCTCAAGATCATAGCAGAAAGTGAAATCTCAGAAGACCAATGGTACAAAACTCGTTATGATGAGCTTGCATTTGCAGATGAGCGCCGACTACAAGCATTGCATAACATTCAACTCTATCAGCGGAGAATTGCTCGTGCATTTAACAAAAGGGTTCGAGATAGAGACATTCAAGAAGGTGATCTAGTCTTAAAGGAAGACAGGGCTCCGTTGCATGATCCTCGGGGAAAATTCAAGCCTAACTGGTCTGGACCATTCCTAGTCAAGTATGTCACCACGGCTGGAGCAGTAAAGCTAATGAATTTTGATGGGAATGAATTCACTCATTTCACTAATCTTGATCAATTGAAGAAATATTACGCTTAGGAATCAAAGTAATTATAATTGTCATGGTCAAGTAACCAAGTAGTTTGTGGGTTTTGTATCCTATCTGGTTATTCTTAATAAATATGCCATGAGTTTCTAGATATTCATATGATGTATGCAAAAAAAAAAGAAAAAAAAACGAAAAAAAGAGCGAAAAAAAAAGAGCGGAAAAATAAACGAAAAAAACGGAAAAAAAGAAGAAAAAAAGGAGAAAAAGAAAAATGATGAAACATGCAAGGATGTTTGTGTTTTTTTTAAGGTTTATATGCTATGCTTTTATGTGTCATATGATTGATTAATTATGATTTGCATGTCATATTTAATGTTAAAGTGTGCACGTGTTTAGAATTGTGTTCACGTTGAATTTCTCACAAGCAGATAATTCTGACAAACATATCTTTTTTATTCATCCCAACTGGGGTACTTCATTTCATACATAAAAAGACATAAAGCCTTCATTTCCTACAAACTCAAAGAAAATAAACAAAAACTAAAAAAAAAAAGAAAAAAACAACATGATATTTCTCTCAAACTCTTCTCCTCTTCATGGTAGGCCCGTCTGAATCATTGTCTTGACCAATATCCGCCAGAAGCCATTGAAGGTAATCTTCATCAATCAGTGGAGGGTGAGGTTCAGGTAGCGCTGATATAATTTTAGCTCCCTGCCATATAGTAGGCATTCTCTGAATACCACTCATATCAGCCTCATAAGTGGTACAAGGTGGATGAACCTGGAGGGCAGGAATGTGATGTTGCCTCCAACCAATTTGCCTTAGACACCTCCATGGAAGGTAGAAAGTGACCTGTCAAAGCCCCGGTAGTTGTACACCTCTACGACCAGAATTGCAATATACAATTGCACTAATGCCAAGGTGGCTTGTGACCCACTTTATGTCTTGCTGGAAAAAAAAAAAAACCCTCCCACCCACCATTTTTGCTAAGCTGATAGAAGAAAGGAAGAAGACCTATCTCTCGGACATGACTAGGTTTGTAAGTAAGACTCTTGTGGGGTTTCATTCCAATAACCATAATGAAGGGCTAATGGACATCCCTTCACAAAACTTTGGGGTTTCCTTTTGAGTTCATCTAAGCCAAGAAACATTTCCCTCAAAATAAGTGGTCCAAGACGACCCCCACTATCAATTTGAGGAATAAGTGAAAGACACCGCACATGGCATGTATTTAAAGACCATTTAGTGAGGGTACTTCCCAAAATCATAAGAATGCAAGCATTTTCTCTAGCAATCATATAGTTGGCATTATTAGAGAATTGCCAAGTGCCAAATTGAAAAGTCAACAATAAGTTGAGAAGAAATATCTCACCATATTGTAGGTAGTTGCCATGCAAATTTTCAGGAAGATATAAAATCGTTGATAAATCTCCCGAAATCCTTGTAGGAGATCTAGGTGTAATAAATGGACCATTGGATGGTAAGCCTAGCAAACCCTCGACCTCTTCGACAAGAGGCACAATCTCCTAGTCTCCAAAGCGGAAGACATGACGAGTTTCGTCCCAAAATTGGGAAGCAGCATGAATCATGTCATAACAGATGGAAATAGAAAGCAAAGGCATAAGAGCCCTAGTGAAGTGGGAAGAAGAAAAATATTGTCTTGTTTGCTCCAAATTCTTTGTGACCCCCGAGAGTTGTTTTTTCTCCCGACTCCGCATTTCATTAGCTTCTTCGATCATAAGTAAGAACCATTTTGTGAAAGAAGAAAAAATTAGAGAGAAGATTGGAGTAGTGGAAGTGGTGCATTTGGAAATGAAGAACCATGCCCTTTTTATAGATGGAAAAGATGATCATCCATGATTCATGCCATGGATAATAAGTTTAAGTATTGTCCATAGGATAATAAGGGGCATCCTTCACCATGGTTAATGACCAAGCATTTGTAGTATGGCAATCTTTGTTGAAGTCGAACATAAAAAAAACTGTGTCAATGATGAATCAAGAACATTGATACATTTCTTTTTCCTAATGATCATCCAAAATAATGACCATGATCAATCTATTTTATATAGTGATCATCATTTTCCAATAAAGCGAACTAGTCTTATATGCACGTTATGCGTGCGAAATGCATATAAATAGTAACGAATGATTGTATGAGTTTTTATACGGATTTGACGTCTTTTATTATAACTCAATTGCGACCTTTTGTGATGTATATCTTTCTTTTATTCTATCTTTGTTAAATGCTATTTCATAATTTTGTGATACTATTTAGCATAACTATTTATTACTTTATTTGCATTTTATTTTATATCAATATGATTATCATAAACAAAGACACAAAAAGATAAATCGCTCCCACCTCAGTCAAAAGCTCAGTATCATGAGAGTGAAGATCTAACACACTGGGGTGAATTCGCTTGCCAAAATCAGGCCCTCGCTGTTCTTCCTCGAAATCCGAGATGGATTCAACGGTGGCGCAGACCGCTCCGTATAATAATCCTCATTGCCACTGCCATAATCGCTCTGCCCATTCCTACATCCTCTTGTTCCTTGCCCATAATATAATCCTGCAAATTCACCAATCACGTCATCAACATTCAACTCTTTAACACCCCAAATTCCCCCAAAATTTCACACTACCCACAACATTTTAACTCATAAACCCTCAAAAATTCAAATACACAGTATCTAATCACTCACAATAAGTCCAATCATAAAACACCCAAATAATTTTCCTTCAAAAAAAAAACACCCAGATAATTATAACACAATAACAATCCAATAAACTTCAACCCACATCTACTCATATAACATAAATTTATAAATGTAGAATGTAATCAAATCAAACACTCAAAACCCCACAACTTTTCAACCAAAAAAAAATTCAAATTTGTAATAATGTTGTATCAGATTTAACCTGTTGAGCGACATTAGACTGACATCCATAAAAAAAAACAGAGCTTATACTCATCAGAAGGAAAAAGGGCGAAAAAAGATGTGATGTGAGGGCTCAATCCTCTATTTATCTTTGCCTTCATCGACGACTCTAATTTCATCCCCAAAACACATCAAAAGCTCCAAATAAATTTCTTCTCCCTATTTAATTGACCAACAAACAAACTCATCTATTTATCTTTGCTCTCTTTCTGTTTCTTAAGTCCTAGTTTCTATTGAATTTCTTCCTCCCTATTTAATTGACCAACAAACAAACTCATCAAAAGCTCCAATAAATTTGTTCCTCCCTATTTCTTCCTCCTCTTTTTATCTGTCACTTGAAAAATCACAAAAAACGTTTCACTTAAAAAAAATACCTGTTTACAAACAAAATCAGGAAATTTTAAGGTTTTATTTATATTAATATCTGTGTTTGATTTGGTCCTGAATAATCAGAGGAGAGAGAATTGGGTTCATCTCTAAAAAAGGGAGAAATTCCAAAAATTTTGGAAACCCAAATAAAATATTAATTTCACCCATCTGGGTGTTCCAGCGGTTTCCGCCGATGCAGGCGGTGGCGGGTCCCCGGGTGGAGGTGAGGCAGCGGGCCAGTTCGTGACTATAGTGTTGCATGTGGGTGAACTGTTGGTTCTCAACTTCCCATTAAATAAGCTCAAGTAAGATTTTGCTTTTTTGGGTTTAATGTGATTTTAAAAAACATCAAATTCAATCAATTTAAAAGAACAAATATATAGCTTTCTTGTTCTGAAAACAATATAGATGAACTACATTTACTTCCATTTCTTTTTATTTCACATATACATCTCAATTTATGTAAAGACGTACCTTTTTCTTGTTTTCCTGATTGAACCTGCTTTGCTTGCTGATCTTGAAGGTAAATGGTGGTTCAATTGTCCTTGAATCCATAACTAAAATCACCAAAAAAGAAAGGATGTTAGACATTATCTTTGTACAGGTATTATGGGAAAACCAAATTTACTTATGCTGTATATGTCGATTTTCAGTTTTAAATTGTGTTTTCAATTTATGTAAAAACATACCTTCTTTCGTTTTCCTGATTAAACCTGCTTCGCTTGCTGCTCTTGACTGTTTATGGTGGTTCAATTATCATTGAATCTAATTAAAATCACACACACAAAAAAAGGATGTTAGAAATTTTTTTATTATTTTTGCTGCTCTTAAAAACGTCAACCCTTGCTACTCTGCTTTAAATGGGAATTTGAAAATTACTTATGCTTTATAATTACCTAATGTTGATTTTCAGTTTTAAATTTTGTAGGGGCCTGGAATAGGATGAACAGAGTAATTGCAGTGATGAGGAAGAAGATGGAGAAGAGAGGGAGAAAAAATTGTCGTGTAGTGTGTTTTTTTTGTTTTGTTTCTGATACTCGCAGTTGTACACTGAAGTATCCTCTTCAGTTAGTGGCCGTTTCTTAGGAACCGTATTACCCTTTTTTTGTGTTAGTGTTTTTTTTTTAAATTTTATTAACTGGTTAGATATGTAAATATTGTTGGTAGTTGGGGGTAATTTGGTCATTAAGGGTGGACACCAAATCCTCAGGTGTTCACATATAAAATAGAGATAAGCATTATGCATGAAAAATTTTCTGAAAGAATTCGGAAAAACAGATAAAATTTTTTGCCACATGATGATTTAGTCCACCATAGTTTATCTAGAGGGTAATAACATTTCGTCAACCCTTTAAGGTGACATGACTTAACAATGCATCACTCTAAGGTGACATGACCTGACAATGTCCTAATTTAAGGTGGCATGATAACACATGGAGTCATAAAAAGTAAGTAATGGTGACTTGACAACTTGTTTGTCATCAAGGCCATGAAAAACTGTAAAAACTGGAGTCGACCTGTTAATTGTCGGAATTTCTCACATTAACAAAAGACAAATTCATAAGACTGAAAAAAGACGACAATAAAGTCGCGTTTTCAATGTTTAGAAAATTAATTGGGATTTTCTATTTAAGACGACAATAAAGTCGCGTTTTCAATGTTTAGAAAATTAATTGGGATTTTCTATTTAAGACGACGTTAAAGTCGCATTTTCAAAATTTAGAAAATTAATTGGGATTTTCTATTTAAGACGACAATAAAGTCGCATTTAAAATTTAAGAAAATTAATTGGGATTTTCTATTTTAAGACGACAATAAAGTCGCATTTTCAATCTTAGAAAATTAATTGGGATTTTCTATCTAAGACGACGTCAAAGTCGCATCTCCTGTTTTAGAAAATTAACTGGGATTTTCTACTTAAAGCGTCAACATAAGTCGCAAATCATGTTTTCAAAATAGCACTGATGATAACTATTTTCTATGGAGAATATGTTATCTCAAAAGAAATTTTCTGTCAAAATTTTGTGTCTTTTTCAAACATTGGTCATCATTTCCTCCAAAATTCGACCAATATGGGTATTCTGTAGACATCAAATTTCGAACCCCTTTTTCGGATAAAGAAAGATTTTGAAAAGTAATGAAAATAACGAAAACTGCCATGCATCGTGAAGCACGCGCCTCGTCAAATGCATGATTTCGTCCCGGAGCGCGAGTTTCATTTCGTCGTACAGTTTTCCTTTTTTTGCATACGGTTTCGGCTTAGAAACATAATTTCTGTGAGTCGTAGTCAATAACTATAACCACCGTTTTAATAAAACGATTCGTAGTATAATCATGCTCGTCTTTATTAATTTGACTCGTTTTCGTTAATTGATTTAAGTAAGTCTTTCGAAAAAGGGAAAACGAGTAGCGATTAGGCGTCGGGGTTTTAGTCGTATCCCAAAACCGATAATAATCAGTTTTCTTGATGGTCAAGTCATTGTCCATTGGATAAAGAATAAGAATATATTCTTTATCCATTAATCACATCCTTTATCCATTAGTTAGAGAATAAGAATCATGAAAAGATGTGAGAATAATTAAGAATCAAATCCCATGTGTAAGAGGGGGGAATCCATATTTTTTCCGGAAGAATCGAGTGTGCGCCAAGCACACAATCATGCGCTAGACGCATGATTGTACGCCTAGCGCACAAGCGTTCTCTGCGCCAGACGCAGAGCCTTGCACCTAGCGCAAGGCGCTGTGCCTAGGGCAAGCACTGCGTTTGGCGCAGCGTCCAAATCAGTTTTGTTTTGCACGTTTTTCGATGTATTTTTTTACGTATTAGGATGTTTAGGGAAGAATATTTTCTGAAAATCTAATCTTGCTTCATTTATGAGAAAATTCAAAAAAAAATAAGAATATTTGTGTTTCCAAAGAGATTTGATGATGTCATTAGGGTGAGGTCTCTAGAGTGATGTCATTAGGGTGATTAAGGATGAAGAAAATTAGATCTTTTGGGTGAAAAATCTGATTTTCTACCTCTTTAAAACCCTAGTTCACCTCCCTCATTTCTCTATAAATTAATGCCCTCCTTTTTTCCACTTCAAAACCAAGTTGAAAAAGAATTCAACTTAATTTCACTACTTCTCTCATCTTCTCTACTCCATTCCTCTAAAGAAATCACACTTAAGAAAAGAAAGAAAAAGTTAATAAGATAATTAGTAAGTAAAGAAGTTCATCAAAAGAAGAAAAAACACCAAAAGAATTTAAATTAGTAATTAAGTGGATTTATAAAGTCACTTAGAAATTAAGAAAATCACAAAAAAAAGGTAGAAAAATTTGCAAAAAGGAAGTGCATCATTGAGATAGCAAGGTAAAGTGGAAACTCTTGTTTATTTTTTATTATCTTCTTAATCATCTACTAACTTCCTCCTTGTTTTCTTCTTATCATTTTTTTTAACCTTTGGAGTGATTTGGGTATGTGGAAGTCCTAATAAGTTCCCAACCTTAAATCACCCCACCTAGAATAGTCACCTCTAATGGGGTGACTCTTAGGAAACAATGTGATTATGTGATTTTCCTAAATCAAGTTGTTATTCATCACCAAAAATGTTTTCATAAAAAAATAGAAAAATTGTCATAAATAAGCTAATCTTTGCCCCGTCCGCTACAAATAAGTCAATCTTTTGATTATCCTGGAATAAGGTAAACTTTAACCGCTATATGTTTTTAACAAGTCATGACCTGTTATTAACCTCTTTAACAGATTAAACATCCACGTGTCACTTTGTCATTCGTTGATTTATTAATTTTTATTTTATTGTATTTTAGCAAAAAAAAAACATTTTCCTCCTTTATTTTTTCCTCTCTCTTCTTACCTCCTACCACCACCACCCAACCTCTCTTTCTCCCTCTTCCCCCTAACCAGTGGCGGATCCAGGAATTTCCTAATGGTGGTTCACTACCAATTACCGTTCACTAAACTAAAATATTTTTTTAATAAAAAATACTCCAAAATAAATTTCAATCGAAAAGAAAATAAATATATAACCAATAATAATACAATATACAACCAAATAGTACTAGAAAAACCAAATATCCAAATAATACTACAAAATACAATCAAATAGTAAACAATTAACTAAATCAAGATGTATCTCACCAAATGAAACATGTTGCCAATTTGCCATAGTGTCATTTCACCAAAATCACAATTCACAAATGTACTAGTAATTAGGCCAATTATGCATTTATGTAATCTAACATATAATTTATGCAAAACTAATATGGAATCTAACATTTAATCAACAAAATCAGCATAATAGTGATAACACCTAATTCAAACATAATTCCATTTCAATTTTCAAACACCAATAACACCCAAATCAAACTACAACATCAAAATCAACATTTATAACAGTTGCAAAAACCCAACCTTTTCTTTGTTCTTTGAGTATGAGAAGAAGCAATAACAGAAGAACAATTAGCACCAAAAATGACATGTGAAGGCTTAATTAATCCTCGAAGTTGCGGTTGTTCTGTAATTCCAAAAGATCTTCCAAGAATAACGAAGGAGTAGAAGAAACAAGTAATGGGGGTAGCCAGGCAGGAGGTCCGAGTTCACGCCCTTCGCAGGTTCGCGACACCGGTGAGGCCGCCACTCCGGTGAGGCGGTGACGCGTCGTGCGTTGGAAGAAGTGAAAGTGACTGAGATCTGAGATTGTATGAGAGAGAAAGGGAGTCGGGGAGAAGACGTGAGATGTGAGAGAAAAGGGAGTTTCTTTTTTTCTTTTTTTTGTGAGATTTTTTTTATTTTTATTTATGCTGGTGCACGTGCACCAGGGTGTTATATGCTACATCCGCCACTGCCCCTAACACCAACAACCTCCTTTATTTGATTGTTCAAACCAGCAGTAACGGCGATTGGGGTCATTTCTTTTATTATGTAGGCCATGGCAGAAATTCTAAATGCCTCTAGCGGCTTCATTTAATGGAACGAACGTTACATAAGTTACTGCTGAAAATACTTCAAAGTAGAGTACTATATTTAACCTTAAAAAAATCAATTAATCAATTCATTTTCCCTCCCTTAAAAAAAGAAAAAGAAAAACAACCCAAGGAGGCAGAGCAGAGGTACCCGAAGGGATTAACCTCATTGTCTCTGCATATGTCTTTCTGTAATATTCGATATTGGTGTTTGAACCATAAAACTAATTCTCTCTCTCTCATCCCAAATTCCACTTCCAATTCCCAACTCTTGTTTATTTTACTACTATGTGAGTAGGGTGGTGCAAGTCTATGAAGCACGGGTACGGTGGTTGAGTGCCGTATCCCGTACCCGGTACGGGTACGATCCGGGTACGGTATGGATACGGGGTGGATTCGTACCCAAACCGTACCTGAGAGGGTGGGTACGAGTGCTTCTCATGGGGACGAATCCGCTACAAAGTGGGCTGGAAAAAACGTATCCATATGACTTTCTTGAAATTTCAGTGGAAAAAAAAAAATTGAAGTCCAAATTGCTGAAGAAATTAAAACCCAAAATTATTGAGATGAAGGAGAAGAGAAGAGAGGAAGAAGACGAAAGTAGAAGAAGAAGATCAAAAGAGAGACAGTGTGTAAAAAAGAAAACACTGGCCCACATTCAAATCCCCCTTCCTTCTGGCCTTCTTTAGTCTTTACAGTTGTCATTTTTGTTTTTTAAATCCCCCTCCCTTCTTTGTTTTTAAAGTAAAACGAAAAGTGTTATTTACTTTTTTGTTTTTTAAATCCCCTTCCCTTCTTTTACTGACTACTTGTCCACTTTTCTCTCTCTTTATTAAAGATTTATCATTTCCTTTTTTCTTAAGTTTGTACTTTGTACTTCTTTTTTCATTTTAAATTATTATTATTAATAACAATACTAATCATAAAAACACACAAACAACCATAACTACATATATTATTTTTGTTAAATTTTTTTTTTTTGCCGAATCCAAGCCGTACCCGTTTTTGGAAATTTTGATTTTGCCGTTTTCCGTCCCCGTATCCGTGCCCGTACCCGTCCCCGTATCCGTATCGGTGCTACCTAAGTGCAAGTAGAGTTAGTTGGTTGCTTGTTTGTAGTAAATGAGTATTAAAAATGTGATCTTTTATTTTATTTTTGGTTTTCACTGGTTTGGGTCCTGAAACTTCTCCTCCATGTAAGAAAGTGTATGGGGAGGGAGAATGCAGCCTGAGTTTTTCTTTTACTAAACTCACAAGAAGCAGGTCTGCTGTCAATGCTAGTAGTTAGCTCCATATATTTGTAATCAAATTGATTAGTGGTATTTCATAATTTCTTTTCTTTTTCGTATGATTTTTGTACTCTCATTGTCAACCAGAATTTAAAGTTGCAAAATAGAAAAATTGACCTGTTAAACCGGTAACAAGTCATTTGACTTGTTAAAAATTTAAATGATATCAAAGTTAGCTTATTCCAAGATAATCAAATGGTTGACTTATTTTTAGCGGACCGCGCAAAGGTTGGCTTATTCTTAACAATTTTTCCTAAAAAAATTCAAGACAAGTTGTGCATAAACATCTCCATAAAAAAGAAAATGGGATGCTGTAATTATAATCAGTATTAATTTTTTACATCATTTCTTTTTTGCGTATGTATTATCAGAATAGTTTGTAGGATTTAATATTTTTCCTATGAAGTGCAAAATGCTTCCAACAACTGAGCTTTGGAATTTCTAAAAAATGATTTTTGTGTAAATAATTAAAAATCATAAAACTTTGTTGTGGAAAACTGATTTTGTCCAGTACCACCTAAGCTTGTTCTGTCAATTAAGTTTAAAATAAAATCATTTAGATAAAACTAAAAACATCAAGTTTGAAGAAAACATCAGTAGCTTTGCAAAAATATAAAAATCATATTCATATGAATTTTATTGAATTTTACATTATATTTACAAAACCGTTCATGTAAATCACTTAATTTTAGAAAACGGATTCTCTTTTCAGATAAGAAAATAAATAAAAAAGGGTCTTAAAAGTGTCCAATTTAAGTGAAAATTTCCATTCTAGCTCTTTAAAGGGTCTAAAATGTTCATACCAAAATTCACTTCAAAATAAGTTCAATAAGTTGGATCTCAAAGAACAACTTCAATAAAGGTCCTGTTTTGACCAGTTTTGGAATAAAATGTACCATAATTGCAGTTGTCACTAAAAATTTATGAAACTTGTACACAACATAAAGAACTCACTGGTCTATCCATAAATGTATGACATTATCAATTTGACGCTTTATACAGTAAGTTATGATTTTTTCAAGTCAGTACAAGAACAAAAGTGTAATCTGGAAAATGAAATAAAGTGGTTAACTCAACTTTCATAAAAAAAAAAAAAATTCACACGAAAATGTTAATTAAAAATCATGAAATTCTTAAGTTTCTCTTAAAATGACTCATCTTATCATGTAAAAAAAAATCAATAAAAATTGTCATAAAAAATCAAAATCAAAGAAGTTAATTCATCTTTAACTTTCAAAAATTCACAAATAAACATGAATTCCAAAGCCCATTCAAGGAGGTGAAGATCAAGGAGCATCATGGTGAAGATCAAGATTGAAGATTTGTATGGATCATAGAATTTGTACATTTTTGTTCTAATAATAATTTCTTTGTAAATAATTATTACATCACTCATTAATAAAAAAACATGGAGATGTTTATGCATAATTTTCATAAATAATTCCACAATTCTTTTTAATAAAATGAGCAACCAATGTTACAAATTTTGCATGTTGGGCCAATATGTCATAGTATATGAATTAAATGACCCAATCTCAATCAAGAGAAAAAAATTGCAAATCTAACTAAGTTAAATTATATGATGATCCATCTTACATTTTAAAAATGTGTTCTCCATGTTCAAATGGATTAATCATATAATTTGACATAATTAGATTGGTAATCATGATCTCCGAATTGATTTTAGGCCGTTTCATGTGTCTCGCTTTAAATGGCCAAATTCCAATTAGCCAAACACAAATCTCCCAAATTCGATCTCAAATTGATCATTTCTCTCCAAATGACTTAATAATCTTCAATCAAGATTATTTCTCAAAAGCCTTCAAATTAGGAAGCAAACTTCTAAGACCTCTTGAAAATCATAAACATAATCGCTAATTAAGGTGGTTATTTCAATCCTCGATTAATTGCTAATTAGAACGGTTAACTCAAACTTTTCATTCAATCACTAATTAGGGTGATTAGCTTAACCTTTCATCATATTTAATCACTAATTAGAGTGATTATCTTAAACCTTATTAATCTTTAATTAGGACGATTGTTTTTCTCATTTAATCACTAATTGAAGTGATTATCTTAAACCTTAATAATCGTTAATTAGGACGATTGCTTTTCTCATTTAATCACTAATTGGGGTGATTATCTTAAACCTTGAATCATCATCAATTAAGGTGATTACTTCCTAACCTTCATTGTTAATCACTAATCAAGGTGATTATCTTCCCTCTAAAAATTTAGTCACTAATTAGGGTGATTATCTTAACCTCCATTTTTAATCACTAATTGAGGTGGTTATCTTAATTCTTCATATTAAATCACTAATTAAGGTGATTATCTTAATCTCATTTCAATCACTAATTGGAGTGATTTCCTCATTTTCCAATAGATTTGTTTAATTCTAAAGGTGATTATCTATTTCCTTTTCTTCCCCAAAGGAATTGGCCATTTAGGGTGAGACATAAGCTCGAACTACGATGGTTTTGATCCATGAGTGGATTCCAATCCCGCAATTAGCCGTTTTCCCCCAAGAGAATTTTTCTCTCTCCTCTTCCACGTTATTCTCCTCCCCTCCTCCTTTTCTCTTCTTCTTCTCTCTCCTGCACTACCCTCCCATCTCCTTCCCCGGCGCCGGTACACTGCACGTTGGCCGGACAACACGAGGTGCTGCCGGAGGTCTGGACTCGGGTTCGTTCGAGTGGTGCTCGTGTGGTTGCGTTCGGAGTTCGTGTAGGGTGGTTCAGGTGTTCGTGTGGTCGCGTGAGACTAGGCGTGTGTAATTCGAGTGGTGCTGTCCGTCGGAGTTCTCCCTGGTGCTGCACATCGGTTCGTGGGTCGAGTCGAGTGGTGTGCGAGTTGTGGTCGCGCGCGAGGCTTCGTGGCTGGGTTGTTCGAGTGGTGGTTCGAGTGTGCTTGTGTCGCGCAGGTCAGCCGACCAGTCGGAGGTTCGAGTGGTGGTCGGCGTCGTCGTGGTCGCCGATGTTCTTTTGGTGGTCCTTCTCTCTCTTTTCTTCTTTAAATTAAATTATAAAATATGATTTTATTCTTCATATGTATCTTTGATTATGTTTTGTAATTATAAATAAAGTATAGAATTAGTAAAAGAAATATCTTTTAGTTCTTATGATAACTTTATTTCTCAAATCTGATTTTTATAATACTTGTATATATAATTGTTTCAGTTTTGTTGTTGTAAACAAAGTATAATAAAAGTTAAAAGAAATCAGATTTACATGTGTACTAGTAGTTCTTATGATGACATTAATTCTTAATTCTGATTTTATAATACTTCTATATATCGTTATTTAAGTTGTGGTTATGAACAAGTATAATAAAAGTTAAAAGAAATCAGATTTAGAAGCATATTATTAAGTCCTAAGTATGTTAGTTTCAATAAAGTTTATGAAAAGAAAGTTTAAACAATAAGTTTGATTATTTTTAATATTCAAAACATCATATTTTATATACTTAGATAAGCTGATTTTTATTTAATAATATCAAGGACGTAGCACTGAAATACTTTTATTATTCGATTAGGTCCCAATTTCATAAGTGGAACGTTTTAAGTAGTCAGCAAAGATTCTCCGTTACAAGGTACGTACGCGTACTAGTTCAATTATATACGTTAGTATCATGTTAAGTATGAATTGTTTTATTGGAACATAGAATCATAATAGGGAACGATTATTGGTTATGATTGATGAGATTGTTTGGTAACATGAAATCAGTTGGAAATCTGTATGTATTTCCTTGTTGTATGACTTGTGAGTTGATTGAATTATTATTGGTATGCGTAATTCTATCGTATCAGAATCACGTAATGAAAATTGGATTGGAATCCTATGGTTTATTGTTGTAGCAAGGATGTTACAAGAGGTTGCCTAAACTAAAGAATTAAGCAATGTACCTAAGAAGGAAAAAAATTAAATGATTATATGTTTAATGTTATATGAATGAATATCATCACTAAGAAGGATTTTGGCAATAAACTTGTAGTTGGAATCCCTACAAGGAGTGAACAATGGGGGGAGTGTGGGACTTGTTCTACACTCCTACGCAGGCCTACTGTGACGACATTAGTGTCCTTATAATTTTTGATAACTCAAGTAGGCGGAAGGTTCCGTACGATCTTGGGGGTATCCATACTAAGGTGATGGGTGTGAAGGGGAACAAAACCGCATTTGTACTCCATTTAATAGACCAAGTTGTGTATTAAGGATTAAGTAGCCCGTATGATTCTAGAAAGATGACGGTGCCCGTTCGTTGCCAATTAAACTATAAAAAGGAAATGTAAAACTCTCATAGTATCATGTCTAGGAATGAATCTTATTATTTTGATTATGCTTAGTATATGATTTAACTGTTTCAGTACGTACTCAGCATAGCTGATTGTTTGTTATTTGTGTTTGTTTGTTGACCTGTGATGAACCATTGATATTCAATGGGGAGTAGATTAGGTATGCTGATGATGCTGCATGAGTTCGGGGATACAGGGGATACTCTTTGTTTTATAAACTTTTTAAGTGTTTTGATTGAACCTTCTAGAGTTTATTTATGAAGTACTTAGTTAATGGGTTTAAATAAAAAGGGGTCAATAGTGATTCCCGAGTTGTAGTTAACATTTTATTTCCGCTGCAATTTAGTTTTCATGGAAAGGAGTAAGTTAATGTTTTAATTTCAATAAGCCTTGCGTTTCACCTCGGCGGTAACACTCCCAAAGTCGATGCAACGTAGTTTAGACGTGTATGGATTTTGGGGGTGTTACAAACATTGGCGGGCGCGGATGTGTCGTTGTGCACCGCACCCGGCCAAAGATAAAATTTCTCCTACTCTCTTTTACACTAAGCTAGTATAATGGAAGTAGGGGTCGTATCCACAGGGAAACAGGGACGAGTTTAATACTTAACGCGATTCAAAACCTAGATTAAGCTAAGGGCCAAGAAACCTAATTACAAAGGGGGGTTTCAAGTAGATTATAACTAAACTACAACTAACTAGCATATAAACAAGATGAGAAATCAATATGGGAAGATCTTGAATCCGATTAACATCCACTTCAATTCATTATCGATCCTTGAACATCCACTCCAATTATTTCCATAATTATCTATTGTTGAGAATTAATCTCGCGTTCTCCTTATTCTTAGTTGAATAGCACGATCAGCGTGACTATAAAACCCTAACCAAAGGATAACCTAGTCCGATAGCGTCTAAGTTCAATCCAATAGCAGCAATAAACACAGAGAACCAACAGACCTGCTAACGTCATACAAGCGATAAACATTCAACAGTTAATTCAATTTCCCCAAGAAATAACCAAGACGATCAGCATCGAAGTTACTCCCTAGTTTGCTACCAATTGATAAAAGAATAAAACAGTCCGATTCTATTCTTAAATCTAGCATTAGATTAATTACACAATCAAACTAGTAACGTTCCTAGCATAATCATGCAAAAATCATAGAAAGCAAGCATAGAAATTAAACCATAATCAAAGAAACTAAATAGAGAGGAAAGATCTCACAATAATGCTTGAAGCTCCATATTAATCTCGTTCAAGAACGGTTCAAGCTACAATCGGCATAGCATAAGCCAATCCCATAATTGAAATCTACAAAAACTAAACTAGAAAATAAAAACTAAAAAGAGAAGACAACAAAAGAGGAATGGAGTTTTGGAGACTCCCTCTCCTTGTGGCTGCTGCCCCTAGGTCCAAAAATAGAGCTTAGTATTTATACTAAAGCTCAGAAATCAGCCGACAATTACACCGACCTAGGCGTCGCGAGGTGCGAAGTAGGTCGCACCGTGCGAAGAGTTGCTGCCTCCAACACGAGCTGAAGAGCTGGGCCAAGCCAAGAGGTCGCACCGTGCGAAGGATCTCGCGAGGTGCGAGAAAGCAGGTCGCGAGGTGCGACCTAGCTCGCGAGGTGCGAGCTTCCGTGCTGGGCAAGCTTGGCTCGAGCGCGCGCTGGGCTGGCGATGATGCTTGGGCGAGGCTGCTGGGCGAGCACGCGAGAGCTGGGCTTGCGGTGCTGCTTGGCGCGCGCATGGGCGATGCTTGTGCTGGCTTGGCGATGCTCACGAGAGCTTGGTGCGGCTGTGATGGGCTAGGTGCTATGCTCGGCTACGGCTTGCGGCGATGCTTGATTGGAACATGTGGCGACGCTTGGCAAGTATAACGATGTTGAGTCGTTCCAAACACTAATGCTTCTAGGAGCTCGGAACTTACAACTTTAACTATAATTAAAATACAAAATTCCGAACTTCCGCGAAGAGCTAAATAAAACGCAAACGTTAACACTTATGATCAAGACTCTTAGCAAAAAGCACCCAAAATATAATATAAACATCGTATAACTTGAGCATATCAAAGATAATTAGATATATGTATGTGTCTAACTGTAGACTATACCTGAACCAGGAAAGTTGACACATTTTTCCACTGATCACCTTGCAGTTGGATCACCTGACCTAGTTCAAAAAATAGAACCCAATAACAGACGGAATTAATCAGATTGTTTTCTCAATCTTAACCTTCAAAACCATTCAAAAATGAAAACATATAGCACACATAAGATGCAGAAGCAGGAGTCAACATATGTTCGGCATGTTCCTAGTGACAGCAAACCACAGTTTAATATCAGTACTAACTTCCCGATTTTTAGCTGTAAGGCATGTGATAGCTTTGTTAAATGCAATACGATGGTCTAAAGAGATAGAGAGCAATTCATTCATGAATTGAAATAAGAATGTATCTGATAAAAGTGAGTACTCTTTATTCAAATTTAGCAAAACACATTCGATATGAATGGAGTCAATACCAGTTCCATGTGTTATTAGTATTCGCCTTACAGTTGTGTATGCCCCATCATCCCAATTAGATCCACTTTGACCGCCCCATGGTCCAACAACATCTGGCTTCTTGTTGCTATCCTGAAAATCACAACAACAAACTCAGAGCGATGAGTATTTTTAAACTGCAATCTTATATCGAATGAAAAATAAATGTACAGAAAAATAAATGCACAATGCCACACAATAAGCACAAAATTGTTCATGCAACAATATCATGAACTGACGGTTGAGTAAATCGCAAACCCCGAGTCTGAACCTAGCCACGTCAAAGCCTTTTCCCACCCATATTTATTTAAGTCACAAATTAAACTTTTTTTATTTTTTAATCCCAACCTCTCCTTGTCCCTTAAGGACTCTCCGACAATTTCATGGTTTCTGGCGATATTTGACTTTGCCTGTATTAATTCTCCGAAGAACAATCCCCTGCAAAGAACTCTGAGTGCTCAAGACAAATCAACTACATTTCAATCAAGGCTCAATCCTAATTCATGACAAGCTCACCCGAAATGGGGGCTTCCTACATATGTGGTGGTTCCTCCAAATCAAACTCCCGAAGAGTTGTAATCTGTGGACCTCGTTTACGGACCCCGATTATTTACTAAAATTAGTTTTCGAAAATCATTCTATCTAAATCTGATCATCCCATCATGCTATATATCCAGATCTTCTAACTTTACAAAACCCTGACCTTGCATTACATTTCACACATCCTAGTCTTGCATAACCTTGACCTTGCATGACGTGTCATCTTCCTTCGCTCTGCGTAACCTTGATCCTTGCATAGTGTCTCATGCATCTAAGTTTGCATTATTTGCATCATTATGTGTCTTATCTAAGTTGTTTGCGCCTATCTGCTAACATCTTTCTTCTGCAGGTAATCAAACCACTTGTAGTTATTGTCCTGCATACTAAAATTGTTTGGTAGAGACCGACGTATATAGATCAGTTCTAAACTGCATAGCGTTTAGAATCGTTCTCTGCCCCGACACCGTATACTTTGACTATCGGTTTCCTGAACCTCAGTCAAAATGGGGGCTTCTGTAGACACATAATCGTGTCACCCCATTTAAGGATCCAATGATGAAACATACCGCGGTCTTAATTGTTCCGACCCAAGGGCAGAGCAGTCCGAAGATCCAAAACTATTTCAAAAAGTGTTAAAGCGTATTTCAATGATCCAAAATTGTATTTTTATTATTAAAATCGGATTTTATCCCGTAAAATCAGATATTCGGAGTCAAAAGATAAAAGAAAATCGTTAAAACGCCTTTTATAATAAAAAAAGCTGTCAAAGCGTGTCAAAAAGTAAGGTTGTGCGCCTAGTGTGTCAGACGCACCATTGTCCAACTGCTTCAGGCACACCAATTTGTGCCTAACACGTGGCATTATGTGTCACACAGAGTCTCTCGCTTGGCGCACTCCTCTGCGTTACACGCAATGTTCTTTTCTATCATTCTTTTAAAGCGTGTACCACGTGTACGCAACTGATTGGGCGTGTCGTGTGATTGTGCGTCACATAGGGTGTTGCGCCTGGCGCATCCAGCGCGTGACGCGCAATTTCGTTTGCCTTATAAATAGGCTTTTAATTTCCGAATTAAAATACAGTTTTTCCATACAACACTTCGACTTTTATATCTTTTATACTTTAAGAATACTCAAGAATTCTCTCAACAAAACTCAAGACTTTTCAACACAAAACACATACAAACAAATACTTTCCTTCATATATACAAGTTCAGATCTTCAAGCTTCACGATTGCTCGCCTCGAAGGTTGTCAATCTCTTAGACCCAATCCACTGTATAATCCTGAGGGTCCTTGAATAATTTTTTTATATATTGAAGTTACTAACGATTTCTTTCCTGATGATGTAGATCTTTAATATAAAATCGCTCTTTTGTACATTCTAATCTTTCTTTCCTTTTTATTTATTTTTATATATTCCTATCTATGTTATGTGATTGTATAATTTTAATGTTTTCATCACCTCACATGTTATTTATTGCTAATCAAGACAAAAGAATTGTTCTAATATTTATCAGATAATCTGGACAACCTGATAGGTTCCCTGTAATTTTGATTCCTTAATAACCTATCACTAAAAAATAGTCTTTTATGTATTTCCTGAACCAACCTAGACTAAATTATTTTTACCGTTTTTTCACCAAGTACCCCCGAGCTTTTATGACCTCATTCCACCCTAATTAAGCCCTTGTTCAGTACATTTTAGGCTTATTTAGCTTAACTCAGTTCAATGTTAGTGGTTATATTAGTTTCATGCATTTTGAGTCTTTTTAGGGAGTTCTAGGTTGTTCTCTATTCATGCGAATATTGGATGTTGTGAACACCCTATGCTATGACTTCTTCTTATCTTCTTTTAGATTCCGTAGCAGCCTAATCGAGATTACCAAAGCTTGGAATGGCAAAAGGGGGACCTCTGGATGAAGAGAGGGAGCTTCAAATTGCAAAGAAGAGAAGAAGCAGAGTCAAAGCTGGCGCTCCAGCACGTGGAGCGGGAGCTCCGAGTTCCCCTGTACACAGGCAATTCTGGCGAGAATTTGAAGCTGGCGCTCCAGCTTCTTGGAGCGGGAGCTTCGACCTACTGCAGAAAAGTCCCAAAATCTCACACCAGGCTCAGAGCGCACGCTCTACACATGGGGCGGGAGCTCTGAATGGTTCAGCTTTCGTTTTTCCCGATTTTTACCCTCACTTTAAATTGTATTTGTGAGGGGTATAAATACCCTCTCTGAACACAATTAGAAAGGGCCTCCAATTCTAGAAAAAGGATCTTAGGTTATTATTAGCACATTCTTCTAGGTTAATTAGAAAAGAAAACCAATTCTTAGGAGAGAGAAAGTTGTAACTCAACATTTGTTCTTCATTTTCATCAATCAAAGCATCAATCTTTTGGTAATTTCTAGTCTCTAATCCTTATTTCCTGGCTTATTTTAGTTGCTTGTTTAGTTTAATGCTTGTTTAAATTAGTTTATGCTTGCCTAGATTAGTCTTAGTAGTCTATTGTTCAAAGTTTCAATCTTTCTTGTTTTTGCTAATCATGTTTACTAGTTTTAGTATGTTTGCTCCTTTTATTGTTGCTTTCATTAGTCTTACTATGTTTTTCTCCTTCCTAGGCTAGATTTCTAGCTAGGGAAAGGGGATAATGGGACTTTGTGATGATTTTGAATGATGTTTGGTTGGTTTTGGTGATTGTTTTTTTGGTACTCAAATCAAGGTATTCTATTGTTAAAGCATGAAACTTGATCACCTTTGTGCTTGAATCTTGTGCTAATGTTGGGTTGTGTGAGAGCAAGCTTGATATTAGTGAGACTTGATGATGGGTAGACCACGACCTCATAGGCGGGGTTGGGTAGGCGGTGTCGGGAGGTGTGCGAGAGTGACCTCTTGATGTTAGACCAAGACCCTCAATAGACTTGAACCATTGCCTATCAATGTTGTTGAAATTGTTGTTGTGAGTTCCATGATTCCCCCTATCTCTAGTGTTTGTCTCATTCATTGATCATTCTTATTCTACTTGTCTTAGTTAGTCTAGTTGTTTATTTAAGGCCCCTTTTACTCCCGTCGATTGATTTGCATCTCGAGCTAAGTGTAAAACCCCTTGCTTCTCAATGGATACGACCCCTTACTACGCTATACTACGTTATTAGGCTACTTAGTTAGGCTAGGGTGATTTTATTCTTGACTCGGAACTATAGGAAATTACGTAACCTAGGGGACCGATCAAGTTTTGGCGCCGTTGCCGGGGAAGCAACGTTACTTTATTGCTTATCAATTGCTTTTTATTTTAATTTTTGATATTGTGTTGTCATTGATAACTGTGTGCTTAGCTTTGTTGAATGATAAGGAGATCCCAAGGTATCCCTACAACTCCTCTTGACTCGAAAATCGATCGTACTTTGAGGCAAGTTCGGAGGTTATTTGAACATCAAAGCGGGGAGGAGGAAATATTTTCGGACTCCTCAAGTGAGGCAAGTGAAGCCATGACCGAGGATGACAACCCTCTATTTCAAGACTTTGGTTATCCGGAGGACTATGAGCTCACCGGTGGAATTTTGCTCCCCACCACCACTACAAACTTCACCATTCATCCACAATATACTCAAATGGTGCTTATGAAGCAATTTTCCGAAGCCGCGCATGAGAATCCCATTGAGCATCTTGATAGGTTCCTTGAGTTGTGCGCTATGGTCCAAAGGAACCAAGTCTCTCAAGAATTCATCCGTATGCATCTCTTCCGGCAATCTTTGGCGGTAAAAGCTTATACATGGCTCAAGAATCTCAAGCCAAACTCCTTGACCACTTGGAAGGAGGTAGCCAAAGCTTTCCTAAAGAAGTTCATATCGGAGGAGAAGACCGCGGAAATGAGAAGGAAGATCTCCAACTTCCAACAAGAACCGGATGAGTCTCTTGGTGAAGCTTGGGAACGATTCACTTAGTGCGTTAGAGCTTGCCCCCATCATGAGTATAGTGAGCCTCTATTTATAAGATTCTTCAATGATGCTCTTTATCCCATTAGTAGAGCCAATCATGATGCGGGAGCCAGAGGCCAATTGAGAAAAGTTCCCCAAGCTCAACTCAAAGATACAATTGAGGATGTAGTTCGCAACTATTCATGGGGTGGTTAGAGAAGAAGCCAAGGAAAAGCTAATGGGAGATTTGAGCTTGACCAAGAATCCCTCAAAGCTTTCATTGAGCAACTTCTTGACAAGAAGCTAGGGAAGAAGCAAGCTTCTTCTAGCAAGTAAACTCATTCTCATGTGAAATTTGTGGGGGTACCAACCACGACACTTCTTATTGTGGTGGTAAGGACCCCAAGCATGTAGCGGCTATGTGTTATCTCAACAATCAAAGAGATCAAAGTGATAATTGGAGAGGCCCTAACCCAAATCTTATCCGAGGTTCAATTGTAACAGGCGGTCCTTCTCGACCAGCTTACAAGGATTAATGCACAGCGGAATTAAAGAATATGGTCGAGCTAACCAACTGCTACCATCACACTCACTGAACTATATGAGAGAATGTGGAAACCAAAATCCCAACTCTATTAAATTAGATTTAAATATTACAACGCTTTGATTCTCAGACTCTATAAATTACTCTGGAAAATCCGACAAAGTTTCCTTTGAAAATACAACCACCCTAAGCGGAAAATCATTTAAACCTGTTCACAACTACAATTAATACAATATTCCCAAATCCAACATCCAGCAACCTCAATGCTTTCGCGGAGCAACACCAATAGAGAATCAAGCGCATTAACCCCTCTTAAATGCAAAAATGAAAAAGAACTAATTAATGTTTATCTATTACAAGGTTGAGCGACCTCACTTCGAAATACAAGTTAATACCACTATTTATACTTCTAGTAATGCAAAACCTTCAACGTTAGAGAAGTCCTATTGAACCTACAACAAATAGGACACTGCCACCCACCAAGTGACAGACCACAGAAATGACAAAACAAACGTACACACATCAGCAAAGCTGAGTACTAACCCATCAAATACGTTTAAAACATGCTTTGGTGCTCCTTTACTGGAAAACAATTCCGCTACAATTATAACAGCAAAGCAACAACAATAACAATAGCAATAAAAATAGCAACCGCTACACATGCTTTAAACTTGTCAACCAATACCCTTGGTGACTTCACGGTTCCTCACGGAACAATATTTACAGCAACCATGCTTTATACTTGTCATCCAATACTTTTGGAGACTTCACGATTCTTAACAGAACAATCTTTATTCATTTCAAACAATTCCTTTACAAACATTCACACTTTACTTTATTTTAACACAATCATTTGGCAATAGGTAAGGGAACGACGCGAAGGTAGCAACACCAGATTGCAGACACATCGATGATTGGGGAACGTCTTCCCATCATATAATAAGGCCTACCGTAGTCTTCAGTGTATACACCCCTTGAAGCAACCCACCACAGGTAATACTTCCAAGGCGACTCTCATAATACCCCACTAGAGGGTTTCCCCTTAAGACACTCCACCAGAGAGTAATCCTTAAGGTCCTTAGGGTCGACCAGCAGAGAAGCCCTAAGCCTTTCGTCATGTGTTGATAACCTATGAGGGGCCCACCATAAGCGATCCTCAAAGGCTCCTTCTAACCTTTGCCATTCTTTCACTTTACATGATTAGTTCTTTAATCACTTTCGCTCCAGACAATTCAGTTTACATAACCAATCGAATTCCAAATCAGTGTACATACGCAAGATGAACAACATAACCAATAACAAACTATTGACATGCCAATCACATAATTACGTGGAGCGACTCTACCTCATATCCAATTAGTAAACCACTCAATCAAATAACTAAGGCTTAGCCTCAACTTATACTTTCTTACATATTTAAACTCGTCACTAAATTACTTTAGTGAACACTAACCAAACAACCATACTTTATGTTGCTCCATTTATGATTATCGAATTGAGATCCTTTAGTGAACACATTCTCAATAATCCATAATTAGTAAGACTGTCTCAAAGTACCCTTAATATTAATAATAAGAACTAGTCAATTCTCTTTCTAACTTCATATGAGGAAACTAATTAAATTAATAAACTTTTAGAGTCTAATCAAATTATTACTCCTCAAAACACCCTTGAACAATTCCAATCAGATACTATGCTCTTTTAGAAACTAATTAATTTAACTCATGAATACACTCTACTGTAGACTTTCATCTAATTATTCATCTTCTTATAGTTATACTCAACCAATTTTAGAACACCGTCCTAGTTAGACCATCATCATAAGATTACCCACTTAGTTCACATATCATTATTATACCTTTCTTAATTATAAACTTCCAAGATTAATAACATATGATTAAAGACTCGAGCTTAAACTCCATAGACAATCTCGGAATTCACCTCAATCAGAAATAATAATTATACTAATCTCCTATATTTCTAATTGAACTTATACCACGAATGTTAACTCAACTAAAAGAAACATTAACTAAATCATAATTCATTTGCATTTTTAGTTCCAATCCCTTAATTATAAATCTCTAAGGTTAATATCGTTACCCATAATCTATAATTCTTGATCACCCACTAAGCTTGAGTTTTATATTATCACTTTGACAACAATAACATTAAATATCACTTCATTTGCCATGATCTCAAATAAGGAAACTATAACCCAAATTTCAATTGCATACCAAGTGAGTCATTTACATAGTCCCATGTCAACTAACACGACACCCAATTATAAAGTGATACTTGCAAATTAGCAACATAACTAAACTTAGTAAATGCAACCAAATTCATCACATGATTTCATTTGTAGCCTAACTAAATAGAGCTATTATCTGATTAAGCTTGCAATGGAATCCTAACAACAACAACTACAACTACTACTACATAGCAACAATAGCAACACCACAACAACAACAACAACAACTGCAACAATACAACAACAACATAACAATCACAATAGCAACGACGCAACAATAACAGCACAACAGTAATCAGAATTTCAATCTCAGACTAATTGCAATTTAGAAATAGCGTTCATATATGTGCTAAGCTCAAAATAACTCCCAAAACCACGGTTCTGAACTAAATCCCACCAAACCAATTCAACATCATCTCACTTATTCAATCAATCAACACAACAATTCAACAATAACATAACTTCTCTCAACTAAACCCATAATCAATAATCACTTCCCCAATCATGATTCAAACTAAAAACAGAATAGAATAGAATTAAGAGAGGGACTGGATAGTGGGTAGTACCAACAAGAGAAGCAGCCCGGTGGCGGCACCACCACCGACAACCAACAACAGGAGACGAAAGGAGGGAGAAGAGCACATCCACGGCAGCAGCAGCAGTCAGCGAGAGGAGAGAGAAACGCGAGAAGGGGAAGGAGAAAGGGCAGAAACGACAACAACGCCCACAGCAGCACCGGCGAGACAACGCCGGGAATTACCGGCGAGGAAACAGCGGGATTCCACAAGGCAGAAAGCAAGGGATGCGAGAGAGATTGGGGATTTGGGTTCTCTCAACAATCTCCAATTGAAAATCTGGGGTTTGGGGAATTTGGGTCTTGCTCTTCAATGGCCTAGAATTAGATATGAGGTTTTAAATTGAAGAGGTGGAAGTATTCATCCTGGCCTCATCAGATGAAGGCACGAAGGGAGACTGGAAGATGGAGCTGGCTTCACCACAGCCAAGCACGAAGAGGGGGAAAAGAAGAAGAGGGCACGGGGAGAAAGAGAAAATTAGAGAGTGGGTTTCTTTTTATTTCTTTTGTTCTACAAAACTTAACCCAAGTAAATCTAACTCATCAAAATATAAAATGAAACAACACTCTAACTTATAAAGATAAATTTAGTAAATAACTTTCAAATATTAACTTTCAAATATTATAATAAAACACATGACCATATAAGAAATACAAATTATTCAACAAGATTTCGAAAATATAAGAGAATAGTTAAGCTATTTCAAATAACTAACTTGTGCGTAATCGCACATTAAAATATTACTTGCTACATATAATAAAATATAATATCAACTCCAATAATATAATAGAACATCGTTAGTAATATGATATTCATATTTCAACTCAAATAAAATAAGAGTATTTAATATATGATTTAGCTAATAATTATAATTAACAATAAATAAGACAGTTTAGAAATCGGGGTTATTACATCAATGACTATGGTGGACCAACCAATTTCAACAATCAAGCGAACCAAGGAGCTCCCTATTTACATCCAAATGCTAGAAACAACTTCAACAAGCCCCATCCACAAAATCAATTCTCAAACCAACCCCCAACCACTTTCCCAAACACCTCAAACCCTCAAAGTGGTCCATCTCCAGACCCTTCTTATCCTAGACAACATCAAAAATATTTCTCAACAATTTGAACAAAAGATGAGCAACCTTTATCGAAAAGTAGACCAAAAATTCCAAGAAACCACTTCTCACCAAAAGATCCTTGACAATCAAGTTGCCCAACTAGGTGAGAGGGTTTCTCAACTCTCAAATGAGAAGCTTCCCGGTCAACCCACTCAGAATCCCACAAATTCCCACCATGTGAAGGCCATTTCCCTAAGGTCAGGAAGATCCTATAAGGACCTTAAGATGTGCAATAAGAGGAGGATAAGGAGAAAGAAGAACAAGTTGTTGAGAAAGGAGAAAATGAAATCCAAAAAGAGGGTGTTGAGAAGGAGAAATAGGTTGAGGTAGAAAAGCAAGCATCAACAAATGTCCAACCATCAAGATTCGATCCTCCCCCACCATTTCCGGAAAAGATAGTTGATAGAAAGTTGAATGACAAGTACAATAAGTTCATGAACATGTTAACGGGTCTTCAAATCAACATTCCCTTCCTCGAGGCTATGTCACAAATGCCATCCTATGCAAAATTCCTCAAGGAACTTCTCTCCAAATGCCACCCAAGCAACGAGATTCGGGTAGCTTCACTCTCCCGGTGAAATTAGGAGATCTTGAGACTAAGGGAGCATTGGCCGATTTGGGTGCAAGTGTGAGCTTGATGCCCTTGTCCATTGCAAAGTTGCTCAAGTTTGAGATGGTGCCTTCAAGGAAGACAATTCAATTGGCCGACCGCTCGATTAAGCTACCTTGTGGAGAACTTGAAGATATACCGATTCGAGTTGGTAACATCTTTGTACCTTGTGATTTTGTTGTGATGGATATGGAGGAGGACCCTCATACTCCTCTTATCCTTGGGAGAGAAGCTCTTAAAAAAATAGGAGCCGTGATTAATTGCAAGAACAACACGATCACTTGTGAGGTGGCCGATGAAAGAGTTGTGTTTGAATTTTCGAAAACCTTGAAGCAACCTATGGTGGAGATGGTGTGGAGAGTAGACTTGGTGGAGTCGGAGATTGTTAATTATGAGAGAGTACAAAGCATGAGACATGGATATGGAGGGGTTGGAAAAATCAAGAGAGGCCATGGAGATTGAAGTTCAACTTGATGAAGCTCATCCAGATGCCCAAGAAAGCAAGGATGAGCTCCCATTGATCTAAACCGTGGCCAAGGGGGAGAGTTCTAAGTCTTCTCCCAAGGTAGAGTTGAAACCCCTTCCCCCCCCTCAAATATGCTTTTCTTGATGATGATTGTGAATATCCTTTTATTGTCAATGCTAACCTTTATGACACCTCCTTGTAAAAATTGATTGAGTTGTTTAGAAAATATAAGGGTGTAATAGGATATAGTATTGAGGATATCAAGGGTATTAGCCCTAGCTTGTGTATGCATCACATCCACCTTGAGGATGATCATGCCACCTCTATTGAGCCTCAAAGGCGGTTAAATCCGACTTTGAAGGAAGTTGTGAAAAACGAGATTCTAAAGCTCCGTGAAGCGGGCATCATCTATGCTATCTTGGATAACAAATGGGTGAGTCCGGTTCATGTGGTGCCTAAGAAAGGTGGCATGACCATTGTCAAGGACGACAAAGGGAATGACATATCCACCCGTACCGTGACCGGGTGGAGGATGTGCATTGACTATAGGAGGTTAAACAAAGCCACTAGGAAGGATCATTTCCCCTTGCCATTCATTGACCAAATGTTGGAGAGGTTGGTAAAGCATTCTCATTATTGTTTTCTTGATGGTTACTTCGGATTCTTCCTAATTCCTATCCATCCGAATGACCAACATAAAACAACTTTTACATGCCTTTATGGAACATTTGCATACCGAAGAATGCCTTTTCGGTTTATGCAATGCTCCATCTACCTTCCAAAGGTGCATGACCTCCACCTTTTCCGACATGCTTGAAGATGTAATTGAAGTTTTTATGGATGATTTTAGTGTTTGCGGTTCGTCTTTTGACAAGTGCTTAAAAAATCTTGAGAAAGTCTTAAAAAGATGTCAAGAGACGAACCTTGTATTAAATTGAGAAAAGTGTCATTTTATGGTTGAGGACGGTATTTAACTTGGCCATAAGATTTCAAAGAATGGAATTGAAGTTGACCCGACAAAGGTCGCGGTGATTGAAAAGCTACCCCCTCCCACTTCGGTGACCGGGGTGCGTGCCTTCTTGGGGCATGCCGGCTTTTATCGCTGTTTCATCAAAGATTTTTCACAAATTGCAAGACCTTTGACGAGCCTTCTTCAAAAAGACGTGGAGTTCCTGTTTGATGAAGCTTGCACAAAGGCATTTGAGACCTTGAAAAATGTTTTAGTGAATGCGCCCATTGTGCAAGCTCCGGATTGGGAACTCCCATTTGAACTAATGTGTGATGCGAGTGACTATGCATTTGGTGTTGTGCTTGGACAAAGGAAGGACAAGAAATTGAATGTGATCTCATATGCAAGTCGCGTCTAGATAATGCGCCAAAGAATTACTCAACCACGGAGAAGGAGATGTTGGCGGTGGTGTTTGCATTTGACAAATTTCGGCCCTATCTTGTATGCAACAAAGCCATCGTCTACACCGATCATGCCGTGGTCAAGTACTTAACGAGCAAGAAAAATGCCAAGCCACGGCTAATTCGATGGGTTCTCCTCCATCAAGAACTTGACATGGAGATTCTTGATAAGAAGGGGAGTGAAAATCTAGTGGCGGACCACCTCTCTCGGTTGCCATTAGACCATCCTTCCTATGGTGAGGAGGAGAAACCAATAATTGATGAGCTTCGTGATGACACTCTCATGGCGATCATTTCCAACACAATCCCTTGGTACGCCGATATTGCTAACTATTTGGCAAGCGAAGTGGTGCGTCATGACTACAATTCTCAACAAAGAAAACGGTTTTTAAAGGAGGTCAAGAGGTATTTTTGGGATGATCCGTATTTGTACAAGAGGTGTAGTGATGGTATATTCCGAAAATGTGTGCCTACTCACGATATTGAAGGAGTCTTGGAGCATTGTCACTCACTTGCATGTGGAGGCCATGTAGGTGTCGGTAAGACCATAGCAAAGATTCTTGATTGTCTTCTTTGGTGGCCAACATTGCATAAAGACGCTTACACATTCATCCTTCGATGTGACCGATGCTAAAGAATGGGAGGGATAACCAAGCATAATGAAATGCCCCAACAATTTATTCTTGAAGTTGAGCCTTTTGATGTATGGGGTGTGGACTTTATGGGTCCTTTCGTTTCTTCTTGTGGAAACCAATATATTTTGGTGGCCGTGGATTATGTGACCAAGTGGATAGAAGCCATCCCTTCACCTACCAATGATCGCAAGATAGTGATGAAGTTGCTCAAAAAGATCATATTCCCTCGATTTGGAGTGCCCCGATGTCTCATTAGTGATGGAGGGTCTCATTTTGCTAAGAAGCAACTTGAAGCTCTCTTGAAGAAATATGATGTGCACCATAAGGTCGGTTTTCCCTACCACCCTCAAACTCAAGGGCAAGTGGAAGTCTCAAATCGCGAAATTAAGAATTTGCTCGAGAGGATGGTAAATAAATCAAGGAAGGATTGGTCTCTTCGGTTGGATGATACTCTTTGGGCTCTAAGGACCGCCTACAAGACCCCGATTGACACTACTCCTTACCGGCTCGTCTATGGAAAAGGTTATCATCCACCGGTTGAGCTTGAGTACAAGGCATGGTGGGCTGTGAAAATGCTCAATATGGACCCCGACTTAGCCGGAAAGAAGAGGTTGTTTAAACTCAATGAGTTGGAAGAGTTAAGGTTCGATGCATATGAGAGCTCTAGGCTTTACAAAGAGCAAACGAAGAAGTGGCATGACAAAAGAAGCAAAGATTGTGACTTCAAGGTTGGCGACAAAGTTCTCTTATTCAACTCACGGCTCTGTCTCTTCGCCGGGAAGTTGAAGTCTAAGTGGTCCCGCCCATTCTCTATCGCTAAGGTCACTCCCTATGGCTCGTTTGAATTGGAAGGTAAAGATGGAGCTAGGTTCATGGTAAATGGCCAAAGGATCAAGAAGTATTTCGACAAGGAACAAATTGGGAAACTTGGTAGTTTGATGCTCGAGTCGGTCCCAACCGACTCATCTATCGAAGCTATTTAAGAAGGACGAAGAAGTCTAGCTTAAGACCATAAATCAAGCGCCTTTGTATATATTGTTTATATGTTGTTATTGTTGAACTTTAATTTTGGTTTTGTTTTGGTGGACATTAGTTTGATTGAGAAGTACAAGGCACGGCCTCTCGGCTCATCTAACAAATAGTTGAGTCGAGTTTCAAGCTAAGTCTTACATCTCACTTTGGGCTAATTTTAGCCCCCATAGTGTATTGGATTCAGAGCTCCTGCTCCAAACCTTGGAGCGTCCGCTCTGAAGCTTCAAGCAAATCCCGCTTTGAATTGTGAGGAAAGGCCAAAAATTTGAAGCCCCCGCTCCAGCTTCTTGGAGCGCCCGCCCCAGCAAAAAGGAAAAAAAATGGTTAAGTATTGGATTTATTTAGAGCTCACGCTCCAGGCCATGGAGCGCCCGCTCAGGCAAATCCTCAATGGAAATGCCGAAAATTTGAAGCCCCCGCTCCAAATACTAGAGCGCCCGCTTTAGGTCAGTCAGAGCGACCGCTTTGAACTGTGGAGCAGGAGCATCGGGCGGATTTTCTGGAAAAAAAAGAAAACAAACCAACCCCCATTTTCTCCCATTCTCTCACCCAAACACACAAAAACACAAACACTAAAACCTCACTCTCTCCTCAAACTACCCTCATACCACCCAAACCCTCCACAAATGTACCACTTTTACTCATCAACATCACTCATATTCCTCTCAAAAACAACCAAAAATCATCCAATTCTCACTCCTACTCAAAATTTCCCACTCCAAGTTCAATTCTTAGCAACAATTCGGGGTTCTTGCTCGGGCCACTTTGGGTTTCAATCGGGTTTGCTCTCCTTTGTGCAATTAGAAGAAGAATTTGGTTGCAATTGTGGTAAAATATCTCCTAATCAAGTTCTTTTTGCTTTATTTGAGTATTTGTGCTTGGTTTTGTTAAACCTTCACTTGGAGATTTTGTGTTAGACGAAATTAAGTTTTTGGGCTTGAGTTTGTTCTTGGAATTGATTAATTGTTGAGGTTTGAGGATTATGGTGGCATTATTATTGGTTAATTGTGTTGATTTTTGGTGATACTTGTGGAATTGTAGTGGTTGTTGAGGCAAAACCCTTGGATTTTACAATTTTTGGGTATTGTTGTTGGGTATTATTGGTTAATTGTGTGTTGTTTATGAATATTGTTGTTGGTTAGTGTTATTGTCGGCATCATGGGTTCGAAAAGACCTCGCACTCAAGCTAACACCTCCACCGCCTACAATGTGAACCTTCAAAAACCCGAGCACAAAGCAAGGTCTTGGGAGCTTGATAAGAGGGAGGTGAAACAAACCCTCTTCCATGATTATATCACTTGTTTCCACCTTGGGATCGATGATAAAGTGCATGATCTTGCCCATGAGCTCAGTTTCGCCCCATTTATTAAAAATCTCATCCCAAATAATTGGGTTACCTCATATGCTACCTACAACCACCCCCAGCAACCTCCCCTCACCTACCGCACTCTAGCTCTAGAATTCTTAGCTAGCTTTAAGTTCAAGAAGACATCTTCGGAGGCGGGTGACACATTTGAGATTAAGTTCAGGATGTTCAACCACCAGCATCCCATGGACCTTGCAGAGTTTAATGAATATTTTGGTTGGGATCAACAAGCCGAGGTATTTGATTGTTCTGGGGATGGAGTTGAAGATTATGAAATGCAAAATTGGTGGAAGAGAATAACAGATGGGTCCAGGGATTTCCTCTCTAACTCATCCAAAGCCTCAGAAATCCATCATGCCACATTGAGGTACTTCCACCGGATGTTGGTGTTTTGCTTCTTCTCTCGGCAAGATCTAGGAAAAATGAGTGGCCAACAACTACATTTGTTATGGAGAGAAAGTGAAGGAAGGAGGTACCTAGATCAAAGCAACCCGGCCAAAAAAGATAACTTGGGTTATTTGCTTACCATGAGAATGCTCACCATCAAGCAAGACACTAGAATGAAAGTGTCCATCCAATTGGGAGGAATGGTGACATGGCTTGCTTATAAGCTCCAGTACAAGGATCGACTCGTAAAGATGGAGCCGGAGAACTATGGGTCGACTCTCAACCTAGATCACCTCAAGAACATGAAATTTATCAAAGAGACATCTAGAGCTACGTTTTGATTGATCAAGGGTGCAATATGGTGCAAGATCCCTAGCAGATTCATGACCGAACCCCCAGTAAACACCCCAAATCCTTGGAGAGTACCATTTGAGGAGATTGATACGTCGGAGCTTGATCCGAATGAGATTGAAAGAAGAAATAAAGCAAGGCGGCAACATCAACAACAACGACGACAACCACGGGCAGAGGGAGTGGAGCATGAACAATGTCACCCTCCCAAGAGGAGGGAGGTATGAGCCGTTCCTTCCCTTCTAGTTTTAACATTGAAAATGCTTTTTCCAATTCAAGCTTGCAAGTGGGCCAATTGGGGGCCAATGACCAGGGGATGTCGCTCCAAAATTCTTTGCTTTTCAACCATTTCGTGGAGTAAGGGAATATCACCCCACCGGTTAACCATCCCTATTGGCCTCCAGTGCATGGGCCAGAGCCGAGTTGGGGAGAGGAGCACATTGATGGCACTCCTCGTGAACCGGTATATCCCTATTGGCAAGGCCCATCCTCCCAAACTGGGGAGAGACGCACTTTTCTCCCGTATGACTATACCCAGCCCGGGGGGTGTGACTACCCAAGACCCACTCTATACGGGGTACACGGGATTCCCTCCACCTTTTATGGTGGTTGGGAACCCCATGGCCCTCCCTCGTGTGAGGATGGGTCCCTGATCGAGCTTGATTATAATTGGCGCCGCCTGGATGAGGGCGGGCCAAGTGGATCTTAGACCTTACCATTCTTCGCTCCTCGTCACCTTTTTCTTTTTCATTTCCCCGTTCCTTGGTCTCACCGAGGTCGGTTTTCCATTCAAGTTGGGGGGGGTGTACTTTGCATTGTGTTTGATCTAGGGGCGCAATTTCAGGGGTCATGGCTTAGGGGGATTGCAAGCTTAAGTAGTTGTTGAGCTAAATTGTTGAGCTAAATATGTTTTGAACTTGTAATTACTCATTTCTCTTTGCCTTTTGTATATACTCTTGTTGGAACTAACCTCTCTTTTGAGTTGATGATCTTTCATAGCAAGTATCCGGAGATGAAATCAAGGTTTGAAGATGTTCTTTTGCTTCGGATATTGCATTTAGCCTTTATTGCTTCAATGATGGGTGAGATCGTTCCAACTCCCTTTTAAATTACTTGTTTGCTTAGTTGTAGGATAGTTTAGGAAAGAAGATGATCGTTCGAGGTTGCTTGGCTTTAAATTTTTACATTGGTGGTTGTGAACACCACATGGGTTTTAAGTGCTAAATTCTTTGTTATTGTGTTGATTACGTGCCATTGCCTACTTGCTTTCATCTCTTGCATTAAAAAAAAACAAAAAAAAATTGTTGGGAAAATTAAAAAATTGATGGTAATTTATGTGGATTCCTTCGCCTTGGTCATTTTGGTAGACGACTATAGGCGTTCCCATTGGATGCTTGTATGCGCAACTTGGGGCGATTAGGGATCGATTAATCTTTGTTGCTTGATTTTCTACTTGAAAAAGTATTCTATAATTCTAAATGTTGTCAAACTTTGTGTTGAAAAGAGTCGAATTATTTCTCTTATGGAAGTTGTAGTGACCCTAGTTAAATCTTGAAATCTTCTTTGGTGCACAAGTTTTACCTCCGAATAAGCTATGCTAAGAGTTAAATCGATGTTTTAATTCTTGAGTCCAATAAGTGGAGCAATGAGCCGACAAGGCATAATAAGCCTATTAAAGTAAAAAAAATAAAGGGTTTTTCTATGATTTACCCCTGTGTTTTTTAAAATTCTATAATGTACCCCTAATGTTTTTTTATTCTACACTGTACCCCTATGTTTTTTAAGTTTTCTACATCGTACCCCTACGTTAAATGAACGTAACGTTTACCGTGATCTTTGCATTTCTGGGCTTCTCTCTCAGCCCTCCCACCTGCCAGCCACCCAACCCAGCCCCCACCCTCTCCCCTCCACCCCCGCAACCACCATGACCGCCCTAGATCTGCCCCTTCGCCACCTGCCCTCCGCCGCTAATCCTAAACACTCGCCGCCTGCTACCCCGACGTTTCATTGTCGGTGGTTTGGGTAGTTCGCTCCTCGCCTCCCCTGTCACGAGACCCATCAAACCACCGCCTCTTACGTCTCTTATCGGTGCAAAGGTTGGTGGTTCGATGGCTTGCCCCATTTTCGCACTCTCTCTTCGTTGGTGGGGAGATCTTCGTTGGGGGATGCGGGAAATCGAAGGGATGTGGTGGGGGGCCGGGCCGGTGGGGGGGGGTGGGGGGGGGGGGGGTCGCGGGGTTGCGATGGAGGAGATGGCGAGTGTTTAGGATTAGCGGCGGAGGGCGGATCTAGGGCGGTCATGGTGGTTGCGGGGTGGAGGGGAGAGGGGTGGGGCCGGGTTGGGTGGGCGGCGGGTAGGAGGGTTGAGAGAGAAGCCCGTAAATGCAAAGATCACGGTAAACGTTACGTTCATTTAACGTAGGGGTACGATGTAGAAAACTTAAAAAACATAGGGGTACGGTGTAGAATAAAAAAACATTAGGGGTACATTATAGAATTTTTTAAAAACACAGGGGTAAATCATAGAAAAACCCAAAAAATAAAAAAAAATCCAAAAAAGAGTCAATAAGTGGTAATATCCACATATCCTTAAGAAAGTGGGTTGTCGAAATGGTTGAGTGGGAGCTCGAAAATTTAATAAGTAGAGTTTCCCTAGTAATGATGAATGTCATTATGGTATAATCGTTGGAGACTCTAGACCTATTGCTCAATCTTTAGAATCCTACAATCATGGATTTCTCTTTAGAATCCTCCCACCCCCAGCCACCCCCTCACCCCCCCATCACCCCCTCACCCCCAGCAGCCCCTACCCCCCGTAGTCCCTCCCCTCCCCCCACTACGCCGTCGAATCCCCCCTCCTCCCACCACCCCGTCGAATCCCCCCTCCCCTAACCCCCGTCGATTCACCCCCCTCCCATAACCCCCTCGAATTCCTCCCTCCTCTCGTGTTTGTGGGACCCCCCTCTCGTTTCACTCCTCCTCTGCGTTTTGTTTCGATGAGAACCGTTGCTTTTAGGCGTTGTATTTCCGACGGATTTTGTGGGTTCGTTTTTTTTTTATTCTTCACCGTCATTATTCGTTGCAGTAGTGTTATTGCTCGTGGTGGGGGGAGGGGGGATTCGACGGGGGTGGTGTGGGGAGGGGGCCGCAGGGGGTGGGGAAGGGGGGCCGCTGTGGTTGTGGGAGGGTGGGGGGAGGGGGGTTAGGGTTGGGGTTAGAAGTTAGAGGTCAGGGTTAGTTAGAAGTTAGGTTAATTAGGGTTTAGTTAGGTTAATTAGGGGTTAATTAGGGTTAAGACTAACGTAGTTAACTGCCATTAATCATTAAGGTCATTTGGGTGTATTATTATGAAACTTAGGGGTACCCTGTGTATTTTGAAAAGTTGGAGGGTACCTTGTGAATATTTTGAAAACTCGGGGGTACATGCTGAAAAAACCGTTATATTTAGGGTGCATGAATATTATTCGGTTATTCTATTGCATAAAACTTGACATGAATCGATATTTAGTAGAGGCCAACAATGGGCGAATGTGGTTCATTATGACCCTGCTCGTACCCTCACCCCCGAACTCAATCTATGGTTCATGAACCATCAATGGAGTTAGGACAGGGAAATCTACATTGGATAAGTCCCTAATTTGTCCCTACGATTTACCAATATCCAATTAGGTTTATGAGTCTTCCTTTAAAGACTTCTTGGTGAATTCAAAACATTTTTTCAAAAACACCACAACAATGGGGAAGTCAAATACGCGCTCACACGGAGTAGGCGAAATAAAACACACCTACACTATAAATCTCAAAAAATCCTCCCCTATTTAGAGTATATATAAAACATTCAATGCACAACATCATCATAGTAAAACAGCCTCATGCATAAATGAAAGTGTACAAAGACTTGAACTTCCACTTAGTATAATACACATTCCAGGCATTCGTATCTAAATGGTGTCGATAAACGATTAAACCATAAGCAACACATAATAAAACTTAAAGATATTACCACTTGTGGAAAAAATGCTAAATGACACAAAACAACTGATCCAGTTGAGTCCTAAACCAAGATCAGTTCAATTGCCAAACGGATCAGTTGATAAACGGATTTTGGGGAAATGCGCGCAAAAGAAAGTAACATTAACTGATCTGGTAGGCAATTTAATTGGATCGGTCCAGAATCGATCCGGTTGGTTTGGTCAACTGATCCAGTCCAGCTCACCGGTTCAGTTAACCATTATAATTGGCCCAACTGCACCCGCTCATTTCCCCCAAATATCACCAACCCATTTTAATCCTAAACTCACCAGTCCATTTCCCTATTTAGTATATAACACCCCCCCAAACTCACCCCCCATTTATCACCCTCTCTCTCCCCCCTAAGTTTCCTCCTAACTCACTAATCTCTCTAACTCCTCTGATCCTCTCACCCTAAACCAACAAACACCAACACCACCATTATTCACCTCCCCTTCATTCTCCTCACGAACCTCCTCTCTCTCTTCTCTCTTTCCTCTCTTTCAACCCTGAAGCTTCGACTGAACCACCACTGAAGTTCCGACTGAACCACAACTATCATCTTCGCTCAACCGGATTTTGCAATTATAGTGGTCAGGCCGCTGATTCGCACGATGTTGCTCCAAACATTATCTTCGCTCGTCGTCGTAGATTCGGTTCTCTTCCCTGCTCGTCGTCCCAGATCCGCTTCTCTTCCATCTTCGCCGTCTTCTCTCACGCTCGTCATTGATTCACCGTCGCCTTGGTCTTCTCTATGCCATATTCTTGTTATTTCCTTTTTAGTTTTGTTTAGATTTTTGTTTTCTTGTAATTTAAATTTGTAATTTCGTTTTCATATTTCGATTATTTGTTGATTTTCGTTTTAGATCTAGGCTTTGTAATGTTTTTCTATTAAATTTTTTCGTTTTAGTTCAATATGCCGTCTTTCCCTAATTTCATTTTTTTTTTCCTTTTTTTAGTTTTATATCTGGTATCATTTAATTTTTTTTCGTTTTTTTTTTATTTAATTTATATTCGTTTTTTAGTTCATTGAAATTTTTTTCCTTCATGCTTTTAGGGTGGTAATTTGTTATTTTCGTAGTTCAGATGTAATTTAAAGATTATTATTTACTGTAATTTTGATTTTTATGTTGTTAATTATGTAATGTAATTGAGGTTTTTGCTGGTTCATTGATTTTTCTTTGCTGGTTCATTGATTTTTATTTGGTGGTTAATTGATTAAGTTCAAGTGAAAAAAAACGACATTCTGTCATAATGAGCCAAGATGGAAAGAGAAAGTAGAGTCTGCCACAGACTCTCTTTTTCGTTTTATTTACTGCTTACTCCCACCAACTGATCCGATTAGTGGAAGAAACCGGATCAGTAAACATACTAAATGGTCTAGCTTCTTCCACTAACCGTATAAGTTAGTATGTTTACTGATCCAGTTCTGCACCGGATCAGTAAATTTTATTTCATTGCTTCCGACCTCATCCGTTCCAGTCAAAAACTGAATCAGTAAGACCCATTTTCACCAGATCAGATGAGGGTTTTTCCACTAGTGTACACACATAATATTAACTACTTCTTTTCAATATATACTTGACACTTAGGTGCCATTTGTCCATATCAATTCATAAGTGCATCAAGGCTATGCCCCACTAGCTCCTTGAAGCGGCCAAACTTCGCACTTACATAGGTAGATCTCTAAGAAAGCATGCTCTTCTGATAAAGCATAATGTCAAGAGACCTATTAAGATAAACAACCTCTAACACCATCACATATTTAAAGAAATTAACCGTGGATGTTCAAATAAGTTCTTTTAATCATCAAATAAGGAAATTGATCTTATTGAACTCAAGACCCAATGTCTTATTGGGCGTTCAGTTAAGATTCCCCTACTCCTGATTATCAATGGGCACCAATCCTAAACCGATTGCCATCCTTTTTAGCGTATCTCTAGCTAATGCCTTTGTGAAATAATCCGTTAGATAATACGTAGTTCTCACATAGTTAACAGTGATAGCACTATCTTTTATACACTAGAGGAAAAAAGGCCAAGGGCTGCGGTCAAAAGTGGCCTAAGGGCTGCGGTCAAAAGTGCCCTAAGGGCTGCGTTTTTTGACCGCAGCCATTGGCCTAGCAGCCCTTGGCAAATTGGAAGGGTTGCGGTTGTTGACCGCAGCCCTTAATTATTAAGGGCTGCGGTTATCTCTCAAAACCGCAGCCCTTAACTATTGATAAAGGGCTGTGGTTTTTTTTTTTCATTTTTTTGTCCCAAATGATCACAAATAGTTATATATATATAAGACTATCATTTTTCATTACAAATTATGTTTTTAATACAAATATAGAGTGCCATGACTCAATACTAGATCCCTACTACTTGGAGAGTCACTAGCAACATTTCCCAAAGCCCATAATGCCTGCACGTCAAATGAAAATAAAAAGTGTGTGAATTCTTACATCTCATAACACAATCGTCAAGAAATATATGCACAACCATGATATGTAGAGAATACACATAACAAATCAAACTCAAAAAGCCAGATCTAGCTGACTCATATAATACACAGAATAAATCATAACACAATAGTGAATTCTTACATAGAAAATATTATGTAATGGAGCATCTCAAACTTTCAGAAAAGCTATGCCATTGCTTTAACTCATTACCAAAATGCAAAAAGCTTAACTCTTTACATAGTAAAATTTATGACAGAACAACTTAGATAGTACATGATCAGCTTCTATACACTACTGAAATGATTTCATCATCAAGGCAATATAAAAAAAAGATAATATACCAACAAAAGAGGAGAGAGAAAGAAAGACCTGAATCTGGCCAGCAAGAACAACAGCAACTCCAACAACTGGAAATCCTTAATAATTTCATCAAGACCAACATCACCCCACTTACATTCTACTTCTGGGAAACTCTTACTAGCTAACTCCACTGCAGATCTAGCTGACTCCTATAATAATATCGAATAAAACTTCCCATAAAATTAAACCATTTTCATAACATTCAATTACAAAATATAGTATATGATTCTATAAACCATTAATTTCACCGGATAAAGTTACAATGATAACAAGTATCGGGCATCAACATTTTCCACATAGAAAACATCACAACTAGGGCTCAAAGAGAGCAAAACTAAAACAGAATACCAGCAATTACCAATTGCACAATATACAGCATAAGCCATTTTATTGCCAGCAAGGGCAACTAGATCAGCAAGCATTACCTTCTTTAAACAACCTTCAATCCTCTCCAATCCACAAAGTTACAGAGCTTTGGACCACGAGCGAGAACCAACCCACTCAGCTCACGGAGAATCTTCATAAATCAGCAGCTTCTCGTTAAAAATCAAATGAAAGAGACTAGATTTCGCACCAAGACTAGTTCACCAGCAAGATTATTCAATATAAAAAAAATAAAACTATTTATGACGAAAAATCAGAAAAGTACTAGATGAACTTTTAAAGCTTGTACCTTTGATCTTTCCTTCTGTGCATAAGGTGAATACCATTTTGTCAATCTCACTTTCCCTTGTCGATTAATAAGAACCACGAACAGAATCTGGAAATCACATTCCAATTACTACATTGATTAACCATTTCCACACAGCTTATAAATCAATCACATCTCATCTCATGTTCAGAGAATCGATCAATTTCAGTCAAAAATCAATGATTAACCATTAGTGCATAGGTTGTGGAACTTTTGAATTGTATATATTTGATAAGTTAGGAATTATTTCTCATACATAACCTCAAATTTATGTCAGCTTGGTTCCATCAACCAGTAAAGCAGCAAGTGCTCATTCAGAGATGAAGCACACCAAGCAGTAGGCACACCAAGGGTTTTCAAAACAAGACCAAGTTCAAAAACAATTTTGTTACTTAGAACAACTCAACAAACTGATTTTATAATTTACCTTAAGTAAATAGAAAGTGATCGGATTTTATAATTTAACTTAACTCAACAAACTGATTTTGCTATTATACCAAAGATTCAAAAATGGGTTTGAGGATTCAAGCAAGTACCCATACAAATTCAGAATGAAAAGAGAGAGATTATGGAGCTTAAACCTTGATAAGAATGCCTCAAATTGATTTGGGTGCACAATGGCGACAACCAACATTAGCACAACATGCAGCAGCGAGATGAGCACCAACGGAACCGCGGCGGCGGAGTACCGCCAAGCAGATGCTGAGGCAATAGCAGCAAGAGCGGCGCATCACCGACTCTTGCAGATCTTTAACAACGACGACACCACCACTACACCTCCACCACCGCTGGTTTGGTTTTGTGTGTGGTTGTTGGTGAAGATTCACGAAGAGAGAGAATGAAGAAGACCCCTCGCCAGCGAACCACCAAACGTCGTGAACCCTCGCCGGCGAACCACCAAACGTCGTGAACCCTCGCCGGTGAACCACCAAACGTCGTGAATCCTCGTCGCCGAAGAAGTGTGAGAGGAGAGAGATGATGCGGTGAGAAGAGGGGGGATGGGTTAAGGGGAATTAGGAGGAGAGAGAAATAGGGTTCAGCGGCTGCTCAAGGGAATAACGCGGGGGAAAATGGGAATGGGTGGGGGTTTTATTTTATTTTTGGGTTGTTGAAGGGCTGCGGTTAGCCCAAAACCCACAGCCCTTTTATTACGAAAGGGCTGTGGTTTTTGGGCTAACCAGCCCTTTTGATACGCTCAAGTTATACGATGTTTTTGTGGTATTTTGGGTGCACTTTGCTAAGGGTTTGATTGTAATTGTTAACATTCGTGTTTCATTTAGCCCTTAGCGGAAGTTCGGAGCTTGGCGAGATAATTTGTGTTAACGTTTATGTTCCGAGCTTTTTTTGGTAAAATGGGTTTGAGCGTTGTACCATGGAAGTGTTCGAGAGGTTGAAGGGATGGACTTCCTAGGTGTAGCTCAACAACATTGTGCCTTCTCACCTACAACAACCAAACTCCACCGCACCAAGCAGCACACAACCAACACACCAAGCATCGCAAGCCAGCAGCATCGCCATCAAGCAGCACCGCAAGCTCGCACAGCCATCGCTCGAAGCCATCGCCAGCCTGCCCAGCCAGCGCCTGCCCAGCAGCATCGTCGCGACTCGCGAAGGAGCTCGCGACTCGCGAGCCCTGCCTTCGCGACTCGCGAGGTACTTCGCGGCTCGCGACCAGCCTTTGCCCAGCAATTGTACGGTTTGGCAGTGCGATCTTCGCGACTCGCGATCAGTGGCGCGACTCGCGACTGTTAAGTCGGCTTGGGGCCACGATTTTGTGCGAGGTTTTAAAGCTCCTAAAACCTAACTTTTGAGGAGAGGAAGAGAAGTACGAAGAGGAGAGCTGAAATGTAGACCTTGGAGTGGCAAGCTTGAGGGGAGAGCTCCTCTCCTCATCCTTCCTTCTTCATGATTCTCTTTTCATCTTTCCTTCTTCGTTCCTCTTTGTTCTTCATTTCTTAGTTTTTGTTCTTCATTTCCTAGTTTTAGTTTTCATTTCTTAGTTTAGTTTTTAGGGATTTCAACTATGGGTTTGGTTTTTGCTATCGGATTGTAGCTTGAACTGTTCTTGGATCAATTAACATGAAGCTGCAACCGTTATTGTGAGATCTTTCCTCTCTTTCTCTTTTCCTTGATTATGGTTCAATTTCTATGCTTGTGATTTATGATTATTGCATAATTATGCTAGGAACGTTACTAGTTTGATTGTGTGATTAATCTAATGCTAGATTTAAGAATAGAATCGGATTGTTTTATTCTTTTATCAATTGGTAGCAAACTAGGGAGTACTTTAGATGCTGATCATCTTGGTTATTTCTTAGGGAAATTGAATCAACTGTTGAATGTTTATCGCGTGTATGACATTAGCAGGTCTATTGGTTCTCTGTGTTTATTGCTGCTATTGGATTGAACTTAGACGCAGATCGGACTAGGTTATCCTTTAGTTAGGGTTTTATAGTCACGCTGATCGTGCTATTCAACTAAGAATAAGGAGAACACGAGATTAATTCTCGACAATAGATAATTATGAAAATAATTAGAGTGGAGGTTCGAGGATCGATAATGAATTGAAGTGGATGTTAATCGGATTCAAGATCTTTCCAAATTGATTTCTCATTTTGTTTATATGCTAGTTAGTTTTAGTTTGTTTATTATCAACTTGAAACCCCCCTTGTAATTATTATTAGGTTTCTCGGCCCTTAGCTTAATCTAGGTTTCGAATCACGCTGAATATAAATTCGTCCCTGTTTCCCTGTGGATACGACCCCTACTTCCACTATACTACCTTAGTGTAGAAGAGAGTAGGAGAAATTTTATCTTTGGCCGGGTGCGGTGCCCGACGACGACACATCCGCGCCCGCCCAAATTTTGGCGCCGTTGCCGGGGAAACGGTGTTACTTGTTTGTATTTTGCGTGATTTTTGGATGGTATTGCTTGTGCTCTTTGTTTTTGGTTGGCCACTCTCTTGGGAATGGTTGATTGAAGCTTTTGACGGTTTATTGCTTGGTTATTGTCTAGCTTTAAATATTGATATTAATGGTCATGACTTGGATTAGCTAGGAGTACTACTAGTTGATGTTTGTTGTTGACTTAATGCTAGGTTTTGGATATAATCTGATGTTATATGCTCAACCATGATGTAGTAAGCTAGGCACTAACAATGCATTGCAAGAGTTTCTCTCAATCAATTTTGCAGGTACTTGAAGTGGAGATTGACATGGAACCACCATTGTCGCACATGGAGCACAATCCCACTGATTAAGCTTAAGGTACTAAGTCGAGCTAACGACTTTAAACAACAGCGCTTCTCGGGAGGCAACCCGATACCCTTTTTATTTTCTTTCTTTTCCTTTATTTCTTATCAAATTTCCACCACCACAACAAATTTTCTTCCACCCGCCGCACACCCACTCAAAAGAACCACAACCAATCTTAATCTACTTTGAGCCCAAGTCCACAAAAGAAAACCCGTTGGGAGGAGTTCAATAGCTAGGAGTTGGTAACACTAGAGGAGTGAGATTGTTGTATCTTTTCGATCTCTTGAGCTAGGTGTCAATCTCAAAAATTTAAAACTTTTGAATTTGCCATTTGTTTGAGTGATTTGAGGGAGAGGGTTGTGAGTTGATTTCGGAGATTTGAGATGGTGTTGTTAAGAAATTTGAATTTGACGGATTGTTTGGTCATGAGTCTTGAGCATTTGATCTTCGATTTGCTCGATTTTCTATTCCCCCCCATTTTCAGTTTACTTTTTCTTCTCATTGTCATCACATTGAGGACAATGTGTAGTTTAAGTAGGGGGGAGGGTATTCTCATTCTCATGTATCTATGTTGTATTTATGTTGTATTTATTTCAATTTGAAAAAATGAAAAAAAATTGAGAAAAACAAAAAAAAATATAAAAAAAAAATGATGAAATGAATCCCGCTGAGTTGAAAACCCGCAAGGGCGGGCGACTCGGGCAAAAATGGGGGCCCGGATAGGTTGAAAACCCGAAAGGGCAACCTATGCAAAAAAGTGGCTTATATTGAGCGGGTAAGATGGTGAGATGAAAAAAAGAAATGTGTGAAGCTAGGATGAAAACCCGAAAGGGCTCCTAGGCAAAATGAGAGATTAAGAGAGAATTTTGTATTTGGAAAACTCATTTGCCGGAGTTGGTGTCATAAGGCGGAAGGTGTCTTCGGGTTGGGTTAGTGAATTCATCCTTTGTTTTGTGAAGATCTATTTATTTTGGCTTTCACATTCTTTTGGTTGATTGTTTGTTTTTGGGAGTAAGCATGGATTTTATCCCTTTTTGTCTTTGTTCCATGGCTTGCTATTTTAAGTTAGTTGTTGTAGTAGTAGGTCATCTTTTGAGGTTTGGGAGAGCTGATAGTTCAGTGTGTCGTGAGCTGGCATTTTGAAACTTGTTGGCGTTGTTGGTTATTATTGTTGTCGCGTCTTTGTATATTTCAGGTGAGCTTGAATCTAAGTGTGGGGGAATAATCATCCCCTACGTTTAGGTTTTGAGCGTATTTTGTTAAGATGTGATGATGATGATGTAGTTGATGGGGAGTGTAGGTTAGTGTCGATAGCTTGGGCGATGATTTAATTGGTATTTCTCATTTTTGAGTTTACTCGAGGTCGAGTAAAGTTCAAGTGTGGGGGGTATTTGATACGCTCAAGTTATACGATGTTTTTGTGGTATTTTGGGTGCACTTTGCTAAGGGTTTGATTGTAATTGTTAACATTCGTGTTTCATTTAGCCCTTAGCGGAAGTTCGGAGCTTGGCGAGATAATTTGTGTTAACGTTTATGTTCCGAGCATTTTTTTGGTAAAATGGGTTTGAGCGTTGTACCATGGAAGTGTTCGAGAGGTTGAAGGGATGGACTTCCTAGGTGTAGCTCAACAACATTGTGCCTTCTCACCTACAACAACCAAACTCCACCGCACCAAGCAAAGACACAACCAACACACCAAGCATCGCAAGCCCGCCAACATCGCCATCAAGCAAGACCGCAAGCTCGCACTGCCCATCGCTCGAAGCCATCGCCCGGCCCGCCCGGCCCGGCGCACGCCCGGCGGCATCGTCGCGACTCGCGAAGGAGCTCGCGACTCGCGAAGGAGCTCGCGACTCGCGAGCCCCCGCCTTCGCGACTCGCGAGGTACTTCGCGGCTCGCGACCGGCCTTTGCCCAAAGAATTGTGCGGTTTGGCGGTGCGATCTTCGCGACTCGCGATCAGTGGCGCGACTCGCGACTGTTAAGTCGGCTTGGGGCCACGATTTTGTGCGAGGTTTTAAAGCTCCTATAACCTAACTTTTGAGGAGAGGAAGAGAAGTACGAAGAGGAGAGCTGAAATGTAGACCTTGGAGTGGCAAGCTTGAGGGGAGAGCTCCTCTCCTCATCCTTCCTTCTTCATGATTCTCTTTTCATCTTTCCTTCTTCGTTCCTCTTTGTTCTTCATTTCTTAGTTTTTGTTCTTCATTTCCTAGTTTTAGTTTTCATTTCTTAGTTTAGTTTTTAGGGATTTCAACTATGGGTTTGGTTTTTGCTATCGGATTGTAGCTTGAAGCTGTTCTTGGATCAATTAACATGAAGCTGCAACCGTTATTGTGAGATCTTTCCTCTCTTTCTCTTTTCCTTGATTATGGTTCAATTTCTATGCTTGTGATTTATGATTATTGCATAATTATGCTAGGAACGTTACTAGTTTGATTGTGTGATTAATCTAATGCTAGATTTAAGAATAGAATCGGATTGTTTTATTCTTTTATCAATTGGTAGCAAACTAGGGAGTACTTTAGATGCTGATCATCTTGGTTATTTCTTAGGGAAATTGAATCAACTGTTGAATGTTTATCGCGTGTATGACATTAGCGGAGTCTATTGGTTCTCTCGTGTTTATTCTTGCTATTGGATTGAACTTAGACGCAGATCGGACTAGGTTATCCTTTAGTTAGGGTTTTATAGTCACGCTGATCGTGCTATTCAACTAAGAATAAGGAGAACACGAGATTAATTCTCGACAATAGATAATTATGAAAATAATTAGAGTGGAGGTTCGAGGATCGATAATGAATTGAAGTGGATGTTAATCGGATTCAAGATCTTTCCAAATTGATTTCTCATTTTGTTTATATGCTAGTTAGTTTTAGTTTGTTTATTATCAACTTGAAACCCCCCTTGTAATTATTATTAGGTTTCTCGGCCCTTAGCTTAATCTAGGTTTCGAATCACGCTGAATATAAATTCGTCCCTGTTTCCCTGTGGATACGACCCCTACTTCCACTATACTACCTTAGTGTAGAAGAGAGTAGGAGAAATTTTATCTTTGGCCGGGTGCGGTGCCCGACGACGACACATCCGCGCCCGCCCACCTTTGAATTAATCGCAGCCCTTTTATCACTTAAGGGCTGCGGTTAGCCTAAAAATCGCAGCCCTTACTTTAAGGGTTGCGATTTTTGCATTAACCGCAGCCCTTGCACTGCAGCCCTTGCGTTTTTTTCCACTAGTGATAAGTCCTTGTACATAACTATGTGTCACACCAATGTGCCTTGACTTACCATTGTACACTTGACTATATGCTCTTGCCAATGTGCATCACTATCACAATGTATAGCAATGTGATATTGGTTTTGGCAACGAAGGTATCTCAAACATGAGATTCCTTAACCACTCGGCTTCTTTGCTTGCCGATGACATAGCGATAAACTCCGATGTCATTGAGGAATCCGCAATGCAAGTTTGTTTCTTGGAAGCCTAAGATAACACCTCCCCCAAGAAGGAATACCCATCCACTTGTGGAAGAGTGATCTTTTCTATTAGAGATCCAACTTGCATCCGGATACCCTTCTAAAACCAAGGATATCCACCATAAGACAAACCATAATTTATGATTTTCCTCAAATATTGTAATACTCGACGAATAGCTTGCCAATGTTCCATACTAAGATTACTAGCATATCTACTTAATTTCCCCACCGCAAATGCTATATCCGACCTAGTATTCGTCATAGCATACATCAAACAGCCTGTAACCCTCGCATACTCAAGTTGAGACACTACATTACTATCATTTGGTGACAATTTTTCACTTGGGTACATAGGAGTTGAAACAAGAGAGCAATCACTAACATTAAACTTATTGAGCACTTTTTCGATGTAATGAGATTGTGACAAGATCAACTTTCCATTGTCTCTCTTAATCCTTATACCTAAGATGACATCCGCCTCCACCAATACTTTCATGGAGAATTTTGAAGATATAAAGGATTTTATCCACTCAACTTATGACAAATCCGTGCCAAAAATCAACATGTCATCTACATATAGACAAATCATGACATTATTGTTGTTGTCATCAAATTTACTATATACACACTTGTCTTAATTATTCAATTTGAAACCATTAGACAACATAACCTCATCAAACTTTTGATGCAATTGGTTTGGTGCTTGTTTTAGCCCATACAAAGACCTAATTAACTTGCATACTTTATGCTCTTGACCTTTCACGACAAACCCTTTCGGTTTTCGCATGTAAACCTCTTACCCTGGTTCTCCATTCAAGAACGCCGTCTTAACATCCATTTGATGGATCACAAGCTTATGAATAGCCACAAAAGCTATTAATAACCTTATGGTGGCGATTCTAGCAACTGGTGCATATGTATCGAAATAACCAATAGCCGGTTTTTGTGAGAAACCTTGAGCCACAAGACAGGCCTTAAACTTATTAATAGTCCCATCCACTTTCATTTTCTTTTTGAAAATCCATTTACACCCAATTGGTTTACACTTAAGAGGTAAATCAACTAGAATCCAAGTGTTATTTCCCATGATAGAATCCATCTCATCATCAATTGCCGCTTTACAAAAAGCGGCATCTTGGGACCTCATATCCTCATTGAACGTTAAATGATCCTCTTCCACATTAAATATATATGGAAACTTTGTCATTTTAGAGTTCCTTGATCCTTCAACTAAATACACATGAAAATCCGGGCCGAAATATTACTCTTTTCTCGCCCTTTTACTTCTTCTAGGTTGTGATGATATTGATGCAACATTCTTGTATGGGTATAACCCAAGTACGTTAGCGGACCAGATACCTGGGTCCGCGAACATTATGCAGGATGCGAGCATGGAGACGTCATCCACAACTCAGGAAGTCAGTTCCTCAATTTGGTCCGACAACGTCGTTGGCGGTCACCTAACAAGACAAAAAAAGGGAATCACAGCCATATACGTGTAAAAGGATTACGTACCCTGTCAGAGGAACAGTACTTCTATAAATAGCCCACTAGTACTATTCTGCAGGTAGACTCTCTCACACCTATTTCTTATCTCTCTCTCTACTTTCTCTCTCTCAATCCTAAGTGGACACGTACTGACTTTAGCATCGTAGGGGGTTTCCTCGCATCCCCCCGAGGGTAGTTTACGTTTGCTTCCTTGCATCTATTCACCAGCGGCCGCTAACTCCATCTCTTGACGGATTCTTCTCAAGACCGCCAACCGTTCTACAATCGGAACAACTTGGCACTAGATGGAGGGGACCTCCCATCTTTGTGAAAGCTATCATGGATAAAGCAAACAATGACAGTTGGGCTCAGCCAGGATTCGAAGCCGGTCAAGGTTCTTCCCAACCTGTAATTACCGAAGCAATTGGGACGCCTGAATTCAACTTCAGGGTGCCTGAGAACAATGCTGAGCAGCAATAAATTCCTGAGAACAATGTATGTTAGGTAAACATTGGTGGCGTTCCACTCAATTTGGCTGAGCTGAGTCAATTCTCTCCAAAAAAAACTGAAAATGGTAGCATCCTTTATTCAGATGTTAACGGGCACTCCTCAGCCCAATAATACCCCCACTCCTAATGCTACTGTCGGGCAAACCCCTAAGCGGACACTGACTCTTAAGAAACGTTGACAGTACTCCGATAAGGATGATGCGTACCTTCACTAGAGAAGGACGACAGCTAGAAAGGCAGCTTGACCAGCCTGGGTACGAAGAGCAGATTATAGAAACTGAGGAGATTGGCAATTCTGAGGAGAATGAAGATCAAGGTCATTCCCACCATGAGTACAGTACCAACAACGCTAGCAATTACTCAGGTGGCGGGCATTTGCTGATCAAACCAAATCTCTTTCCCTTTGTTCCACAAGTTTTAAATCATCCCATGCCAAGAATCAAGATGTCGTCGTGTAAGTATGATGGCAGTTCGGATCCTGATGATCATATTACCTATCACCCAAGTGGACGCCATCTGGTGTAAAGTATTCCCATCCACATTGACTGGCATCGCTCAGACATGGTTCAAGAGTATTAAACCTGGTAATGTCTCTAGCTTCTCTCAGCTTTCGTCCATGTTCAGTACTCATTTTGTGAGCAATAAGCGTCATGAGCGCAATACGGGCGAGTTGTTATCTATCAAGCAGGGAGACAACGAGAGTCTGTGAGACTTTGTCGGTCGCTTCAATGCTGAGGCGGTCACGATCCCTCGTTTACAACTGGATGTGGCAGCTCTAGCCTTGATGACAGGGCTTAAAGACGGGTCCGCATTCAGATGTCATCTGGGTCGCAAGACCTTCATGTCTCTGGGGCCAGTCTTGGGAAAGGCAAATGACTTCATAAGGGGTGAAAAGTTTGATAAGGCCGCGAGTAGCCAGCACCGCGAGCCCGAGAAAAGGAAAGAAGAAAAGCAAAAGAAAGATAAGGGTCGCGAGAGCGATCGCGGTCGAGATGAAAAGAAGCAAGAGTCCAACGTGGTCAAAAAAGGGAATGACCGTGAACGTGGGGACCGAGAAAAGTTTGAACGCAAAGATAAATTTGATGCATTCACACAACTCACAACTTCGAGGGCTCAGATATACACTATGAACAAGAACAGTGACAAGTGGCAGCGTCCGAAGCAGATGTTCCACAAGAACCGCGACAAGAGTAAATGGTGCGATTTTCATGAAGATCATGGGCATTTGACCGAGGACTGCAAGCACCTGAAGGTTAATCTAGAGGATCTGATAAGGAAAGGTTACTTCACCCAGTACAAAGCTCAGAAAAAAAATGGAGACTTGGTAAAGTCAAGTAACCAGAGTGTCCAGTTGCGGTTGGGGGAGATACATGTCATTAGCGGCGGCCCCATCCACGGCAGCAGTGTTAATGGAGCCAAGGCTATCTTGAAAGAATTCAGGCACCAAGTAAATTTCAAAGAGAGCTTGCAGTGGAGAAAGCCGCCGGTGATGCCAGCTATGTCTTTTACAGTAGAGGATGCAAAGCATGTTGTTTATCCCCATGATGATCCCCTGGTAGTCACTTTGAAGGTGTCAAACTGTCTGATACATTGAATCCTTGTGGATGGAGGAAGTTCCGTAAACATCCTATTCCTCTCAACTTTTGAGAAACTAATGATTGGCTGAGAGCATTTGCATCCTGTCCGCTACCCAGTTATAGGATTCACAGGAGCATCAGTGATCCCTGAAGAAATCATAAAGCAACCGGTCAGAGTAGGTGAAAGTGAAGAAGTCGGGGACGTGATGGCAGAGTTTCTGGTGGTAGATGTTTCGGGAGCATACAACGCAATAGTTGGGCGTCCGTTTGTCCATGACGTCCAGGGAGTCGTTTCAACCTACCACTTGACGATGTTGTATCTATCCAATCAGGGTACGACAGCAAAATTGAGAGGGAATCAGGAAATGGCAAAATCATGTTATCTTACGGCCCTAAAGCAGCCTGCAAGAAGCAGAAGCGAGCTCAGAGGAAGGCTATGGCGGGCGAAAAAGAGTCCGAGAAAGCGGATGAAGAAATGATGGAAGTATCCATGGAGGAATTAGAGGCTAGGCCTGACGATACGCCAAGGCCTCAACCAGATGGAGAATCAAAGCAGGTGATGCTAGCTGATGATCCGACAAGGACGATCGCTGTGGGGACAGATATGGACCAAAAGGTGAGGGTCAACTTGGTGACTCTCCTTCGAGAAAACGCTAACGTCTTCGCGTTCTCGGCGGATGAGATGACGTCATCTGAACTTGGACAACACAGTCCGTCCTGTCAAATAGAAAAAGATGAATTTTTCAATTGTAAAAAACAAAGCCATCAAGGATGAAGTAGACAAATTATTGGCAGCTGACTTTATTGAAACTTGTGATTATCCTGAGTGAATGGCCAATGTGGTCATGGTGAAAAAGGCTAACGACCAATGGAGAATGTGCGTGGATTTCCTGGATTTGAATAAAGCTTGCCCAAAAGATTGTTATCCTCTTCCAAGGATAGACCAGGTGGTAGACTCTACTAGCGGTCATGCACTATTGAGTTTCATGGATGCATTCTCGGGCTATCACCAGATCAGTCTATTGGAGGCCGATAGGAAGAAAAGCAGCATTCATCACGGATTGTGGTGTTTACAACTACAAGGCAATGCCATTTGGGCTCTGCAATGGAGGAGCAACGTATCAGAAGTTGGTCGATAAGGTCTTCGCGGATCAAAAGGGGAGAAATATTGAAGTGTATGTTGACGACTCTATCGTCAAAAGGAAAACTCACCGCGAACACCTAAGCAACCTGGAAGAAACTTTCAGCACTCTTAGAAAGTACAAGATGAAGCTCAACCTAAAGAAATGTGTTTTTGGAGTAAGAGCTTGGAATTTTTTAGGGTTTATGGTAAGCAAAAGAGGGATTGACGCAAATCCTAATAAGGTTCGTGCCATCATGGATCTTCCTGAACCAAAAAGCGTTAAGGATATTCAAAGGCTGACAGGAAGAATTGCGGCCCTCACTCGATTCATCTCCAAGTCAGCGGACAAGGCGTTGTCTTTCTTTGCGCTGCTAAGAGGAAACAAAAAATTCGAGTGGAGTGAGGAGCAGAGCAAAGCTTTCTTAACGGTCAAAGAGCATTTGAAAAGCTTGCTCAGCATCACAAGACCTGGAGTGGGGAACACATTGCAATTGTACATCTCGGCCTCGCCCAAGACGGTCGCGGCCGTTTTATTGGTTGAGAAGGAGAAGAGGCAACAAGCCATATATTTTGTCAGCCACATTCTTAATGGCCCTGAAAGCTATTATCAACTGGACAAGAAGATGGCATTAGTTGTGATAATTGCCGCAAGAAACTCAGGCCTTATTTTGACTATCATCCTATTCAGGTTCTAACGAACCAGCCATTAGAGAAAGCTTTGCAGAAAATGGATAGCTCAGGCCGTTTGCTTAAATGGGTCGTTGAGTTGTCAGAATATGATATACAATACAAGCCCAGGACCGCTATCAAGGCACAGGCTCTGGCATATTTCATTGTGGAAGCTTCATATGAAGAGGAAGAGGTGAAAGAAAAAGAAACATGGTTGTTGGAAGTCGACGACTCCTCTACTGTTAGCGGATCTGGGGCTGGAATTGTAATGACTAGCCCATAAGGAAACATCTACGAGTACGCCATCAAGTTCGCTTTTCCGGCATCAAATAACGAGACTGAGTATGAAGCAGCTATTATCGGTCTGAGAATGTGCATAGCGGCAGGGGCTAGAAGTGTATCGCTGAAAACAGACTTACAGCTGGTTAACGGGCAACTAAAAGGGGAATTTGAGGTCAGAGAAGCTAACATGAAAAAATATGTCGAGAAAGCCAAGGAAATGATTACTCAGCTGAATCATTTTGAGGTTCAAGCAATTCCGAGGGCTGAGAACATGAAAGCAGACGCATTGTCTAAATTAGCTAGCTCTGATTCATTCAACATTGAAAGGTCTGTCACTGTGGATATTCTGAAAGAGAAGAGCATCACAGAGAAAATTGTGATCGTCAACAGCCTAATCCAGCAAGGTAAATGGTTTAGTGAGTTGGTGGCATACAAGTTGACAGAGGAACTTCCCGATAATCCAACGTCTGCTAACAAGCTGAAACGACAAGCAAGTTGGTACATCATATATCAGGATGAGTTGCACAAGAAGTCTTTCAGTATACCGTTAGTAAAATGTGCAACAGCATGGGAATCCACTAAAATACTTGAGGAGATTCATGAGGGTATTTGCGGTAATCACACTGGCGGAAAATCACTGGCGTTGAAAGCATTGAGAGTAGGGTTTTACTTGCCAAGTATGTTGGTGGACGCGCAGAGTTACGTGAAGAAGTGTGACAAGTGCCAAAGGTATGCTCCCATAATCAATTGACCCGCTAACGACCTGCAACCTATATTATGTCCGATACCATTCGCCCAATGGGGAATGGACATCTTAGGGTTGTTTACTACAGCAACAGGAGGCAGGAAGATCTTGATAGTGGGGATTGACTACTTTACAAAGTGGATAGAGGCAGAGCCAACAACTAAAATTAAAGCAAACTAGGATAAAAAATTTATTTGGCAGAATATCATGACCAGATTCGGAATCCCCATGGCAATTGTCTTCGACCATGGTGTTCAGTTTGATTGTCGTCCCATTCAAGCATTCTTATCAGAATTCAAGGTAAAGTTTGCATAGTCGGCTGTCTGTCACCCTCAGAGCAATGGACAAGCCGAGGCCGCGAACAAGAAAATTTTGAACGCTTTAAAAAAAAGCTAGATGAATTCAAGGGGGGCTGGGCCGACATGGTACCAGTTGTACTCTAGGAAAACATGACGACTGAAAATAGGCAACGGGAGAAAGTCCGTTTAAGCTGGCTTTTGGTGCAGAGGTTGTATTACCGGTAGAGGTGGGTTTGCCCTCTTATCGGATCAAGCATCAAGATCTCAAGAAAAATGATCAAGCACTCAGGGAGAAGCTGGATTTCCTGCCAGAAATAAGGCTCATGGCGGAATTGAAAGCGGCTGCTTATATAGATAGACTCAGCCGAGCCTACAACAAGAAGGTCTTGGAAAGGCCATTAGATGTTGGTGACCTAGGTCTAAAAAGAACGACATAAACTGGCAAAGCCCACGCATAAGGAAAATTAACTGCTAATTGGGAAGGACCGTATGTCATAGCTAAGAAACTTGCTCCCGACTCTTTCATTATGAAGGGCATGGATGATAAGGAGCTGAAGAATTGTTGGAATGCTAGCGTACTCAGAAAGTATTATGTCTTAATTGCAAATGTAACGGGCCGAGAGCAACTTTTTATCAATGGAATAATACAAATCAAATGTTAGCCTCTGAAAATTTTGTATACAATTATTCGTTCTTTTTTCATGATTTATTTAAGTATGATAACGGCCACATGACAGGCCCAGTACAAATAAAAGCCATATAACAGGCTAAGTGCATTCGCGGTCATATAACAGACCCAACACAAATAAAAGCCACATAACAGGCAAAGTGCATTCGCGGTCATATAACATACCTAGCACAAATAAAAGCCATATAACAGGCTAAATGCATTCACTGTCATATAACAGACCTAGCACAAATAGAGGCCATATAATAGGCTAAGTAAGTTAACGATCATATAACAGGCCTAGTACAAATTAAAGCCATATAACAGGCTTAGTATGCTAGCGGCCATATAACAGACCAATCACAAAAATGTTAGAGATTAAATCATTGGCGTACAAAAATAAAAGCTACCGGCTTGGCGACCAACTACAAGAAAAATAAGATGGCAGCCAACAAAAAAGCTTTCAAAGTTGAAATAAAGTACTTGCAATTCAAGAATTTGATAGATCATTGTTTACAGATGGCAACATAAGCCGAATTCAAAGTTAACTAAAATATCTAAAGTTTACATATTAAAAACTATTTGAAGACACAGAAGAGCTGATAGATGGCCGCCATAAACTTCAAGAGGGGGTAGCATCCTGATTTTCTTGATCTTCCGGAGCGGACCGGGGATCCGCATTGGCAATAGCATCCTCATCAGCAAAAAGCGGATCCCCCTCAAAGGGCGTGAGGTGTTGGCCGTCAGCTTGAGCAGTATCAATGACGTTCCAGCCAAACTGAGGATCCATTTTACAAACGCACCTCATGGCAGCAGCCCATCCACCATCATACATCTTTTGGAGGGCCGACCAAAATTCCTCATATCTTTTGAAATCAGCAACTGCCTTCGCGGCCCCCCTAGCCTCAGCTTCAACTCTGGTTTCCTCGACCGCATCATCCTTCTCATTCTTCGCAGCCTCTAAAGGAGCCGTCAGAGTTTCGACATTGGCCTCAGTCTCTTCCAGCAAAGTCGCTCGCAGCCTCAATCTCTTTCAGCTCATCCTCCAAAGGAGCATACACCGCAATCTTGGCTGCCAGATCAGCTTCAGCCTTCCTTAACTGTCTGCCAACCTTTGGTACTCAACATACTGCTCAATCAGCTCGAGAGCAGCATTGTTGGCCTGCAAATGAAAAAGGACGTAAAAAAAAAACATACCACAAGTTGGTCTTGAGGCAGCCTGGCAGTAGGGGTTATCAAGGACCTAGACGACCTGTCAAGAGGCAGCTGCATACCCTTTAAGATCCGATAAGCAAGGATGCCACCATTCTCGGGAATGTCAGCATAGAGAGACTCATCCTCCCTGACGTCCCAGTCAGGTTGACGTCCCAGACGGTCTTTTTCGTTTTATTTACTGCTTACTCCCACCAACTGATCGGTTAGTGGATGAAACCTGATCAATAAACATACTAAATGGTCTAGCTTCTTCCACTAACCGGATAAGTTAGTATGTTTACTGATCCAGTTCTGCACCGGATCAGTAAATTTTATTTCATTGCTTTCGACCTTATCCGTTCCAGTCAAAAACCGAATCAGTAAGACCCATTTTCACCAGATCAGGTGAGGGTTTTTCCACTAGTGTACACACCTAAGATTAACTACTTCTTTTCAATATATACTTGACACTTAGGTGCCATTTGTCCATATCAATTCATAAGTGCATCAAGGCTATGCCCCACTAGCTCCTTGAAGCGGCCAAACTTCGCACTTACATAGGTAGATCTCTAAGAAAGCATGCTCTTCTGATAAAGCATAATGTCAAGAGACCTATTAAGATAAACAACCGCTAACACCATCACATATTTAAAGAAATTAACCGTGGATGTTCAAATAAGTTCTTTTAATCATCAAATAAGGAAATTGATCTTATTGAACTCAAGACCCAATGTCTTATTGGGCGTTCAGTTAAGATTCCCCTACTCCTGATTATCAATGGGCACCAATCCTAAACCGATTGCCATCCTTTTTAGCGTATCTCTAGCTAATGCCTTTGTGAAATAATCCGTTAGATAATACGTAGTTCTCACATAGTCAACAGTGATAGCACTATCTTTTATACACTAGAGGAAAAAAGGCCAAGAGCTGCGGTCAAAAGTGGCCTAAGGGCTGCGACTTTTGACCGCAGCCATTGGCCTAGCAGCCCTTGGCATTTTGGAAGGGCTGCGGTTATCTCTCAAAATCGCAGCCCTTAACTATGGATAAAGGGCTGCGGTTTTTTTTTTTGCATTTTTTTGTCCCAAATGATCACAAATAGTTATATATATATAAGACTATCATTTTTCATTACAAATTATGTTTTTAATACAAATATAGAGTGCCATGACTCAATACTAGATCCCTACAACTTGGAGAGTCACTAGCAACATTTCCCAAAGCCCACAATGCCTGCACGTCAAATGAAAATAAAAAGTGTGTGAATTCTTACATCTCATAACACAATCGTCAAGAAATATATGCACAACCATGATATGTAGAGAATACACATAACAAATCAAACTCAAAAAGCTAGATCTAGCTGACTCCTATAATACACAGAATAAATCATAACACAATAGTGAATTCTTACACAGAAAATATTATGCAATGGAGCATCTCAAACTTTCAGAAAAGCTATGCCATTGCTTTAACTCATTACCAAAATGCAAAAAACTTAACTCTTTACATAGCAAAATTTATGACATAACAACTTAGATAGTACATGATCAGCTTCTATACACTACTGAAATGATTTCATCATCAAGGCAATATAAAAAAAAGATAATATACCAACAAAAGAGGAGAGACAAAGAAAGACCTGAATCTGGCCAGCAAGAACAACAACAACTTCAACAACTGAGGAATCCTTAATAATTTCATCAAGACCAACATCACCCCACTTACATTCTACTTCTGGGAAACTCTTACTAGCTAACTCCACTGCAAATCTAGCTGACTCCTATAATAATATCGAATAAAACTTCCCATAAAATTAAACCATTTTCATAACATTCAATTACAAAATATAGTATATGATTCTATAAACCATTAATTTCACCGGATAAAGTTACAATGATAACAAGTATCGGGCATCAACATTTTCCACATAGAAAACATCACAACTAGGGCTCAAAGAGAGCAAAACTAAAACAGAATACCAGCAATTACCAATTGCACAATATACAGCATAAGCCATTTTACTGCCAGCAAGGGCAACCAGATCAGTAAGCACTACCTTCTGTAAACAACCTTCAATCCTCTCCAATCCACAAAGTCACAGAGCTTTGGACCACGAGCGAGAACCAACCCACTCAGCTCACGGAGAATCTTCATAAATCAGCAGCTTCTCGTTAAAAATCAAATGAAAGAGACTAGATTTCACACCAAGACTAGTTCACCAGCAAGATTATTCAATATAAAAAAAATAAAACTATTTATGACGAAAAATCAGAAAGTACTAGATGAACTTTTAAAGCTTGTACCTTTGATCTTTCCTTCTGTGCATAAGGTGAATACCATTTTGTCAATCTCACTTTCCCTTGTCGATTAATAAGAACCACGAACAGAATCTGGAAATCACATTCCAATTACTACATTGATTAACCATTTCCACACAGCTTATAAATCAATCACATCTCATCTCATGTTCAGAGAATCGATCAATTTCAGTCAAAAATCAATGATTAACCATTAGTGCATAGGTTGTGGAACTTTTGAATTGTATATATTTGATAAGTTATGAATTATTTCTCATACATAACCTCAAATGTATGTCAGCTTGGTTCCATCAACCAGTAAAGTAGCAAGTGCTCATTCAGAGATGAAGCACACCAAGCAGTAGGCACACCAAGGGTTTTCAAAACAAGACCAAGTTCAAAAACAATTTTGTTACTTAGAACAACTCAACAAACTGATTTTATAATTTAACTTAACTAAATAGAAAGTGATCGGATTTTATAATTTAACTTAACTCAACAAACTGATTTTGCTATTATACCAAAGATTCAGAAATGGGTTTGAGGATTCAAGCAAGTACCCATACAAATTCAGAATGAAAAGAGAGAGATTATGGAGCTTAAACCTTGATAAGAATGCCTCAAATTGATTTGGGTGCACAATGGCGACAACCAACATTAGCACAACATGCAGCAGCGAGATGAGCACCAACGGAACCGCGGCGGCGGAGTACCGCCAAGCAGATGCTGAGGCAATAGCAGCAAGAGCGGCGCACCACCGACTCTTGCAGATCTTTAACAACGACGACACCACCACTACACCTCCACCACCGCTGGTTTGGTTTTGTGTGTGGTTGTTGGTGAAGATTCACGAAGAGAGAAAATGAAGAAGACCCCTCGCCAGCGAACCACCAAACGTCGTGAACCCTCGCCGGCGAACCACCAAACGTCGTGAACCCTCGCCGGTGAACCACCAAACGTCGTGAACCCTCGTCGGCGAAGAAGTGTGAGAGGAGAGAGATGATGCGGTGAGAAGAGGGGGAATGGGTTAAGGGGAATTAGGAGGAGAGAGAAATAGGGTTCAGCGGCTGCTCAAGGCAGTAACGCGGGGGAAAATGGGAATGGGTGGGGGTTTTATTTTATTTTTGGGTTGTTGAAGGGCTGCGGTTAGCCCAAAAACCGCAGCCCTTTTATTACTAAAGGGCTGCGGTTTTTGGGCTAACCGCATCCGTTAATTAAAGGGCTGCGGTTTTTGAATTAACCGCAGCCCTTTTATCACTTAAGGGTTGCGGTTAGCCTAAAAATCGCAGCCCTTAATTTAAGGGTTGCGATTTTTGCATTAACCGCAGCCCTTGCACTGCAGCCCTTGCGTTTTTTTCCACTAGTGATAAGTCCTTGTACATAACTATGTCTCACACCAATGTGCCTTGACTTACCATTGTACACTTGACTATATGCTCTTGCCAATGTGCATCACTATCACAATGTATAGCAATGTGATATTGGTTTTGGCAACGAAGGTATCTCAAACATGAGATTCCTTAACCACTCGGCTTCTTTGCTTGCCGATGACATAGCGATAAACTCCGATGTCATTGAGGAATCCGCAATGCAAGTTTGTTTCTTGGAAGCCTAAGATAACACCTCCCCCAAGAAGGAATACCCATCCACTTGTGGAAGAGTGATCTTTTCTATTAGAGATCCAACTTGCATCCGGATACCCTTCTAAAACCAAGGATATCCACCATAAGACAAACCATAATTTATGATTTTCCTCAAATATTGTAATACTCGACGAATAGCTTGCCAATGTTCCATACTAAGATTACTAGCATATCTACTTAATTTCCCCACCGCAAATGCTATATCCGACCTAGTATTCGTCATAGCATACATCAAACAGCCTGTAACCCTCGCATACTCAAGTTGAGACACTACATTACTATCATTTGGTGACAATTTTTCACTTGGGTCCATAGGAGTTGAAACAAGAGAGCAATCACTAACATTAAACTTATTGAGCACTTTTTCGATGTAATGAGATTGTGACAAGATCAACTTTCCATTGTCTCTCTTAATCCTTATACCTAAGATGACATCCGCCTCCACCAATACTTTCATGGAGAATTTTGAAGATATAAAGGATTTTATCCACTCAACTTATGATAAATCCGTGCCAAAAATCAACATGTCATCTACATATAGACAAATCATGACATTATTGTTGTTGTCATCAAATTTACTATATACACACTTGTCTTAATTATTCAATTTGAAACCATTAGACAACACAACCTCATCAAACTTTTGATGCAATTGGTTTGGTGCGTGTTTTAGCCCATACAAAGACCTAATTAACTTGCATACTTTATGCTCTTGACCTTTCACGACAAACCCTTTCGGTTTTCGCATGTAAACCTCTTACCCTGGTTCTCCATTCAAGAACGCCGTCTTAACATCCATTTGATGGATCACAAGCTTATGAATAGCCACAAAAGCTATTAATAACCTTATGGTGGCGATTCTAGCAACTGGTGCATATGTATCGAAATAACCAATAGCCGGTTTTTGTGAGAAACCTTGAGCCACAAGACAGGCCTTAAACTTATTAATAGTCCCATCCACTTTCATTTTCTTTTTGAAAATCCATTTACACCCAATTGGTTTACACTTAGGAGGTAAATCAACTAGATTCCAAGTGTTTTTTCCCATGATAGAATCCATCTCATCATCAATTGCGGCTTTACAAAAAGCGGCATCTTGGGACCTCATATCCTCATTGAACGTTAAATGATCCTCTTCCACATTAAATATATATGGAAACTTTGTCATTTTAGAGTTCCTTGATCCTTCAACTAAATACACATGAAAATCCGGGCCGAAATATTACTCTTTTCTCGCCCTTTTACTTCTTCTAGGTTGTGATGATGTTGATGCAACATTCTTGTATGGGTATAACCCAAGTACGTTAGTGGACCAGATACCTGGGTCCGCGAACATTATGCAGGATGCGAGCATGGAGACGTCATCCACAACTCAGGAAGTCAGTTCCTCAATTTGGTCCGACAACGTCGTTGGCGGTCACCTAACAAGACAAAATAAGGGAATCACAGCCATACACGTGTAAAAGGATTACGCACCCTGTCAGAGGAACAGTACTTCTATAAATAGCCCACTAGTACTATTCTGCAGGTAGACTATCTCACACCTATTTCTTATCTCTCTCTCTACTTTCTCTCTCTCAATCCTAAGTGGACACGTACTGACTTTAGCATCGTAGGGGGTTTCCTCGCATCCCCCCGAGGGTAGTTTACGTTTGCTTCCTTGCATCTATTCACCAGCGGCCGCTAACTCCATCTTTTGGCGGATTCTTCTCAAGACCGCCAACCGTTCTACAATCGGAACAACTTGGCACTAGAAGGAGGGGACCTCCCATCTTTGTGAAAGCTATCATGGATAAAGCAAACAATGATAGTTGGGCTCAGCCAGGATTCGAAGCCGGTCAAGGTTCTTCCCAACCTGTAATTACCGAAGCAATTGGGACGCCTGAATTCAACTTCAGGGTGCCTGAGAACAACGCTGAGCAGCAACAAATTCCTGAGAACAATGTATGTTAGGTAAACATTGGTGGCGTTCCACTCAATTTGGCTGAGCTGAGTCAATTCTCTCCAGAAAAACTGAAAATAGTAGCATCCTTTATTCAGATGCTAACGGGCACTCCTCAGCCCAATAATACCCCCACTCCTAATGCTACTGTCGGGCAAACCCCTAAGCGGACACTGACTCTTAAGAAACGTTGACAGTACTCCGATAAGGATGATGCGTACCTTCACTAGAGAAGGACGACAGCTAGAAAGGCAGCTTGACCAGCCTGGGTACGAAGAGCAGATTATAGAAACTGAGGAGATTGGCAATTCTGAGGAGAATGAAGATCAAGGTCATTCCCACCGTGAGTACAGTACCAACAACGCTAGCAATTACTTAGGTGGCGGGCATTTGCTGATCAAACCAAAGCTCTCTCCCTTTGTTCCACAAGTTTTAAATCATCCCATGCCAAGAATCAAGATGTCGTCGTGTAAGTATGATGGCAGTTCCGATCCTGATGATCATATTACCTATACACCCAAGTGGACACCATCTGGTGTAAAGTATTCCCATCCACATTGACTGGCATCGCTCAGACATGGTTCAAGAGTATTAAACCTGGTAATGTCTCTAGCTTCTCTCAGCTTTCGTCCATGTTCAGTACTCATTTTGTGAGCAATAAGCGTCATGAGCGCAATACGGGCGAGTTGTTATCTATCAAACAGGGAGAGAACGAGAGTCTGTGAGACTTTGTCGGTCGCTTCAATGCTGAGGCGGTCACGATCCCTCGTTTACAACCGGATGTGGCAGTTCTAGCCTTGATAACAGGGCTTAAAGATGGGTCCGCATTCAGATGTCATCTGGGTCGCAAGACCTTCATGTCTCTGGGGCCAGTCTTGGGAAAGGCAAATGACTTCATAAGGGGTGAAAAGTTTGATAAGGCCGCGAGTAGCCAGCACCGCGAGCCCGAGAAAAGGAAAGAAGAAAAGCAAAAGAAAGATAAGGGTCGCGAGAGCGATCGCGGTCGAGATGAAAAGAAGCAAGAGTCCAACGTGGTCAAAAAAGGGAATGACCGTGAACGTGGGGACCGAGAAAAGTTTGAACGCAAAGATAAATTTGATGCGTTCACACAACTCACAACTTCGAGGGCTCAGATATACACTATGAACAAGAACAGTGACAAGTGGCAGCGTCCGAAGCAGATGTTCCACAAGAACCGCGACAAGAGTAAATGGTGCGATTTTCATGAAGATCATGGGCATTTGACCGAGGACTGCAAGCACCTGAAGGTTAATCTAGAGGATCTGATAAGGAAAGGTTACTTCACCCAGTACAAAGCTCAGACAAAAAATGGAGACTTGGTAAAGTCGAGTAACCAGAGTGTCCAGTTGCGGTTGGGGGAGATACATGTCATTAGCGGCGGCCCCATCCACGGCGGCAGTGTCAATGGAGCCAAGGCTATCTTGAAAGAATTCATGCACCAAGTAAATTTCAAAGAGAACTTGCAGTGGAGAAGGCCGCCGGTGATGCCAGCTATGTCTTTTACAGTAGAGGATGCAAAGTATGTTGTTTACCCCCATGATGATCCCTTGGTAGTCACTTTGAAGGTGCCAAACTGTCTGATACATTGAATCCTTGTGGATGGAGGAAGTTCCGCAAACATCCTATTCCTCTCAACTTTTGAGAAACTAATGATTGGCTGAGAGCATCTGCATCCTGTCCGCTACCCAGTGATAGGATTCACAGGAGCATCAGTGATCCCTGAAGAAATCATAAAGCAATTGGTCAGAGTAGGTGAAAGTGAAGAAGTCAGGGACGTGATGGCAGAGTTTCTGGTGGTAGATGTTTCGGGAGCATACAACGCAATAGTTGGGCGTCCGTTTGTCCATGACATCCATGGAGTCGTTTCAACCTACCACTTGACGATGTTGTATCTATCCAATCAGGGTACGACAGCAAAATTGAGAGGGAATCAGAAATTGGCAAAATCATGTTATCTTACGGCCCTAAAGCAGCCTGCAAGAAGCAGAAGCGAGCTCAGAGGAAGGCTATGGCGGGCGAAAAAGAGTCCGAGAAAGCGGATGAAGAAATGATGGAAGTATCCATGGAGGAATTAGAGGCTAGGCCTGACGATACGCCAAGGCCTCAACCAGATGGAGAATCAAAGCAGGCGATGCTAGCTGATGATCCGACAAGGATGATCGCTGTGGGGACAGATATGGACCAAAAGGTGAGGGTCAACTTGGTGACTCTCCTTCGAGAAAACGCTAACGTCTTCGCGTTCTCGGTGGATGAGATGACATCATCTGAACTTGGACAACACAGTCCGTCCTGTCAAACAGAAAAAGATGAATTTTTCAATTGTAAAAAACAAAGCCATCAAGGATGAAGTAGACAAATTGTTGGCAGCTGACTTTATTGAAACTTGTGATTATCCTGAGTGAATGGCCAATGTGGTCATGGTGAAAAAGGCTAACGACCAATGGAGAATGTGCGTGGATTTCCTGGATTTGAATAAAGCCTGCCCAAAAGATTGTTATCCTCTTCCAAGGATAGACCAGGTGGTAGACTCTACTAGCGGTCATGCACTATTGAGTTTCATGGATGCATTCTCGGGCTATCACCAGATCAGTCTATTGGAGGCCGATAGGAAGAAAAGCAGCATTCATCACGGATTGTGGTGTTTACAACTACAAGGCAATGCCATTTGGGCTCTACAATGGAGGAGCAACGTATCAGAAGTTGGTCGATAAGGTCTTCGCGGATCAAAAGGGGAGAAATATTGAAGTGTATGTTGACGACTCTATCGTCAAAAGGAAAACTCACCGCGAACACCTAAGCAACCTGGAAGAAACTTTCAGCACTCTTAGAAAGTACAAGATGAAGCTCAACCTAAAGAAATGTGTTTTTGGAGTAAGAGCTTGGAATTTTTTAGGGTTTATGGTAAGCAAAAGAGGGATTGACGCAAATCCTAATAAGGTTCGTGCCACCATGGATCTACCTGAACCAAAAAGCGTTAAGGATATTCAAAGGCTGACAGGAAGAATTGCGGCCCTCACTCGATTCATCTCCAAGTCAGTGGACAAGGCGTTGCCTTTCTTTGCGCTGCTAAGAGGAAACAAAAAATTCGAGTGGAGTGAGGAGCAGAGCAAAGCTTTCTTAACGGTCAAAGAGCATTTGAAAAGCTTGCTCAGCATCACAAGGCCTGGAGTGGGGAACACATTGCAATTGTACATCTCGGCCTCGCCCAAGACGGTCGCGGCCGTTTTATTGGTTGAGAAGGAGAAGAGGCAACAAGCCATATATTTTGTCAGCCACATTCTTAATGGCCCTGAAAGCTATTATCAACTGGACAAGAAGATGGCATTAGTTGTGATAATTGTCGCAAGAAACTCAGGCCTTATTTTGACTATCATCCTATTCAGGTTCTAACGAACCAGCCATTAGAGAAAGCTTTGCAGAAAATGGATAGCTCAGGCCGTTTGCTTAAATGGGTCGTTGAGTTGTCAGAATATGATATACAATACAAGCCCAGGACCGCTATCAAGGCACAGGCTCTGGCATATTTCATTGTGGAAGCTTCATATGAAGAGGAAGAGGTGAAAGAAAAAGAAACATGGTTGTTGGAAGTCGACGACTCCTCTACTGTTAGCGGATCTGGGGCTGGAATTGTAATGACTAGCCCATAAGGAAACATCTACGAGTACGCCATCAAGTTCGCTTTTCCGGCATCAAATAACGAGGCTGAGTATGAAGCAGCTATTATCGGTCTGAGAATGTGCATAGCGGCAGGGGCTAGAAGTGTATCGCTGAAAACAGACTTACAGCTGGTTAACGGGCAACTAAAAGGGGAATTTGAGGTCAGAGAAGCTAACATGAAAAAATATGTCGAGAAAGCCAAGGAAATGATTACTCAGCTGAATCATTTTGAGGTTCAAGCAATTCCGAGGGCTGAGAACATGAAAGCAGACGCATTGTCTAAATTAGCTAGCTCTGATTCATTCAACATTGAAAGGTCTGTCACTGTGGATATTCTGAAAGAGAAGAGCATCACAGAGAAAATTGTGATCGTCAACAGCCTAATCCAGCAAGGTAAATGGTTTAGTGAGTTGGTGGCATACAAGTTGACAGAGGAACTTCCCGATAATCCAACGTCTGCTAACAAGCTGAAACGACAAGTAAGTTGGTACATCATATATCAGGATGAGTTGCACAAGAAGTCTTTCAGTATACCGTTAGTAAAATGTGCAACAGCATGGGAATCCACTAAAATACTTGAGGAGATTCATGAGGGTATTTGCGGTAATCACACTGGCGGAAAATCACTGGCGTTGAAAGCATTGAGAGTAGGGTTTCACTGGCCAAGTATGTTGGTGGACGCGCAGAGTTACGTGAAGAAGTGTGACAAGTGCCAAAGGTATGCTCCCATAATCAATCGACCCGCTAACGACCTGCAACCTATATTATGTCCGATACCATTCGCCCAATGGGGAATGGACATCTTAGGGCTGTTTACTACAGCAACAGGAGGCAGGAAGATCTTGATAGTGGGGATTGACTACTTTACAAAGTGGATAGAGGCAGAGCCAACAACTAAAATTAAAGCAAACTAGGTCAAAAAATTTATTTGGCAGAATATCATGACCAGATTCGGAATCCCCATGGCAATTGTCTTCGACCATGATGTTCAGTTTGATTGTCGTCCCATTCAAGCATTCTTATCAGAATTCAAGGTAAAGTTTGCATAGTCGGCTGTTTGTCACCCTCAGAGCAATGGACAAGCCGAGGCCGCGAACAAGAAAATTTTGAACGCTTTAAAAAAAAGCTAGATGAATTCAAGGGGGGCTGGGCCGACATGGTACCAGTTGTACTCTGGGCAAACAGGACGACTGAAAATAGGCAACGGGAGAAAGTCCGTTTAAGCTGGCTTTTGGTGCAGAGGTTGTATTACCGGTAGAGGTAGGTTTGCCCTCTTATCGGATCAAGCATCAAGATCTCGAGAAAAATGATCAAGCACTCAGGGAGAAGCTGGATTTCCTGCCAGAAATAAGGCTCATGGCGGAATTGAAAGCGGCTGCTTATAAAGATAGACTCAGCCGAGCCTACAACAAGAAGGTCTTGGAAAGGCCATTAGATGTTGGCGACCTAGTTCTAAAAAGAACGACAGAAACTGGCAAAGCCCACGCATAAGGAAAATTAACTGCTAATTGGGAAGGACCGTATGTCATAGCTAAGAAACTTGCTCCCGACTCTTTCATTATGAAGGGCATGGATGATAAGGAGCTGAAGAATTGTTGGAATGCTAGCGTATTTAGAAAGTATTATGTCTTAATTGCAAATGTAACGGGCCGAGAGCAAATTTTTATCAATGGAATAATACAAATCAAATGTTAGCCTCTGAAAATTTTGTATACAATTATTCGTTCTTTTTCCATGATTTATTTAAGTATGATGACGGCCACATGACCGGCCCAGTACAAATAAAAGCCATATAACAGGCTAAGTGCATTCGCGGTCATATAACAGACCCAACACAAATAAAAGCCACATAACAGGCAAAGTGCATTCGCGGTCATATAACATACCTAGCACAAATAAAAGCCATATAACAGGCTAAATGCATTCACTGTCATATAACAGACCTAGCACAAATAGAGGCCATATAATAGGCTAAGTAAGTTAACGATCATATAACAGGCCTAGTACAAATTAAAGCCATATAACAGGCTTAGTATGCTAGCGGCCATATAACAGACCAATCACAAAAATGTTAGAGATTAAATCATTGGCGTACAAAAGATAACCGAAACCGCAAAAGGACTTTATTTCCGCAAAATAAAAGCTACCGACTTGGCGACCAACTACAAGAAAAATAAGATGGCAGCCAATAAAAAAGCTTTCAAAGTTGAAATAAAGTACTTGCAATTCAAGAATTTGATAGATCATTGTTTACAGATGCCAACATAGGCCGAATTCAAAGTTAACTAAAATATCTAAAGTTTACATATTAAAAACTATTTGAAGACACAAAAGAGCTGATATATGGCCACCAAAAACTTCAAGAGGGGGTAGCATCCTCATTTTCTTGATCTTCCGGAGCGGACCGGGGATCCGCATTGGCAATAACATCCTCATCAGCAAAAAGCGGATCCCCCTCAAAGGGCGTGAGGTGTTGGCCGTCAGCTTGAGCAGTATCAATGACGTTCCAGCCAAGCTGAGGATCTATTTTACAAACGTACCTCATGGCAGCAGCCCATCCACCATCATACATCTTTTGGAGGGCCGACCAAAATTCTTCATACCTTTTGAAATCAGCAACTGCCTTCGCGGCCCCCCTAGCCTCAGCTTCAACTCTGGTTTCCTCGACCGCATCATCCTTCTCATTCTTCGCAGCCTCTAAAGGAGCCGTCAGAGTTTCGACATTGGCCTCAGTCTCTTCCAGCAAACATACCACAAGTTGGTCTTGAGGCAGCCTGGCAGCAGGGGTTATCAAGGACCTAGACGGTCTGTCAAGAGGCAGCTGCATACCCTTTAAGATCCGATAAGCAAGGATGCCACCATTCTCGGGAATGTCAGCATAGAGAGACTCATCCTCCCTGACGTCCCAGTCAGGTTGATAAATCCTGCCAGGAACGACGGGCCGTCGAGCGAAAGTGGCTGCCACCGTCTCACTGAGCATCACTTCTTTATTCTCGATCCACTCATGGAACCGAGAAGAAATACCGGGAGAAAGGTCCGACAGGAAGCTGGGGGTGGTGATCAATTCCGTCAACTTCTAGCGAATCGAGGAATAACAGCCCGAAAGTCAAGTCGCAGCAGTATTCTGCTGACTACCAGGGTTAGCAACCTCAACCTGCTCCTACTAATCCTCCAAAGGAGCGTTAACGTCCTAATCCTCAATCTAGACAATCTCCCTGGTAGGAACAGTAGTTGAAGGATCTTCTATTGCCAGCCTCTTGTTAGCGGCCGTATCCGCATCAGTATGATCACGGGCCCTCCTCCAAGTTCCTCCAACTCTAACGACAGGAGGATGAGAACGTGACACAAACGCCCTAACGCCGGTAGTGCTAGCGGCCGCAACAGTAGAGCCGTCACGAGGTACACCTCGACCTGGAGTCAACCCATGTTCCTGTCCCCACGAACAACAGGGCGCACGGACTGAGGACCGTTATGGTTTCCTCCTCGTCGACCATTGGAGATCCAATGCATGGTCTCGTAATTTTTTGAAGGAGCAAGGGGCGTGTTTGTTGTCGGTTCCATGTTTTCGTTAATACCAAGCTCTTCAAAATTAAGGTTGGAAGGACCTACAAATAGCAGAGCAAAATAATTAGTAAACGGAAGCAATGACATCAATAGACGGACCAATCTGATAGCAGACTTACCATTATCATGGGTATGGCAGAGTAGCATGGCCGATAAAGGTAGATTCCTAAGAATGTACATGGTGTTAGGAAGCCAAGTCTTATGTTCCTTGATGATAGTCTTCTTCCCGTCCTCAGCAATATATTGATAATCTACCCCCTCAAAATAGTCATAGGTCGTTAACTCTTCCTTGGTTAGTGGAACCATGGGCAAATGCTCCATGTGAGGACGAGGAAAAGTAAAGTGGCGCCGCACAGGGAAATCTTCTAGAACTTGCAGCAAGAAAAAGGCATCCTGCCAACCCTTTAAACCAGTCATCTTGGGGTGGACCGTTATCCTATTGTCGGCAATGGTTAGCGACCACCACCTAGGGTAGCGAGCAGATGCGTTCTTCTTTAGCCAATGAAGATGCCGGAATAAGTTCAAAGTTTCCGAGAAATCCAAAAATCGAATAGTCCAAATATAAGGGATCAGATTACGGACCGCCAAAGGAGTGAGTTGGGCCAGGCACACATTAAAAGCGTTCAAGATTATCACCAAGAAAGAATCCAAAGGGAAGCGGAGACCAAACTCGAAATGATGGGTATATACGGCTACATAGCCGGGAGGACACTCCATCACAATAGATCCCTCTGGCGGTACTACCAGCCGATGATCCTCAGGGAATTAATACAAGTTATTCACAAGCTTGGGATATCCAAGGCCGAGAACATATTGACGTGAAAGCAAGTCGATCTCCACGCTTAGAGGACCGGCACTAAATTCCTCCAGTAGCCAAAGGGCGTCACAAGTATGTCTAATCATTTTTCTTGATTTATTGGTCAAATATAAACCAAGTGAACCATACTGGTTGACGATATAGTATATATACAAAGCCAATAAATGGATATATCTTATAAGGGAAAAGAAAAACAACGAGCATAAGAAGTAAGAATACCATACCGGCGGCCATGGCGGATCCGACGCCGGCAAAGACAAAGAGGAAGGTATAATTGAATTCAATAACAAGGGCTTTGATGCATTCTAGTTGTGTTGCCTCTTGGCTTGTTCCTAATGCTATTTTTGTCATGTTGATTGAGGTTAGAGTATTTTGCACACCTTTTCTTTCTACTCTACATAAACTTGGGCAAAAGTAGATGTAAATACCTTAGTTTAATAGGTGTATCTATTTATAATTTCAGTGAGAATGAGTGAAAGGTAGAACGAAAAGGGTGGAGATTCCTTTGTCCTTGGGTCGTCATTTCTGATAATGATATACTAGTATACTGTTTATTATGCCTGACAATTGTTTTGTTTTTTATGCCACCCCCTATGGGTGTTTTTTATTAGATTAACTTTTTGGCATTAGATTAAGCCTATATGAATATTCATATTATTTTGACTTTCTACACTTCTGTAAGCTTATTTGAAGTTATTATATATTAATAGAACTTAATTTATTTAAAGTTGTGAGATATTATTAGAACTTATCATAACTTATTAGATATTGTAACTTCTCTTTCCTTATCTTGAATCATCTTAGTTAATTGAAACTTGTTGGAGGTGTCGGCCCTCCTCTCGGCGGCCTGAGAGCTCTCCCCAACCACCCTCTCGGACAAGGGCATACTAGTGTCAATGTTCGCATCCGTGGCATCATTCGCGTCCTCAGTAACGCGAGTAGCAGGACCGGTAGTAGTGGTCCGATGCTGGTATACTGACTCTTGATTGGCCATAACGATCGCTACGGAATCGTTGTCGTCACCTAAATCAATAATATGAGGGTAAGTGGGGGCCACAGACTCCTTCAAGCGGTCATAAAAACCAGCGGACACCTCAACCCCAGCATCCGCCAAACTATCTAGCCAAGCATGTTCTATAAGAGGAGTCACATCAAGCCCGGGAACAGCATCAGAAGGAGGATTCCTAGCGGTCTTGCTAGCGATAATCTGATGTCTCAGTTTTAGGAGTGTTTGTTTGTCGCGACTTTGGCTAGCGGTAAAATATCTCATCGTCAGATTATGCTCGTCAGGAGTGGAAGGGTCCTTAAGAAACTTAGACCTATGTTATCTCTCCCTCTCGGCCGTGAGTGGTATGTCCGCTAACAATCTAGTCTTTTTCCCTCCTAAGCTACAATCAGAAGAAGTCGAATTTTCGTTCGCGGACATGGGGGAAGATGGTTCACTCTCGGTCATAAAAACATCACTTAATGTGTTATGGCTATCAGACTGATCTGACATGATGAAAGCAAAGAAAGGACTTAAAGAAAATAAAAAAGAAATGGGGGCAGTAGGAAAAATACCTGGAAAAAGCAAGAACAAGTGATAACAGTCACCGAAAACAGTCGAACAAGATGTCCAAGAGCAAGAAAGCACGAAAAGATGGCAGCTTGATCCACAACCTCACCGGAAAAAACGAGGCCTAAAAACCCCAAAAAGACCCACAAAAAAGTCGTCGGGAAAAGTGAAAATTCTCAGTGCACGAGTACCGGAAAGTGCAGATGAGAATGTTGGGCAACTTTTTAGAGTGATTCGAGCAAAGGAGGACCAGTTTTCAAGTAAACAAAGTTTCGGGTATGGAGGTTTGTCAGAAAAATCAGAGAAATAGCGAGGAAAAGAGAGAGGAAGTTGAGGAAATAAGATGAAAAATCAGAAAGAGGACAGTTAGTCCTATATACGGCCGAATAAATGGCCAGGATTAAAAAACTCCTCAACTCCCATCTTAGATTTCCGCCAAGTGTCAAACATGGGTAAACCCTAATAAAGTAATGGGAGGGATTTTCGAAAAGGGTAATCATTTATTTTTCGAAATTCTTCAACTCCCTGAAGCGACACATGGCACCCAACGGATTAACTTCTTCAAAAGGATCAAATACGAGAACACTCCTCGCGTCCCAGACAAGCATCCTTAGCGATCAAGACCCCAAAAGATGTTGAGGGGTTAGTTGTATAGGTATAACCCAAGTACGTTAGCGGACCAGATCCCTGGGACAGCGGACATAATGCAGGACGCGAGCATGGAGACGTCATCCACAACTTAGGAAGTCAACTCCTCAATTTGGTCCGACAACGTCGTCGGCGGTCGTCTAACAAGACAAAATAGAGGAATCTTCCCTTATGTCAGGCACATCACAGCCATACACGTGTAAAAGGATTACGCACCCTGTCAGAGGAACAGTACTTCTATAAATAGCCCACTAGTACTATTCTGCAGGTAGACTCTCTCACACCTATTTCTTATCTCTCTCTCTCTACTTTCTCTCTCTCAATCCTAAGTGGACACGTACTGACTTGAGCGTCGGAGGGGGTTTCCTCGCAGCCCCCCGAGGGTAGTTTACGTTCGCTTCCTTAAGGCTATTCACCAGCGGACGCTAACTCCATCTGATCTCTTGGCGGATTCTTCTCAAGACCGCCAACCGTTCTACAACTGGAACAATTCTCATCAAGAGTTTATTCATCAACTTATTAATTAATGTTTGTTTGATCAATTTCTTGAACATTGATATTACGAGTAATATCCTTTGGTCTAGGATTTTCATCAAATATTGCATCTCTTGACTCCACAATAGTGTGAATTGACCAAACGTCGTTTTGCTCTATTACATTGAACCTATAAGATTTGCTATGAGGATCGTTGTTGATTCCCCTAGGATTTGAATGATGACAAACAGCTGCAGGGAACAGTTGTTATTACAAGTGGTTATAGGCTATTAGGAAACAACTGAGTATCTAGCTGTTCCGGACTGTTTAATGAAACAGTCAAAAGAATATTTGGTATGCTATGACATGTTCTTGTGTAGCAAACATGCTATTCCAAGACTTGAAGCTAAGAAGCCCTCTCTAAGTTCTTCGAAGAAAAGACAAAGTTCTTCATTATTGGTTCAACGGATGCTTCAAGGCTTGAAGTGCATAAAGATAGTATAGGATTCTTTAATTGGTTTATCTCAGGTCTTCATGTAATATTTGCGTATGAAATTTCTAGTGGAATTGTTTCTGTTGTTCTTAAGTGTGAAAGAGTAGGGTTTTGAATATGGAACTAGTTGGTTACATATTCAGAACACTACTAAGTAGGATAATAGGTCTGGGTACCATTTACTTTACCGGGTGATTGAGCTGGCTGTTTTAGAAAAGATTTTATGGAAAAATATTTTCTCATATACTTTCCATAAGAAATGTTTGCCACCTTTAAAATCATCATTCAGTATTTACATGCCTTAAAGCGTGTTTATATCTTGGATAATATCTTTCCTCCGAGAAGGATATTGTTCCAGATATACTTTCCATAACTTCGGATTATCATATATTTGGTATCTTGACTTAGGGCACGCTCAAAGGCTAGACCTAGGTATATAAATATTGAATCATGATTCTCCTTCACCCTTGATGCTCTTTCGGATTTTATTGAGTATTTTCGAGAGCCTTCACATAGAGAACAACTAAAACAGTTTCCTAAAATAGAGTACGCATCTCACAGATCTTCATATTACTCTTTATTTGCTTTGTAAGAAAGCGTGAGTTAAGAGAAACTGATTGTATTGAATCTCTAATAAAGGGGTTAGAGATTGGGTAGCGTTTGTGAGTTCATTCGCGAGTGCTTGTGAGTTCAAGTGCGAAGTAGCACACTAGAGTTAGTGTGGGGTGTGCCGTTTCGCTAGAGTAAGGGAAACAGGAAAGTGCGAGAGTATTCTTGCTTTTTTCAGAGTTGATTAATATGAAAACTACCGTAGGAGGACATAGGCCCTTGTTTGGCTGAACCTCGTTAAATTTGGTGTGTTCGTTATTACTTTCAAGCTTTAGTGTTTCTGCTGTCAGGAACCACCCAACTCGTTCCCCCTTAAATCGAAAGAATTTGAATTTGTCACCAGATCGTTTTAGTACTTAATTCCCCCCCCCCTCTTGAGTACATTGCAAACCTTCAATTGGTATCAGAGTAGGTTCTTCTTAATAGGGTAACACCTAGAGAAATAGATCATGAGTACTTAAGAAAGGAATGATATGGGATACGAATACAAGACTCCTAAATTGAATGGGAAAAACTATGTTTGGTGGAAGAATATATTAAAGAACATCATCATTGGCATTGACTACGAATGTTGGTTAGTTGTTAAGAACGGACCATTAGAGATCACCAAGGAGGTTAATGGTTCCTCAGTAACAAAGAAGGAAAAAGAATACACTTCTACTGATTACAAGAAACTGGAGAAGAATGCCAAAGCCATATCCATATTGCAACAGGCTATTGGAGAGAATGAGACAAACATAATCTCTGCTTGTATCTCTGCATAAAAAAGATCTGGGATACCCTCGAACTTGCCTATGAGGGAACTAGCGAGGTAAAAAGGTCTAAAATCGATTTACTTATGTCTAAATACGAAGCTTTCAACGTGAATAAAGATGAAAAAAAAATAAATGACTGCTTTAGTAGATTTATAACTATAGTAAATGATTTAAAATCTCTTCGCAAAAGTTTTTCTAACGAAGATTTGGTTAGAAAAATGTTGAGAAGTTTAACAGATTTATATCTCACAGTGTTGAGTCTGGAACAGCTGATTGGTTCCCTCATGACTCATGAAATGATGGTTGAGTCAAAGAGTAGAAATGGAGCAGTCAGAGGCGTTGCCTTGAAGGGAATAGTTGAAGAAGAAGAAGATGATATAGCTATGATGGCTAAGCGCTTTGGGAGGCATTTCAGAGATCAACGTAAGAATTTCAAAGGTAAGAATTTTAAGAAAACTAACCTTTGAAGTGTAGGTTGCTTCAAGTATGAAGATTTTGGTCACATCATTCGTGATTGTCCAACATAGAAGAACAAGTTGTCTAAGAGCAATGATAAGAAAGCGTTCAAGAGGGCTATGATAGCAGCCATGTGGGTGTGACTCCGATTCTGGATCAGTAGATGATGAAGAGTCACCTAATCATGAAACTTGCATGACTGCTATTATGGAACAAGGAGGAAACAACATAGCTGATGAAATCAGAAAGGGAACAGTGCATCAAATTTATGTCTTATGGCAAAGAAAGATATGCTTAGTTAATACAAGGTAAATTTGGAACAAATTCGTGAAGACATGCATCATTATGATAGAGATAATATGCTTGAATGTATTGATTCTTTGTTAGACACTAGAGGAAAAAAGCCCAAGGGCTGCGGTCAAAATGGGCCCAAGGGCTGCGTTTTTTGACCGCAGCCATTGGACTAGCAGCCCTTGGCATTTAGGAAGGGCTGCGGTTTTTAACCGCAGCCCTTAGCGCATTAAGGGCTGCGGTTTTTGCCTGAACCGCAGCCCTTGTGACCCAAAAAAAATAAAAAATAAAAAAAAAAAATTTTTTGCATTTTTTTGTCCTAAATGTTACCAAACATATATATAAGTATCATTTTTCATTACAAATTATGTTTTTTATGCAAATATAGAAAATTTACAAAAATATAGGTGCTAAAATATTAGATGAAGTTTCTCTGCTTGCCTTTCCTAGTTTTCTGAGTTCTTTCCTAGCAACTCTCTGCCATAATATGTTGTCAATCCCATGACTGTCGCAATCTCAAGCTGATTACTACATTATGCCGAAAAAAAGAGCTCCACAAGCATGATAAACTGCCATTTTCGGCAATAACACATATATAATGCACTAGCCTGTAAAAAGTTTATATAGCAAAGGTCAACACCACATAAAATAGAAATCTATGACAAAACCAAGACTTTATACACCATAATAGTTGACAAAACCACATAAAATGCAGATCTATGACAAAACCACAAAAAATTCGTTTCATACTATAATAGTTGTCAACTGTCCTAATCAAATAAACTAGAAGTGCAAGAGTTAGCTATTAATCAATTGCTCCCATGGTTTGGTAAATCATAAGGCTACTACTGACCAGAGAATTATTGGCTTGCATAATTCTAGGCTATTGTTGGTTTTGTTTTATACTTGATGCAAGTAAAACACAACCAAAACACAATAGAGTAGAAATTTCAAAATCGGGCCACATATACTCGAATTATGTAATATCTAGCAAATAAATTAAGATTAATTTATGCATACCAACTATACCTAACACAATCTCAAACTAAAAACTAACTTGATTAATCCTATGCAAAACCTAATTTTCTTACTCGACTAGTTTCATATCAACTAAAACTAACTCTTACAACATAAATATTCTTTATCGAGATTCTTAAAATAATTTGTAAGCCAAAATAATTAAATTTGGAATTGAAAACTATAACTTAATGATTCTCCAAAGTAATTTATTTATAGATGGATATCATAAACGAAATCATACTCAAGTTCTAAATGAGTTTCAAAAAGAAAAAACAGATATACCTCCACAAGAAAATCTAAATTTGAAAGAACATAAGCAAGAGGCAGCTCCAAGAGCCACCATGCAGCAACAACGATAAGCAACAGCAAAACGAGGGCAACACCGGCCACCAGAGACAATAGCCCGACCACAGGAGCACCGTACAGAACACAACAGCAAGGAACCCATACCCAAGCCCTTGGCTACTAGAGGCAATAAACCGGTTCCAAAGCAAAGACCATTCTAATGATATTATTCTAAATGATTAGACATCAGCCTTCTCAGTAATTTGACCACTTTGAGTATATTCTGGAGCTAAATACCTGCATAGAAACAGATGTAAGTATCTTCTTTGTTGAGGAGGGGGAGGGTAACTCTTGAAAGTTCGCTCCTGAGTGAACTTATAAATCTCAACAAGAAGGGAAAATGGAGCAAAACGGAAAGGAGTGATATAATTTAGCCAAAAATATTCCACAGCAAGTAAGCAGTGAGGGAGGAACACCACCAGAGGTTTATAAATACTAGCACAATTGATTTCAAATTCTGAAATCTAGTTTGCTCCCTAGGCTCAAGTGAATTATTTTAGTTTTTCAATAAGATGCTACTAAATAAGAGAACTAAGACATTAGTCTGCCATAGTGCCATGTAAAAAGAACCTTGCAATAGATGCATAAGTGATGCTGGAGCAAAGCACTGCATGAGATCGTCCAAAAAACATGTTCAAAACAACCTGCATTTGAAGTGGAATCTATATGTCACAAACAAAGAATCGCATAAACAGGATTATGAACCTAAAAAAGCTACAAATATAATCAACCCAAAAAAAAACTCAAAGTAGCCAACTCTAGAAATCCAAAGTAATAAACAAGGACCAAGTTAAGGGATAATCAAGGAAATAACTTTGCTATCCTGGTAAAATGTTGCACTTATAACTTGTGGCTAAATAGCCTCACTCTTAATATGAATACTTCCTCTGTCCGAAAACTGAGTGAACATTACTCGATGCCATGGAGATTTAAGAAAGGAGAAAAAATAGTGCGGTTAGGAGTGGGTAACTTCAAAGAAAAAGAAGCTCCCTGGTTTCCGTCTTCCGACATTCGTCTTTCAAAACTCTAGAACCTTATTTGATTCTTCTTCCCTACAAACCACGCCTGTCGAGACGTGCAACGCCTCTTTTACAACTCTCATTTACTCAGAATCTATCCATTAATCAACAAGGTTCAACAGAATTAGCACTTCCCATCCAACAATTCACCAAAAGCTAACATGAATCTGAACTATTGACCAAATGCAACTAAATAAATAAGCTATAAATTGTATAAATATAACCAACATGAACTATTATAAAGCGTTAGACTATTAGAAGATGATGCAAATGGTGAATGCACAAACAGTGGCGTTTGAAGAATGATGCATCTTCATTATGTAGCTCAGTAAATCTCCATAAGACACAACAATAGGACTTTCAAAATCTACACAAGCAAAGAACAAGAGGCATCCAAGAAAGTTTAGAAGAGATCAAGAAGTAAAAATTAATGCAAAATTCTAAAAGGCGTCCATTTGGAGAGAAGGTAATGGAATTGCACAAGCAAAAAAGCAAAGAGTACAGGACAGTAAACATATAGAGGGAAGATACAAATTGCACTTCTAAAATTCATGAGAGGCGCACATAATAGACCCTTTATTCTTATATTATAGCGCACATACAGGGCAGTAAACAAAATTGAACATAATCAGAAGCAGAAAATGTCAGCAATCTACCAAAACCAACGAAGAGAGAGAACCTCAAGGGATTACGAAACTACAACAATTTCAAACCCAATTTGAAACCCTAGATCCACGAAATCATTGAAAAAACAGTAAAATTAGGTAAACACATAAAATCAAAAGAGAGGAGAGAGAAAATACCTCAGCGGCGAGGTAGTGGAGAACGGAGCACCGCACCGACACGCTCAGCAACAGTGTTCTCGCGACAAAAACGAAAGGAGGAGGAGAGTGCGGGTGGTCGATGTTGATGGTTGAACTCGTTGTTGGTGGACATTAGGTGAGAGATTAGGGTTTCGAAATGAGTAGGGGCCGAGAATCGGACGCCATTGAAGAGGTTTTTCGAGGTTCGTGTTTTTTGCGCCTCACAAAGAATTTGGGTTTTGGGGATAATTTAGAGAGAGAGAGAGAGGAAAAGCAGTAGGTGGAGGCGCTAAAAGATTTGTGTGGTGCGAGTGCGGGAATTGGCGAGGGAAGCTTTAGGGGAAAATGAAAAGGTGAAGGGCTGCGGTTGTTTAATAACCGCAGCCCTTCATAATAAAGGGCTGCAGTTTTGGGCTAACCGCAGCCCTTTGTAATGAAGGGCTGCGGTTATTGGGCTAACCGCAGCCCTTTGTAATTAAGAACTGCGTTTTTCAAATAACCGCAGCCCTTGTATCGCAGCCCTTGGTCCTTTTTCCTCTAGTGAGATGAATGTCTTAAACTAAGTGAAGCTCACATAATTGGCAAACGTTAGTTGAAAGAAAAGAAAAATGAATGTGATATTGCTATTGCTAGTTGTTATCACTTAGAGCAAGTGTTTATCGAGTTAAAGAATCAAGTGGTTGAGCTTGAAGTTGCACTTGACAAGTGCAAGGTCGAGTTGGAAACAGCTAAGTTTTCTTTGCTAGAAAAGGATGAGGATGATCCTAGTGATAGTGAAGAAAACATAAATGTGTCCCCCTTTACATGATTTGTTTAACCTAGTTAATCCCCCAAATTTTGTGACTTTTATGAGTAAAAAAACACTCTAAGCATGTCTAATTTAATGCATGCGTTTATCCTTTTGGTTGATGATGTAGAGGAATTGCATAGAGAGTTTGTTCCGCTCAAGACTGCCCAGCTAATTGTTTCCCCTGCAGATCTGTGTGCTGAAGTTAGTAAGATGATATGATGAGTATGAAGGTCAACTATGTGATTTGTATGCTGAAATCAATTAATTGAGTAAGGGTAAGCAGAAAGTGGTTGTCAACGTGCCAAATGATTCACTAATTTCAAAACTCGAGTTTGATCTTGAGAAAATCAAAAGAGATTTCAAAGCTATGGATGAGAAAAATGTCTTTCTAATGAGAGTTATTGATACCAAGGATAAACAGCTGGTGATCTTGGTTATTCCAGAACAAGGACCACGACCAACTTGCACCCTAGGGGAACCACTGGGATCGAGGAATTCAAAAGAGGTAAGTATGTCCTTGCAAAGGACATGCATGTGTGCTATCACTGTGGTATGAATGGACATAAGATCTTTAATTGTCCAGCTAGGAAGAAAAATGTTGAAAGAAACAACAAACATATTAAGCAGGTCTAGATGAGAAAGGACCAGCTAGAGTCTAATGTTTGATTGTTTCTTACAGGCTAAAGTGAGAGATAGTACCTTTTGGTATTTGGGTAGTGGTTGCTCAAGACACATGTCTGGGGATAAGAAGCAATTTTCTCTCACTCACAGCCTATGATGGTGGAAGTGTTACCTTTGGAGACAACAATAAAGGATCTATTGTTGCCATAGGAAAAGTTGGTAAGTCACTTTCACAAGCTATTGATGACGTGTATGATGTTGATGGCTTGCAACATAATCTTTTGAGTATTTCTCAATTATGTGATAAAGGTAATCGAGTTGAGTTTCAAGCTGACCTTTCTCACATAGTTAATTCACAAATAGGTGAACTTGTCTGTGAGGGAACCAGGAAAGATGATATCTACATCACTTTACTGGATTAAGTTCCGAAGAACAAGTCCATCTGTTTGGGAGATGTTTCCGAGTCAAATCAATGGGTTTGGCATAAGAGGTTTGGACATGCTAGCTTAACACTCTTGAATAAGCTTAGGTCTCGTGACTTAGTGATTAGACTTCCAAAAATTAAGTTTGAGATTGATAAAGTTTATTCAGAATGTGCCAAGGGGAAACATGTAAAATCCTCTTTCAAACCAAAAAGTGTCATGAGTACCAGCAGACCTTTCGAACTTGTCCGTATTAATTTATGTGGTCCCATGCGTGAACAAAGTCGAAATGGCCATAGGTTTTGTTTGTGTTATGGTTGATGATTTTTCAAGATTTACTTAGGTTATCTTTTTGCACTCAAAAGATGAAACATTAAATCAGTTTGTTGCCTTAGTGAAACAGGTACAGAACAAGTGAAATCATCAGCTGGTTGCGGTAAGATCTGACCATGGTTCTGAGTTTGATAATTTGAGTTTCATTGATTTTTATATAGAGCATGGAGTGAGTCACAACTTCTCTTCCCAAGAACACCTCAACAAAATGGTATTGTGGAAAGAAATAATAGAACTCTAGAGGATCGGAGATGGCGAGGACGGTGCTTATTGAAAGTGGTCTCCCTAAGAGTTTTTCGGGAGAAGCTGTGAACACTGCATGCTATATCTTGAATCATTCTCTCATTAAACCTAAATTGAATAAGACCCCATATGAACTCCTAAAGGGTAGAAAGCACAATATTGCACACTCTCGCATCTTTGGATGCAAGTGCTTTGTGCACAATAATGGGAAGAACCAGCTCGATAAGTTCAACCCTAGGAGTGATGAGGCAATCTTTCTTGGTTATTCTCCTCATATTAAAGCTTACAATGTGTTCAATAAGAAAACCTTGTGTGTTGAGGAAAATGTTCATGTGATTTTTTGATGAGTTTATTATGTCTTCTGAGATTGCACAGGTTGAACCAGAAGATATTATTGGAATACTTGGATTTACAGGGTAACAACTAGCTCGTTCCGCTCAGGAGCCAGAAGAGGAGACATTTCTACCTACTGATCCACCAAATGCTGATTGTGGAGGACCTGATCTAGAAAGAGAAGAGAATAATGAGGATTTGTCTGAGGGGGATTTAAATACTGATGGTTCCCATGGAGATAAATAGGTAAACACCTCAGGGGGAACCAACACACAAGATGGTGGTAACCCTAATGAGGAACAGGTAAGGAATGAGCAGGGAACCACTTTGCATCCTAGAGCATTTGAGAGAATTAACTTAGATTATGGTGGAATGCAAGCTGGTTCCAGTCAGACTTCTCATCCCTCTGATCAAATCATTAGTGATATTGATAAGGGAATTTAACCAACAAGAACTGTTTATGAAAACTTTTGTACCTTTTATCTTTCTTGTCCAGCATAGAACTAGCTGATTACAAGATGGCATTGAATGATCCAGATTGGGTGTGGGCCTGCAAGACGAGTTAAATCAATTTGAAAGGAACCAAGTATGGCACCTTGAGCCAAGACCAAGAGATAGTAAGTCATTGGCACTAGATGGGTTTTCTAGAAATAAGTTGGATGATCTTGGCACAATAGTCTGCAACAAAGTAAGGCTTGTGTTGCAAGGCTACAATTAACAAGAAGGCATCGATTATGATGAGACCTTTGCACCTTTTTCTAGGTCATAGGCTATTAGAATCCTCATCGCATTTGTTGTGAATATGAAATTATTTCAGATGGAATTGAAAACAGCATTCTTGAATGGCTATTTGAAGGATGAGGTATACCTAGAACAACCAGCTGGTTTTGTTGAGCAGTTGTTTCCCCACTATGTATTCAAACTTGATAAAGCTTTGTACGGTCTCAAACAAGCACCAAGAGTTTGGTACGAGAGATTGTCAAAGTTTTTGATGAAAAATGAATACAAGAGGGGAACAGTTGACAAAACTTTGTTTATCAAGACCAGGGGAAACATTTGCTAGTAGTTCAAATTTATGTTTATGATATCAGTATTGGAGCTCCTAATCAATTGCTATGTGACGAGTTTGCTAATCTTATGTAGAGTGAGTTTGAAATGAGAATGATGGGAGAACTTGGCTTTTTCTTAGGCTTACAGGTTAAGCAAAAAGCTGATGGAATTATGATCCACCAGCAAAAGTACCTTAGAGAGCTTCTTAAGAAGTATGATTTGGAGAACAATAAAGCTTATGACACTCTTGTTCCCACTTCCACAAAACTTGATTTTGATTCAAAGGGATAGGATGTGAAAGCTACACTGTATAGAGGTATGATTGGTTTCTTATTGTACCTAACAGCTAGTAGACCTGATATTGTGTTCTTTGTAGGAGTGTGTGCTAGATTTCAAAGCAATTCTAAGGAGTCTCATTTAAAGGGTTTTTTAGAAGAATACTTAGGTATTTGGTGGGAACAGATGACTTGTGCTTGTGGTACCCTAAAGGCACTTCTATTGAGCTGGTGGGGTATAAAGATGTAGATTATACTGGTTTCCTTGTTGATAGGAAAAGCACATCAGGTATGGCTCACTTCTTAGGCTCGTGTCTAATCTCATAGGGCTCTAAAAAAACAAAATTCAGTGGCATTATCCACAGCTGAATCCGAATATATCGATGTTGCATCTTGTTGTTCCAGCTGTTGTAGATAAGGAACCAGCTGAAAGATTTTGGTGTTGTCAATGAAAGTGTTCCTATCATGTGTGACAACACGAGTGCTATTAATATTTCAAAAAATCCATCAGTTCAGCACTTTAAAACCAAGCACATTGCATTGAGATGAGACATCATTTTCTTAGAGATAATGTTGAGAAAGACTTGGTTGAATTATTGTTTTGTAAAAGTGAAGATCAAATTGCTGATATTTTCACAAAACCCTTGTGTAGAGAGTCATTTTGTAAGTTAAGAGTCTTATTCGATTTAATTAAGTTTTAGTAAGAGTCGTTCTTAGGAGTTATTAGGTTTAGGTTATTTGGCTTCAGTTGTTTCCCCGATGGTTAGATTAGTACTCTTTTGATGTGAATATACATATATATATATATATATATCTCTGCTTAATTCTTCAAGTTGTCATGTAGATGCTTTCTATATCTTTCAAGATTAGGAGGTATCGTTGCTTGAATAAAGGTGAAATCATGCTAAGTTGCCAGAATTAGCTGCAAGTGTTTCTTGTACATAACAGTTGAGAAGAATGGCAGTAGTGCACATATATGTTTTTGGGAAGTTGATTCTTTCCGAAAATTAAGCGAATATCTTAACTTCTGCAAGTTGAGATATTTTGATGCAATTATCTTTCCTAAAAAAGGCGTGTCAATTGTACATATCTTGTACATGCCTTATTTTTCATCAGTTGAGGTATTTATAGGAAGTTATGATTAGTTTTGAAAATTTGAATTGTTTTTTAAATCTCAATTGATTCTCTTCCTCTACTTATTCTCTCATGCATATATATTCTCTTCCTCTACTATGAAGCGTCGAGGAAAAGAGGTTGTAAGCGTGTCTGACGCAGACGGTGCGTTTGGCGTGCCACGTGCGCTAATCGCATTAATTGTGATGCGTCAGGCGCACCAATCTGCACCTGACACGTGGATGTGTGTGTCACGCAGAGACTTGCGCCCATCGCACTCTTTGCGCGACGCGCTGTTGGCATTTCTATCTTTTTTTATTATTTTTTTTAAATATGCCATGATTTTCCGGATCTAAAAAAAAAAATCCGCTCTACACCCAAACACTTGCGAACTCTCATACTCTCATACTTTCAAACACATAAACACATACACTAGTGGAAAAAAGGCTAACTGATACAAATAAACTGATTCGATTTTTCCAAAACTGGATCGGTTGATATTAACTAATCCGGTTGTCCAACAAAACTGGACCAGTTAATTCAATACTTTGGGCGTGATGATGTTGGATCAGCTAACTGATTTGGTTGAAGATTGAACCGGGTCAGTAGTTATCCATTATATGGCCCAAGCCCCTTTCATTTCCCATTTTACTCTGAGCCCACTCCCTCTCTCCTTTCAAACCCTACGAAACCCTAACTTCCCATTTCACTCCTCTCTTTTTCCCCTCTCCCTCTCTCATTAGTCCTCCTCTCTCACCCTCTCTCCTTCCCTCTCCTCCCCATCCTCGACAACTCAGCCCTCCTCCCTCTGTCTCGCCACAGCCCATAACCCTTCGTCCTAATATTTCGATTTCTTTGCGCCACGACCATCTTCCTGTTAGATCTAGGATTTAATATATTTGCGCCACCACCATCTTTACCCTTCATCGAATGTTCAGTGTCTTAATTGGATTCTTACGGCGAGACAAAGCACGCCTGGTTGAGTTTCCCCTCCGACCCCGTCACCACTAAAGGCACCATTTTCTCTCTCCTCAGCCCGTGATTTACTTTCATGCGCCACCACCATCTACCCCTTAGATCTAGGGTTAGATTTTTTCATTTTTTGTTGATAATAACTTCGCGATCTAGAGTTTAGATTATTTTGAATAGTTTAAATTAGTTGAGATTGTTGCGAATTTATTTGGGAATTTCGTTATTCATTGTTGTGAATTTATTAGTTGCGATTTAGGGTTTATTTAATTTTGTTCTTGATTTATCTTGTAATTTTTTGTTATTAATGTTGTTCTTATTTATCTTATAATTTTTTGTCAATATTATTTCATTTTCGTAATTGGTTATTATTTGATTTTCGTAATTTATATTGTATGTTTATTGTTATCATTTCATTTTTTTATTATTTGTATTTCAAAATCGTACAAATTTGCGATAAATTACCTCTGTGTGATTGATTAATGGTTGCGATAAATTTTGTTTTAAGTTTCTGGTAAATTACCTGATCCGAGCCCACCTGATCCGGCCCAAAACCGGAACAATCACCCTTGTTTTGACCGGATCCGGTGATGTTTTTTCCGCTAGTGATATTTTGATCGATCTTCACAAGCGTTCGTTAAAAGCTTCACGATTGCTCCTCTCGAAGGCTGTTATTCCCTCAGACCCAAGCCACACCGGTATATTCCTGAGGATCTGATAGGTGTGTCGCGTACCTAGCAAAGATAATTCCTAACTAACCTCCTAACTATGTAGCAGGGCAAGTCAAGGTCGAATCCACAGAGACAAACAGTATCAAACACTAGATATCTTGACTCAATTTAACTAAACAAGTGACAAGCAACGGTGGAAGAGATGTTGAACTAATACTAACGCTAAACTATAACAACTACTAATAGCACACGAGGTAAAATCAATTAATAAAGGCATCTAGAATTAAGTATCCCCTCTAGCACGAATAATACATGAATAATTCCCATCCCAATAAACATAATCAATGATTCAAAAGGAGTAATGCACTCTATAACTACCAAAGATCTCTCCCGAGTACCTATGGCTACTCTAAACAAGCAATCAAACCTATTCCCATGGAATCATGCAAGAAAGAGACATTGGGCATGGCATCACAAATAAATTCCTAGTAATCCTATCTACTTATTCCCATAGAGATATTCATACTTTTGATTAAATCAACAAATCCTTCTAGATTCAATTCCCATTGAAAACAAGACATAAGGAATCAATTCAAAATCACCTATCCCTAGTATGATAATGAAATTAAGCACAATTCAATCAAACAAGAACAATCAATCACATCAAATTGGAATTATGGGAGGGATTCATGCATTAGTCATTGCTAGGGTTCAACTTAACCCTAGATTATAAAACTACTCACTCATAATTGAAATAACAAAGCAATTGATAAATGAATTGAAAGACATAATAATAATAAGGAAAAGAGGAAATTAGAAAAACTTAGTCTTTACTTCAATGGATCAAACTTGTAGAATTCAAGGTTTTTAATAATGGAGTTTTCTCTCAAGAGCTCTCTAAAAAGTAATACTCTCTTTTTTTTCTAATAATGAAAAAGTGCCCAAAAGTATGTTTAATAAAACCTAATATTGCTTACATAAACTAGGAAAGTAAATAATTAAAAGTCGAGAAAATAGTCGGGCAGCAGCATGCACGGTCGAGCGAGAAGTTGCACGGTCGTGCAACATAGTGCACGGGCAAGCGGGTCTCGCTTGGGCGTGCACGCGAAACAGAAGGATTTTGATGCTTTGGTTTATAATAGTGCACGGGCAAGCGAGATCTCGCTTGGGCGTGCGCCTTGGTGCGTGGGCAAGCGAGAGTCTGCTTGGGCGTGCGCCTTGATGCGTGGGCAAGCGAGATTCTGCTTGGTCTCGCAAAGAAAGTAATCTTCAATATCATCGTTCCTTCAACCCCAAAGCACTCAAACTCATCTTCTCGCATCCGAAAACCGTCATCTAGACCATCTACGAACCATATTAGCTTCTCTTAGTCACAATCGGACTCAATAACCTGAAAATCACATAAAAGAGTCAAAAGTATCTCGAAATAACACAATGGTTCAAAAGAATGCCCAAATCATGCAATTAGATCTAAGATGCACTAAAATTTTCATGAAAATGAGACTTAATACCTACCTATATGCAACTTAAAACCGACTTATCAAACTCCCCCAAGCTAAACTAATGCTTGTCCTCAAGCATTTTAACATAAAACATAGGGAAAAGTAAGACAAAAACTCTTCAAGCACACACACAACAAGGTTTTCAAATCAATCTTCAATGTGAAAATGGAACCATGAAGGGAATAAACACAAAACTATTCAATCTAAGTCCTAGATCTCATAATTGTGACTTGACAACCAATATTAACACTTTGCTCCCCCAAGCTTGCCTTGACCATACATGATAATCCTCACTCTAGTCGTGCACACAACACTCATGTGTATAAAAGGGTCAAATAATCGCTCAAGGCTCCATTCCATTGATTATATCCTACCATAAGCATGCACATCTTCTCACTCTCCACCGCTACGGGACTACGTTACATGCAAAGAATCATGAGGACTTCATATGGGTTGTAACGAAGGCTTAAGGTATGGGTATGGAAAGTTTTTGTAAAGTGGTGCTCAAAGGGGAAAGTGAAGCTTTTCAAACACCTTTGACAACAATTACCAAACTCCAAACACAAGCATTCCAATTGCACTTCATATTTTTTTTTTTTCATTAACTGAACCATAACTCCTCAAATAGAAACTCCAATTTCCTTTTATTGAATACTAAAGACATAAATCAAAATCTTTTTTTTTTTCATTTTGTTTGTTTTTTTTCGAAGGATTTAACCAAAATCATCTATAGAAGAAATTAATAGGAGTATTAAAAGTAACTCTGAGGAAATGAACTCAACACATATCATGAGTTCTAACTAAGCATTATATCACATCAAACACCACAATAAATCTCCAATGTCACAACTTAACTTCATCAACATAGCTTCACAATCCCCTAGGTAGGACAAGGTAAAAGGGCTAAAGATGCAGTTAACAAAATGAAAAGGCTAGGCTCACAGAGGTGACAAAAAGGAGTAATCAATGTAGGTGGCATTTGGCTATGTAGCTCAGAAATCAACAATTGCCTCAATCATATTCAATGCATAAACAAGTCAATGCGGTCTCAAGGAGTATCAATGCAAGTTCTAGAGAATAGTAACCAAGGAAGAGCATCACACATGAAAAGAAAGACTAAAAAGATATTAGTCCATTAGGCTCAAATAACCTCACTAGGTAGATTTTTGACTAACAAGTATAGTCAAGACTCCCTTGGGAGGATCAAACCGTCTTACCACAAACCATTCAAATCACAACGAGCAAGGAGAGATCAAAAATAGTTCAGAGTTATTCAAATCATGCTTAGACTTCACATAGAGATGAGCATAGAACCAAGCTTAGTGTGTACTATCAACAGAGATCAATCCTAAATGCAACCTAAAATGCAACTTAATAATGAAACTATATGCGAAAACGGGGAATAAAGAATGCCTAAATGATGAATATGTACAGATGATGTGGTAAATCCCTCCCCTAAACTAGCATGTCACAATGTCCGCAATGTGACAAAGGTAAAGAGTAGACACAAAGAAAGGGGCAGGGTACTCACAAATCCTCAATAAGAAGGGGAGAGCGAAGGGTTCGGGAACCCCGGTGATCGCATCCAAGTATTGAAATTTTCCAAGATTGTAAATATGGATGACAAGTTCTTCTTTATAATGCACTCTTTCGCCTTAATCTCAAAGAATCGAATGTTGGATTTTTGCAAGTGATCGTCAATCGACGCAGAAGAAGGAGTGCTAGATATAACCGAGGTATCCTTATTGAGAACATCCACTCTCTCAACAATTTCTCCCATAGATGGAGAAGCCATGGAGTTTGTGAGTGTGTACTCCATCTTCTCATCACCTATTTCAAAGGTGATTTTTCCCTTTTTCATATCAATTATAGCTTCAAAGATGGCCAAAAAGGGTCTCCCAAGAATAATAGGAACGTTTGCATCTTCTTCCATTTCCATAACAACAAAATCACATGGAATGAAAAATTTTCCGACTCTAAGAGGAACATCTTCAAGGATGCCAAGGGGGAACTTAACTGTTCTATCTGCTAGTTGTAAGGAGATGCGTGTGGGTTTCAGTTCACCCATATTAAGCTTCTTGCAGATTGACAAGGGCATGAGACTGACACTTGCCCCAAGATCACATAAGGCATTCTTGATTTCAATATCACCAAGCTTAACGAGAATAGAATAATCGCTCGGATCTCCTAGCTTCATTGGAAGCTTGTTCTGCAAAATAGCACTACACTCAGCTGTTAGTGAAACAGTGACATTCTCTTCAATTTTTCTCTTGTTGGAAAGCATGTCTTTCAAAAACTTAGCATAAGAAGGCATCTCCGAGATAGCATCCAAGAAAGGGATGTTAATATGCAACTTCTTCAAAATATCAAGGAACTTTCCATACTTCTTCTCTAGCTTTGCTTGTGCCAATCTTTGAGGGAATGGAACAGGTGGCTTGTATGGTGTAATAGGTATGACAACAGGTTCCTTTTTCTCAGTCTCCTTAGCTTCCTCTTCCAACACTTTTTCGCCTTGATCTTCTTCACTCGGCTTTTTGGAATTTTCTGCACTATTCCTTTGGTCATTCACCTTCCTACAGGGATCTTGCAATTCTCTACCACTTCTCAATGAGATAGCATGGATATACCCCTTTGGGTTTGGTTCGGTTTATCCTGGAAGTTGGCCTGAAGGTTTTGAGAGGTGACTGATTTGTTGAGCAAGTTGGGTCATCTAATTCTCCATCATTTTATTATGAGCATGAATTTGTTGAAGGGAGTTGCTGAAGAAGTCATTATGCTTCGCTTGATATTCAATTTGTTTTGCCTGAGAAGAAGCTAAATTCTCTATGATGGTTTCAAGGTTGGATGTTGAGCATGAGGAGGAGGAGTTGAATGGTGGTCTTTGTTGGAAGCCGGGTGGTTGGGAGTAGTTGGTGTGTGGAGGTTGAGGTTGGTTATTTTTATAGGAGAAATTGGGATGATTCTTCCAACCTTGGTTATATGTGTTTGAGTATGGGTTGTGTTGTGGTCTTGTGTTTGTGTTTAGGAGGGCATTGGCTTGCTCAGATATCATGCCCATGGCGTTGTATTGACACTCATTCAATGAGTGACCCTGCACTTCACAAATCTCACAAATAGGTGCTATTGGTCCGCTACTCAATTGATCAACCTTGGCCGCCAAAACCTGCACAGTGTTAGTCAAAGTAGCAATAGCATCAACCTCATACTTACCTCCCCTTTTAGGGGCTCCACGAGACACACTCCAGTCATTCAAATAGTTGTTGGCAGCCATATCATCCAACAATGTCTTAGCAGCTTCCGGAGTTTTGGCCATGAAAGTACCGTCAGATGCGGCATCAATAGAACTTCTAACCTCATGCTTCAGACCATTGTAGAATGTCTGAATCAATAACCACTCAGGAATGCCATTGTGTGGGCATTGTCTTTGCAAAGCCTTGTACCTCTGCCATGCCTCATAGAGAGACTCCAATTCGTGTTGTTGAAAACCAGATATTTCATTTCTGAACTTTGAAGTTCTCATAGGAGGGAAGAATTTGTAGAGAAAGGCCTTCTTCAGTTCTGGCCATGTGGCGATCTTTCTCACTTCTTCTTCTTTTAACCATTCCTTTGCTTCGTCCCTGAGACAAAAAGGAAAAGCACAATATCGAATCAGATCATCAGAAACATTTGTTAGTTTCAAAGTATTACACTTCTCTAGAAATCTAGCCAAATGATCAGTAGGGCTCTCTTTTGGTGTTCCCGCATAAGAGTCCTGTGAAATAAACTGAATAAATTGTGGCTTAAGCTCGAAATGTGTTGCATTGGTGGTTGGCCTGGTGATGGTGGTGGTGGTCTCATCGGGCATAGCATATTCCCGTAGAGACTTTGGTGGTGTTTCATCTCCCATTGTTGATCTTTGTTGTTGTCTTCTTCGTTGACCTCCTAATCTCCTTCTTTGTAGCTTCAATCTCGCGATCAAGAGTAGCTAGATCTTCTGGACCCTTGCTACGAGTGCGCATGCAACAAAGAAGACTGAAAGAAAAGAGATCAAACAACAAACAGAGTAACAATAATCGAACAAAAATAAGTTTAGCTAACTAAATCAAAGATAAACTAATCTAATACCGTTAGTTCCCGGCAACGGCGCCAAAATTTGATAGGTGTGTCGTGTACCTAGCAAAGATAATTCCTAACTAACCTCCTAACTATGTAGCAGGGCAAGTCAAGGTCGAATCCACAGAGACAAACAGTATCAAACACTAGATATCTTGACTCAATTTAACTAAACAAGTGACAAGCAACGGTGGAAGAGATGTTGAACTAATACTAACGCTAAACTATAACAACTACTAATAGCACACGAGGTAAAATCAATTAATAAAGGCATCTAGAATTAAGTATCCCCTCTAGCACGAATAATACATGAATAATTCCCATCCCAATAAACATAATCAATGATTCAAAAGGAGTAATGCACTCTATAACTACCAAAGATCTCTTCCGAGTACCTATGGCTACTCTAAACAAGCAATCAAACCTATTCCCATGGAATCATGCAAGAAAGAGACATTGGGCATGGCATCACAAATAAATTCCTAGTAATCCTATCTACTTATTCCCATAGAGATATTCATATTTTTGATTAAATCAACAAATCCTTCTAGATTCAATTTCCATTGAAAACAAGACATAAGGAATCAATTCAAAATCACCTATCCCTAGTATGATAATGAAATTAAGCACAATTCAATCAAACAAGAACAATCAATCACATCAAATTGGAATTATGGGAGGGATTCATGCATTAGTCATTGCTAGGGTTCAACTTAACCCTAGATTATAAAACTACTCACTCATAATTGAAATAACAATGCAATTGATAAATGAATTGAAAGACATAATAATAATAAGGAAAAGAGGAAATTAGAAAAACTTAGTCTTTACTTCAATGGATCAAACTTGTAGAATTCAAGGTTTTTAATAATGGAGTTTTCTCTCAAGAGCTCTCTAAAAAGTAATACTCTCTTTTTCTAATAATGAAAAAGTGCCCAAAAGTATGTTTAATAAAACCTAATATTGCTTACATAAACTAGAAAAGGAAATAATTAAAAGTCGAGAAAATAGTCGGGCAGCAGCATGCACGGTCGAGCGAGAAGTTGCACGGGCGTGCAATTTAGTGCACGGGCAAGCGGGATCTCGCTTGGGCGTGCACGCGAAACAGAAGGATTTTGATGCTTTGGTTTACAATAGTGCACGGGCAAGCGAGATCCCGCTTGGGCGTGCGCCTTGGTGCGTGGGCAAGCGAGATTCTGCTTGGGCGTGCGCCTTGGTGCGTGGGCAAGCGAGATTCTGCAAAGAAAGTAATCTTCAATATCATCGTTCCTTCAACCCCAAAGCACTCAAACTCATCTTCTCGCATCCGGAAACCGCCATCTAGACCATCTACGAACCATATTAGCTTCTCTTAGTCACAATCGGACTCAATAACCTGAAAATCACATAAAAGAGCCAAAAGTATCTCGAAATAACACAATGGTTCAAAAGAATGCCCAAATTATGCAATTAGATCTAAGATGCACTAAAATCTTCATGAAAATGAGACTTAATACCTACCTATATGCAACTAAAAACCGACTTATCAGGATCATTCAATAAATCTCTCTTATTTTTATATTGAAGTTACTAACGATTTTCTTCATGATGTAGATCTCTAGTAAAAAAACCGTTCTTTTGTATATCCTAACCTCTCTCCCTTCTTTTTATTTTTCTTATATTTATGATTGTCCTGCTTATGTTTTGATCACCCATGTTATTATTGTTAATCAAGACCTAAGGAATTGTTCTAATATGAATCAGATAATTTGGACAACCTATTAGGAACCTTGTAATTTTGATTGCTTAATAACGTATCTCTAAAAAAAAAAAATTATGTGTTTAATCAACCAACTTAAACTAATATTTTTAGGGTGCTTGAAAATATTCTTTGGTTATTCTTTTGCATAAAACTTGTTGTGAATCGATATTTAATAGAGGCCAGCAATGGGTGAACGTGGTTCCTGACCGTGTTTGTACCCTCATCCCCAACTCACTTTTTGGTTCATGACCATTAATGAAGTTATGACAGGGAAATCTACATTGGATTAGTCCCAAAGTTCTCCCTAAGGTTTCCCAATATCCAATTAGGTTTATGAGTCTTGCTTTAAAGACATGTTGGCGAAATCACGCCTACATTCGTCTTCTGGTTGCCTTTAGGCTTGGGGGTGAGATTAGCCTGCACTCCTCCTGAGTCCAGGCCTTCTTCCCTAATGGGCCTCAGATTGGGACGGGGCGTATGTGGGGGTTGGCGTTGCCTCAGAGTTTGTGCCACCACTTCGTTATAAATATGGGGGTTTTTGTCTTCTTTCATCATATTCTTCATAAAATATTTCAACATGTCTTAGAGAATGACTGCAGAAGCACTTCGAGCAGCCAAGCTCCGAAGGATTGCCCGAGCGAGCTCGACCGAGGTCCCGACCGCAACGGGGATTCCGGAGTCTTTGACAACCACTTCTGCTGAGGGGGTGACTTCGAAGAAGAGCGTTTCGCTCCGTTCAGCGTCCCAGCCTCCTGAAAGGCCCCCCTCCATCCAGTTTGTGAAACTCGAGGGGGGAGTTAAGCTCGAAGAGGCATCAGCCTGCCCCCCTCCTCCATTGAGGGAGGATGAACAAGCCCCTCATAAGAGGATAAAAATCAAGGACCCCTCTCTCCTGGCCCCTTCGACTCCTTTCGCTACTCTTGCGAGAGGAAACGTGGTACAGAGGTTCGATGAGGCTTCTTGCTCATTGATAACCCCCATTGAGGAGGAGGCTTGTTGGTCGCTGGGTGACCAGGAACTCGAGGCCCTGAAAGCGTCTTTGGTCGAGGGAACCGCTCAATCTTGAGTTCATATGATTAAGTTGTAGTTTTTTGTACATTCTAAATGTTCTTATGTTTGCAATTTTCCGTTCGGGTCGCTGCTATAGCCCGCCGTCCTCCTGGAGGGGCCTCGGGAGACGAGGTGAAGAAGCAATTGGGCTATCATCATGAGGATGAGAAGCGGCAGCTTAATGATCAGCTTCGAATCGCGAAGCTGAAGCTCGAGGAGGTAGAGGATGCCATCAAGAAGGACCGGATGTCCTTCAGACAAAAGGTGGCTGAGTTCGAGGACACCATCAAGGACCTCACAAAGCAAAGGGACTCAGCCAGAAAGAGGCATCGCCATGCCGTGAAGGATTATAAGGGGGCATGTGCTCGAGCCGAGAAGGCCGGCAAGAGGGCTGAGGAGGCTATCTCAAAGGACCTCATCATCGACAACTGGAAGGCCTTGAGGAAATGTAGGGTCTTCCTCGAGGATGCCTCTTTCAAGGCTTCTGAGGTTTGCCATTCAGAGGCCCTCAAGAATATTTAGGTCGTTCTTGAGAAGGTGGCGCCTGACCTCGCTTGGTCTCTGGTCGAAGAGGGAGTGGCGGCCTTGTTCAATATTAAGATTGCTGCACCTTGGGGCCAGGAGGAGGGAACCGGTGCAAAGGAGGACGACCATGTGTCTTCCACTAACGGCCTCTACGGTTAAGGATCACATACCTCAGCATATATGATGGGAGTACTATCCGAGGGACAAGCTTTGCAACGTTCGCAACGTGCATTTTGGCATAAAAGTACAAACTCTGCAAGGTGCGGAACGTGCAGCTTGGCTCCTGGGGGGTCTCCTACCAGGGTTAATAGGCATCTTCGAGGGCTTCTTCTTGAATAATAAGCTGGGTTCCTTTTGTATTTCGATAGCACTTAGGATTTTTCCACTAGTGGAAAAAAACGCAAGGGCTGCGGTGTAAGAGCTGCGGTTTTTTGCAAACGCAGCCCTTAATAGTGAAGGGCTGCGGTTATCCCAAAAATCGCAGCCCTTCAGACTAAAGGGTTGCGGTTTTAGGGCTAACTGCAACCCTTAAGTATGAAGGGCTGCGGTTTATGGGATAACCGCAGCCCTTTTCTTTCAGCCTAATAACCCGTGTATTTTGATTCACCCACGAAACCCCTCACTCAGGCCCTCCCTCTCTCTCTCTCTCTCCTCTGTTCCTCTCACGCTCACACCCAGGAGCCCCTCAAACCCTTCTCTCCCCGTTGTTCTCTCTCTCCTCCCATTAACCCATCCTCCCATCTTTTTCGTTCGCAACCGTTGGTGGTTGGCTGGGGAGGGCTCGCGAGGGTTTAGGGTTCGCAAGGGTTGGATGTTCGCAAGGTGAAACTCCACCACGCTGACTTGACTGACGCCTACTCTGGCCGACGTTGAATCGATGAGTTGCTTCCTGAGCCGTTCGATCCTCCTAGATCCACCGCTGATATTATTTCTGTCACCGTTAGATTTCGTCCTATGAGGTGAATTTTTTTAGCATTAATTGATTGATTTGATTTGATTATTAGATCTGAATTGATTTTAGTGAATTAGATCTTTGTTTAATTTGATTACTTTTGGTGGTTTGATTTTTAGTGAGAGAGAGTATCAGAGAAGAGATGATGTTTCGTGGTATCCAGATGGTGATAAGACGGTTCGAAGCGAGTTTAGTCCGATAGCTGCTTATACATTTAGTAATTTTATCTTTTTGTGATTTTAGGTTAAGAGTTTAGATTATTTAATGTACTTGATGAATTGCGATTTTAATTGTTGTAATGAGTGGTTTTTATGATTGAATTTGGTAATGACAGATAAGGTTTTCGGGCCGAATGCGACGACGGAGGAAGTTTATGATGTGGCAGCTCTGCCGGTTGATAAGACTGCAATGAACGGTATTAATGGTATGATCAATCTAAATTTTCGCGATTTATTGATTGGATGCATGATTAGAATGTAATGCGTAAGTGGCTAGTGGTATTCTTGAATCGATTGTAAGCACTGTACAACTTCTTCATCACCCCAATACTTGTAGATTGCTATTGGCATGATCAATCTGAATTTTCGGGATTTATTGATCTCGGTCTGGGTGATTGCTATTGGTGTTTTTAATATTTTGCGTTCTTATTGGCTGCTGTAGATTTCCTGTGATCTAAAGACCACAATGAGCTTAAGTGTCACAAAAAAGGAACTAATGACTGATGAATTGTGTGTAGTATATAGTGTATGGAATAGAGATTCTTGTATCTTGTAGGGAGAGACCTCCCCTTTTTTTGTTCTTTGTTTATTGTGGTAACGTGGTTTCCTGCATTCATATGAATTTGCTTAGATAAGTGAAGGAATTTCTTTTCTGTTATAGTAGTATTTAGAATTTCCTTGTGATAAATGCAGATGGGTCTGAGCATCGGCAAAGCACATAAATGGTGGGAGAAAGGACTCCAGTCAAATATGAGAGAGATAACTTCTGCAGAAGACCTAGTCGATTATTTACTAACAGCAGGAGACACATTAGTTGTCGTTGATTTTTTCTCTCCTGGATGTGGAGGCTGCAGAACTCTTCATCCTAAGGTACCTTATTTCAATAGGTTGTACATTTTGTTTTTCCCTTCATTGCTTTTTCTAGTTTCATATAATATTGTATAACGACAAATTTTGTGTTACCTAATTCGCTACATACTCTCGTTTTCTTGGCCTAAAGTTCACCACTTGCATGTTATGGTCCCTAACTCAGCCTAATTGCCAGAGAAGACAAACAACAAACTAGAGCAATCCAACACATCAAGGTGCATTTTGATGCTGCAGTTGACAGGTAGATTTGAGAGGTAATATTCCCCGATATCACAAACCATCCTAGGTTAATGTTGGAATTAGGCAGAGGTGGCTTGAGTGGTGGAAGAGTTTGAGGATAAGCAAAAGTGTAGAAGGCATCTTTCAAGCGAGATTTTGATCACAAACACTCCTTAGAGACCGTATTAAGCAATGTGGAAAAGGTCATACTCAGTTATTGATCAATGCTGAAGTAGAGTCAGCTATTTTGATGGATTCTCTCCTAGATACTGTTTCTGAGAAAGCAATTGCGTAGCTCATCGTCTAGTTAAGGTGGCAGTGGCTTGATTATAATTATATGATCGGATCTAGCAAGATAGTATTCCAACATGATCTCGTATACAATTGAAGTTGATCTACGGAGTTTCGCTATCATATACTAGCCCTACCAAAAGGTGATATAGAAGAAAATAACCAAAACTGTAGTTTGCATCAACCTACGTTTCAAATAGAAACCCAACACTCCAAAAAGTCTACCTCAAATCCAATAAAAAACTCAATTTTCAGTCTTATTATATATGTATCTCACTCTATTAGTTTGTTTATCGCATATTGCTAAATATATGTGTGTTGATTTCTGCAGTTATGTCAATTGGCAGAGATGAACTCTGATGTTCAGTTTCTTCACATTAACTACGAAGAACATAAATCAATGTGTTACAGCCTTAATGTTCATGTTCTTCCCTTCTTTCGGTTTTACAGAAGGGGCTGAAGGCCGGGTTTCCAGCTTCAGCTGTACAAATGCAACGGTTAGTTTGTGTTCCTCAAACTTTTTCTTTTTGTTATTCTTTCTCTTTTTTTGTGCTGCTTTTTTTCGAGTTATGTTTTAGAAATTAGAACCCTTTTATCCGAAGTTGATTATTCGAGGATGAACCTTATTTTTCCCCCTTTCCCCCTTAGTTGAAGATGATTGTTCGAGGAATTAGTATGGGCATTGTTGCCCACTTTGAGATCATGGTGCTGGTTTTGTTTAATTGTTTTTTGCCATCATTGCTTACTTCATGCTTAAAGTTGGTGAATTTATTTAGTTATTGGTATTTGTGGGATTTCTTGGCCTAATATGCATCTAAGTGATTCTTTTTAGGGATTTAATTGTTTGATCCATGGTTAAGTTGTTGTTTTTTAAGACTTTAATTGCTTTATCTATCTATCTAAAACTCTATGCTATTGTAACATTAATTCTTGAGTAGCTCATTCTCACGAATTCTTGATACTATTGTGATACGCATGATTTGATTATGGACTCGGATTTGTAATTAAACTAGGATTATAAGATACTGTTGGTAAAAGAGTTTTGAACCAACACTAACAAGTTAATAATAATATTGTGTTCACTTTTTATAGCAATTGATAATTAATCACAACAAAAATTAACAAAATAAAACCAAAAACCCAAAAAAGAAAAAAGAAAAAAGCCAATAAAACTAACTCCTTTGGCGATGGTGACTTGAACTATCTCCTCCCCCCGTCCCCGCCCCCGCCCGCCCCCTCCCCCGCCGCACTCCCCCGACCCCCCCGCCCGCCCCTCTCCCGCTGCACTCCCCCCGAAAAACCCTCCCCCTCCCCTCACCGCCCCCCTCTGCCTCCCCCCCCCCCCCCCACCGAAGATGAATTCGAAAATTATGCGAGAGAAGGAAAAACAAGACAGAAATATATTAACCAATAAGGTCCTTTTGGAGGGGTATGAGACTATGAGATGAAAATTTCTGAAAAATTTGAATCCTTCTATATACTTCCTTTTCTTCTCCTTTCCGAAATTTGAATGGGAGCGAGAAGAAAATACAAGACAGAAAGTAATGAGGGATATGCTATCCTCCCTTTCCTCCCCTTTCTGTTACTCTTGAGTCTGCTATGGAATAAGGGCCTCTATAATAGAACACTTTGGAGTTTTGGAGTGTAAGACAACCAACACTCTTTATAGAATTAATTACCACTAATTTATTTGTGAAGAAAATAATTTAGAAACCAATGGGTAAATGATGTTAAAGATATAACAGTCCTCATCTTTATGTATGTAATACTTCCCCTCCATAGTCCATATTGACACGTCTCGCTAGGATAGTCTCGTCGTTTCAAATCACTCATATTCCATAGTGCTCCTTAGTTGCTCTGGTCAAAGTCCTCATATTTCATATAGCATGGAGTAATTATTCTAATACAGGAAATATTATGTTGCAGCTGCTCCTATTTTTGTAATGAAGGCTTCCAAAATTTTAGACCTAGTTCTCCATTTTGATTACCTACGGTCTTTGATTAATCTTGCTTTGGCATGCCTTAATGACCCTTCTAACTTCTATATAGGATTTTTGATTCACTTTGAAAGCCAGCAAATAAATCACTTGTTGTATCGTCCTTATCAACAAGTTAATGATAATTAATTCATGCTTTCAGCTAAAAACTGGTGTTTGTATGGCTCTTTGGCAGCTTAGTTGTGAGCAAATAATTCATGATTTTTGTGTATTAAGACTGAGAGCTTGGCTGAATGAATTTCCTCTTAAAGTTATCTTATGACCCTTTGCTGACTGTTATAAATTAATTATTTCTAAAAGTACGATGTGCAATTTTACCCTACGTGATAACTTGTGGTTGTTTATGTAATGTCGGCCAATTCCTATCTCTTAAGCTCCTTTTTTCCCCGATTTTCTTGTATCTGATTTCTGACTAACTTGTACTCTTTTTCTTAAGCCGGCAGGGTAGACTTCTTGCTCATTTAGGTGATAATGCTACTGCTGCCAGTACGTTTTAGAAAATCCTAGAGTCATGGTATGCATATGGACTTTATGGTAGTTGCCATCTTTATGTTGTCAAACCTAGCTGGAGATGTTGTTTTTTCAGACTTTCACTTCTCCAATTCTCCTTTATTACCGTGGTGGAGGATGTTAAACTGCTTATAGAGTTAAGCTCGAGGGCTAGGGCTTGACATGTATAATCGTGTGTTAGCCTAATATTGTACTATTATGTGTTCCTTTGAGATGATTGGACATTTCTTTATTTGAGCTAGAGTTTCACTGGTTTTTTTTGGCGTACTAAAGATAGAATTAGTTTGATTTCTAATCATAGAAGAGCAACATTCTTTCAGTTTCTTTGAAATTTGACATCTCAGTTACATACTGATCTGGATGTCTCATGCTGAAGTGATACTGATATGGAATACAGAGAGCATACCCATGGCAGCTGGTAGCTCCAACTTGCAGGTTGATTCGGAGATTTTGGTTTTATTTGTCATCTCTAGAGAAGTTCTTTGTGTAATTCAGTTATTATTTTCTCTATATTTGTGTAAAAAACATAATTTGTAATGAAAAATGATAATTTTATATATATATAACTGTTTGGGAACATTTAGGACAAAAAATGCAAAAAAAAAAAAACAACTTTTTTTTTAATTTTTTTTGGGTCACAAGGGCTGCGGTTCGGGCAAAAACCGCAGCCCTTGGTGAGTTAAGGGCTGCAGTTAAGCGCCAAAACCGCAGCCCTTAACCCATGCTGCGGTTTTTGCCCTGACCGCAGCACTTAACGCGCTAAGGGTTGCGGTTAAAAACCGCAGCCCTTCCTAAATGCCAAGGGCTGCTAGTCCAATGGCTGCGGTCAAAAAACGCAGCCCTTGGGCCCTTTTTGACCGCAGCCCTTGGGCTTTTTTCCTCTAGTGTTCACTTGTAGTATTTGTTGCAATATGTAGTTGTACCTCCTTTCATTAATGAAATAAAATTGTTCTTCATAACTCGAAGCTTGTCTCCATTATTTTAGCCTTTGAAATTTATTGTTGTCTTCGACTATCTGTCTTAACTCGATAAGAGTGTGCAAATGTATGTCACCATTTCAGTTTGAAAATTGTTGGGCAGTGCAAGCTTACATAAATTATTGGGCAGTGCCAGCTTACATAAATTGTTGGGCTTATAACTTGCCAACTTACATTGCTCCTGACATACATACATGTTGTCTGCGTTCCATGGGCGGGATAGTTCTCGACCCTCTTGATCGAGGAGGCGATATGTGCCTGGTCGAACAACCTTGGTGATATTGTAAGGCCCTTCTCAGTTGGGTTATAGTTTGCCAAGTCGAGGTTCTCTTCCTGTAGCCTCGAACATCCGCAGTACCCAGTCATTCACCTCCAGGGGTCGATGCTTCACCATTCTGCTGAAAAGTTAAGTAATTTTGAGCTTGTAGGAGATTGCCTTGAGGAGGGAGTTGCCTCGAGTTTCTGGTAATAGGTCGAGGTTAACTCGTTTTTCTTCATCATTCTAATAGTGGTCGTAGAAGGTGATCCTCGATGAGGGGATCCCTTCTTCGACGGGCAACACACACTACAAGAAAACCTATTTATTGCAACGACAAGAATGTATTGCAACGACTTTTGTCGTTACAGGGTCGTTGCGGTTACGCGCGTAGCGGAAGCTTTTGCAACGACTTTTGTTGTTGCAAAAGATAATCTTTTTTGCAACGACTTTTATCGTTACCGTACATAAGTCGTTGCAAAATATTATTTTTTGGGTGAAAATTTTCAAAATCTATAGCAACAATCTTAGTCGTTGCAATATATTGGTCTGGTGTTTAGCAACAGACATAGTTGTTGCAATACAATTATGGTTTTTAGATCGCAAAATGTTGTTGCAAAAGTTTATATTTTTGTAACCAAAATAAAAAATATGGGAATTATAATCACAAACTTAAATACTAGTAAAATTAGGTAAACCTTTTGGTCATCATGAAATCGACTTTTTAATATATATTTGGAATGTATATAATTACAAAATAACATCCCAATAAACTTCAAAGTTACTTTAGAGTACAAAAAATATACAACCTTGTATACTAGATAGTTCAACAAAAACCCACACTATTTCCCTCCATTAACAAAAGTTACAGCAATGTTAAGACCCAAAAAATAGATATGACGATCTCAGCTTCAAAATCCGTACCAAATTGCAACTTCTTCCATTTTTTACAACCCTGATTTATAATAAGATCTAACAAAGAATAATTTCAATGTTAGTACGTAATTTATAATATCGTATCTAAGAGTATTTTTAACCAATATAAAAGGGCGAATAGAAATTTCGGCAGAGTCTCCCTTGTACGATCTCGCCGGCGCCTCCCCTTCCCTCACTCACTCGATCTCGTCAGTTGATGCGGGCTGGGGGTGGTGGGATCGGGGAGGGGGAGCTGCGTGGGGGGGGGATGGGGGATGCGTGGGAAGGGGAGGCTGCGTGGGAGGGGGGAGGGGGGGGAGGGGGGAGGGAAGGGGGCCTGGTGGGGTGGGGTTGTTGGGGGTGGTGGGTCAAATTGTGGTGGGGTGGGGGTTGGTGGGATAGGGGAAAAGGAGGGTTAGGGTTAGTTAGGATTAATTAGGTTGACTTAGGGCTAATTAGGTTAACTTAGGGCTAATTAGGTTGACTTAGGGCAAAATTGTAAATAAAAGCTAACGGAGGACTAACGTCCGTCAACAAAAGGGTATCTGGTGAATTTTTTTAAAGGTCAGGGGTATCTGGTGAATTTTGAAAAAAGTGGGGGTATTTGGTGAATACATTTATTTGTCAGGGGTATTTGGTGAAAAAACCGTAAAAACTATCAATAACAAAGGAAATATGATACAGAATCCAAAAGACATACCTCTCAACCGGATACATCCATCAATACCGAACAGGTCCGGCAATCTTCGCCTCGGTGGCCAAATGTATAACCAAATGCACCATGATATCAAAAAAAACAGGTGGAAAAACCATCTCTAACTTGCATAACGTATATGGAATTTTTATTTCAAGGGCGCTTCCAGTTGACCAATAGTTAAGCTTCTGGAGCACAAATCTCTAAAGAAGAAACTCAACTCAACTAAAGGCTCATACACATGTTTCTGCAAGAAACCACGAATTGCAAGGGGAAGCAACTGCTCAAGAAATACATGATGATCATGGCTCTTCATACATGAAATTTTTTCCCATTATCTTTCACACAATGAGAAATGTTTGATAAATATCCATCCGGAGATTTCAATTTAGCAAACATATAACATATGGCAGCCTTAGCAGTTGAGCTCAAAGAGTAGCATGCAATTGGCACACGAAGTTTGTCTCCATCCACTATAGAATGCAACTCACTCCTCACTCTCATATTCATTTGATCCATCCGAGCCTTTATTGTATTTTTTTTTTTACCTTTGATGTTCATCAAGGTACCTACAATATTATCAGAGGCATTCTTCTCGATGTACATGACATCTAAGTTGTGACGAATTTTTAACTTGGATCAGTAAGGCAATTCAAAAAAGATGATTTTCTTGTTCCACCCATACAAATAATTTTCAGCATTCTTTTTTCTTTTCTTTGAGACATTCTTTCCAAACTTCTCCTGTGTAAATCGAGTATAATGCTCCAACACATCATCCCCACTTGAAGGTTGTGGTGCACGACCTTTTTCCTGTTTGTTGTCAAAGGAACAAGCATATTTTCTCCACCTATGATTAAGTGGAAGCCGACGACGATGGCGCAAATAACCACCTTTATGCTTTAGTGATGTGCGTTTTGTTTCTTTATGGCAACATGAGCAAGCAAAATTACCTTTAGTTGTCCATCCCGACAAATCTCCATATGCTGGAAAGTCATTTATACTCCACAAAAGTGATGCACGCATTTTGAAATTTTCCTTAGAATAATTAAGCATGATAAGTTTTAACCCCGCACTCCCAAACATTAGTGGAATAAAGCCCATCCGATCCGGTCAAAATCGGGATTACCGATCCAGTTTTGGTCCGGATCGGGTGGGCTCGCATCAGTTTGTAAAGATTAACTGATCCGGTCCTAAATCGGATCAGTTACTCATTTACTGATCCGGTTTTCCTTCAAAACCGGATCAGTTTCTTCCTTGGCGCCATCTTGTTTGTATGCAATGTTAAACTAACTGATCCGGTTTTCTTGAAGAACCGGATCAGTCAGTAATGTTCTAAATTAAAAAAAAACTGCCAGTTTGGAATCCAGGCATCTCATGTTAGTACAGCTGTACAAGTCAACCTTAATATCATCAGTAAATAAATTATTGTCACAAAAGTAACAAGCTTAGTCTTAGCTTCCTTCACTTTACAACCTTGCCATTTCAGTGCTTAAAAAATACATATCTCCGCCATAACTAGCTTCAATAGCATCTTCTAGACTGCCAACTTTGTCAAAGTCCATCTTATAAAGCCACCATCTTTGTATTATCTTAACCAGATTCATAATCTTGTTTGACATATGCTGCTTGAAAGGATTGGAGCTGTCAGAAAACAGAATGAGTCAGATATAACCATAGAAAGTGACATGAAATGCAAAAGCTTTTCTATGTATGCAAAACTAGATACTTCATATTATTTATGAACTAAACCTTTTGCATTAACATTATTTTTAGCATTTCTAACAAGAAAGAGTATTGTCACAGGAGCTGAAATAAATACTTCCTCTCTTACTAGAACACACACAGCACTAAACAGGCATGTAGGTAGCCAAATAAATTCTTCCTTTATTTCTCTTTAATCTGGAGGTGCAAACCAAAATACACCTCGACTGAATCCACAACATCTCTAGATTGCACAGTCCTAAACATTGTATTCCAATGTGGTTAAGAAAAGCACCTATTTAATTATGCATGCAGTAATCATATTACATCTTGCTAGATATAACAATTATACACAGAAGCTCACATAGACAGAAGCTCATAACATAACTAACATACAGCAGCAAACACCTTTTATCATGCTAGATATTGCCCTTTACCTTCTATGATGAAGAAGACAACATTGAAATCCCAAAAATAAAATAAAAAACTTGAACACGAAATCATATTACATCTCCAATGTGACAAAATAGAAAAAATGGAAAGCCAAAAGCTATTTACATTGCATGCAAGTTTCTGCGGAGCTCTACATTGAGGATGAGGATAAACTTAATTACCTTTTTCCGACTACAGCAGCAGGTTCCTGGACTATTTCTTTCAGAATATCAACCACATGATCCCTCCACATTATAAAATCATAGTTAACGATTTTCTGCTCACTCTATCCGAATCCAAGAAAGTCAATTGCAACCCTTTACTTTTTAGCCAACTCATATATATGTTGTACCTGCACCCATGAAAGAACGAGATCTCATACACTGTTACACCGATCATGGAAGCAAGAACTTGATCATAAGTTCAGCATGATTACAATAACCCAACATCAATCTACGACCAGCCTCCCCAAATCTAACTTCATTTTAAATTATTAGACTGTACTCACACATACCACAACTATGTAGACACTTGCCAATTGGCACAAATCCAACACTTTAACAACAAATAAGTAATTTAGATATTATCCAACTACACAAGGCTGGGGAACTAAATCAAGGACACAAGTAAATGTCGGATGGGGAGAGTAAAGGTATAGTTAGAGATGTGCATGAGCAATATATACAAATATATGTGTTTCTTTTATTTTGAAGATGAGCAACGGCAAGCAGAGATAGAAATGGACTCCAACGAAATAAAAATAAGAACAAAGTCCAAACAGCTGAACAGGGTAGTCTCTTTGAACAAAACCATTAGTACGACAATGAAAATAATATCTCATACATAATCTTGTTCATTTTATAGGAAGAAAAAAGTAGGTACAATATTAATTTTCAGCATAGGCAACTCATAAGCTGCAAAAGACAATCTCCCTCCAGGTATTGTAAGGTTATTATGGAGCGAAATCAAGAATAATCACACAATATACTTCCTTCATTGCAACAGACTTTTTTGGAAAGTTTCAAAACGATTGCAACATTACCTAATTTGCATACGATTTCTGGGTCTCTTTTTACCTCTGTCCTAACCCACCCCACGTTGGAATTTGGGGATTCGAAGAGAACGTAGGATTATAGGAAGTATAGACCATTTTGTAGTCATCCAAATTTCAAAGAACTTGGAATTGCAGGGATATATATTGCAACATGTACAGGCTCAGAATTCAGATAGTAAAAATAAATAACCGTGAAGGCTTGAACTGTTGAACATAATAGCAGACAGCACACTTCCAATCAAAATTTCCCTATCAAACATATACAGAGTAAGCGAAATTCAACTATAACAAGAAAAGGGAAGAGGGAGGGGGCAGGATATCCTGCACAAATGGGTTAAAAGCTGATAATATCTACAGCCAGAAAGAGCCCGTTTTAACTACCAATACTTACGTTCCTCAAACATTTCGGTTCTTACTAAAGCAAGGTACCCACACTTGACTAACACGATGAAACATAACAGTACTCATCCAATTAAAACATGCTCAGAAACACAGATACAAAGCACATAAAATTCAACTATAAACGAAAAGAAAAGAAGAAAAGAGCTACAGAGGCCCTAGGACAAGGGATCTTGTAAAACTGGATCAAGAACTTAAAGAATCTACAGCCAGAAAGAGCCAAGATCAAACTATTAGTACTAAGGTAAGTCAAACTTCTAAGTAATGTAACTCATCCACATGTCACTTCTTATTTCTTACAAAAGCTAGATACCCACCATTGACTACTCCAAAGAAGTGACCAAGCAAGGAAAAGTATAAAGCATGACACACACACACACACACACACAAGATTACATGGCCAACCTTTGTTTATTTTCCCCATAAACCTCGTACTGACATGAATTGTAACTACATGTCCAAATACGAGCTAGAATAATAAATAGTAATACCCACTGCAACACTATATGTCATACCATGATCCCACCACAAACACCTAACATAACATTTCACAAATAGCAAATCAACACAGCTAATCACAAAATTGACTTCATTTATTCCAATTGTAAGGAACAAAAATCTCCAAATCCAATATTTAGAACTCTAAAACCCAAAAGTAAGCATAACCTATTTGATAACCTTCTAACATTAACTATGAATCACAAATTTGAGCTAGAAGAGAGTAAAAATGCAACAAATTCACAACCCAATAACAACTCAAACCCAAGATTAAGTATAACCCAGCAGAAGAAACAATCCAACATTAGCAACAAAAACTCAAAACCAGCTAAACAACACCATAAATCACAAAATTGAGCTAAACCCATTTGAAACAAGAGTGCAAATAATGTTATCACCAACAACCCAAAAACACCCACAACCCAAAAACATCCCAAAATCCAAAATTGAATCATAACAACTCAAGCATTAAACCGCCTAACCTGCCTCTGTTGCTACTGTTGTTGTTGTTGCTGATCTTGTTGCCGCTGTTGCTGATTTTGTTGTTGTTGTTGCTGAAATGAATCAAACCCTAAATGTTGTTGTTGCGAAACCGAAACGGCGAATGACGACGAAGTCGGCGATGCGGTAACAGACACCGGACTCCGGCCATGTCCACCGGCGTCAGTATGCTGGGACCCACCACCAGATTACATCTGAACTAAAAAAATCAAAGAATTAATCGCATTAAATTTCTAATTCTAAACCCTAAAAAACGAGAAAATGAGATCACATCTAAACTATAATTCCAAACCCTAAAAAAACGAATAAAAAATTGAAATCGCATCTAACTATCATTCTAAACCCTAAAAAAACGAAAAAAGATTTGAAAACGCAACTAAACTAAAAAAAACAAAATGAAACAACTAACTAATGGTAGGAAAACGAAACGAAATCGCATCAATTGAAATCGCCTCACTGAGTTGTTAGTCTTCGCTAATGGCGTTGTTGGTGAAGAGAGGAGGAGATGAAGAGAGAGAGAGAGATGGCGGTGCTGATGGCGGTGAAGATCGAATTTACTTTGTTTTTCGGTAGGGCGTGAAGAGAGGAGGAGAGGATGAGATACTAGAGTTGAGAGATGAAAGGCGGATGAGGAGATAGATGTATTTCGTCAGTTAGGGTTTAATGGGAGGAGAGAGATGACTGTTTGAGAGGTGAGATATGAAAGGCAGCGGGTTTAATGTTGTGGAGAGAGAGTGAGAGGAGAGGGGTCTCGTAAGTGAAGCGAAGATGTGGACGATGGGCAATTATTTTGGGCCGTTCATTTTGGGCCGTAACTGATCAGGTTGGGATGAACCGGATCAGTTTATGAAAACTGATCCGGTTTTCCTCCCAACTGCATCAGTTAATTGACCCATAATTTAGCGCCATAATTTAGTGGATTTACTGATTCGGCTTTGAGAGAACCCGATCAGTTTTGTTGTGTCATATAAGGTTTTTTCCACTAGTGAAAGCTCTTTCAACTCTTTGATTAGTGGCCTGAGGTACACCTCTATATTCCTCCCATGACTTGTGGGTCCGGGTATAAGCAAAGTCAACAGAAATGAATGAGGTTTGATGGAAATCCATGGTGGCAAATTATAGGGAATCAAAATAATAGGCCAAATACTATGTTGAGAATTATTAAATGGTTGAACCCGTCACAAGCTAGACCAAGTCTTACATTACGTGCTTCCATTGCAAATTCATCATACTCCTTATCAAATGATTTCCAAGCATATGAGTCTCGAGGATGCCGCATTATGTTATCATTCAACTTGTCTAAAATGTGCCACTGCATATCTTTAGCTGTTTTTCTTGACATGTATAACCGTTGTAACCTAGGCTTTAGAGGAAAATATCGCAAAACCTTATGAGGAACCTTTACTCCCTTAGAAGAGCCATTGTTGATGTTTTTCCATCTTAACAAACCACAAGTGGGACACTCACTTAAATTCTCATGCTCTTTCCAGTAAATAATTCAATCATTTTGACAAGTATCAATCTTTATATAATCAAGACCTAAGTCTTTAATGAGCTTTTTTGCCTCATAATAAGAATCTGGAAGTTTAGTTCCCCATGCTTGACGTTGCAGCTTGATTAAGCTGTCAAAAGAACTATCACTCCAATCGTTAAGAACCTTTAAGTGCAATAACTTAACAATATAGGATAGCTTAGACATACATGTGCCATCTACTGTTAGTGGCTCTTGATAATCTTGCAACAGGCGATAAAACGTTTTATGCATTTTCATTAGGTTCTTCGGGCATATGGTCATTGTGATCCATTGTATCCTCATCTACCCCGATCTCCAATCCAGCTACGCCACAAGCGTCTTTAAGCCTTGTATATCCAATATTATCATCATCATCATCATTATTAAAACAATTATCATTTTTCTCATAACTTGAATCGTCACATGATTCTCCATGGAACTCCAAAAAGTGTACTTTTGATATATTCACCACTTTAGCAAATCAAATCTCACATCACTTTTTCTCTTCAACAAAATGTTTCGGCAACTATCACAAGGACGCCTAATAGTGGTAGTTTCCTTATCCTCCTCTTTAATATTAGAAACAGCAAAACCACCAACACCATTCACATAATCAGAAGATGAACAGTTCTTTACTTTCATCAATGTCTTATTCAAAGCCATATCTTAAGTTAAGAAAGCAATTAAATTATTAAAAAATTAAATAAGACAACATTATCTAATTATATCGATTTCATTATTCAAAAATGCAAAAAAAAGTAAGACAACTAAATAAACAAATTACTTGTTATTATTAGTAAGTAAGCTTTTTCATGAGAAAGTCGTACTGTAATAATCATGAGAAGATTTCTGGCGAAACGTAAACTAATAATCAAAGGTATTACCAAATCAAAGTATGAGTCTAGCAAAATAACATATAATAATGACTAAAAATTAGCAATCCTACAATAGAAAGATCTAGAATTTATAAACTAATTAGACATAAAAGGAATACATAAACATAATCAAACATAATCACTAGTAGAAAAATGTGAATTTGCGTCTCCGGATTTGCGTCGAACATATAAGAAGTCGACGTAGATGGTCAGGCCCAGGTCATTTGCGTCGGATCTGCCGCCTGTCTGACGCAAATTTTTAGTGATGTGCGTCGGACATTGCCCCCATCCGACGCAAATCACTACTGCAAATAGGGGAAAAATAATTTGCATCAGATATTAATATGCACACGACGCAAATGCTGAAGGAATAAAATCAGTTTTGGGCCATGATTTGCGTCGGATGGACCATAGACGCGACGCAAATCATCTTTACCAACGATTTGCGTCGTTTATCTATTCCACGCGACGCAGATGAGTTGTACGCGAAATTTAAAACTCCCACCCCCTGATACAACTTATTTCCCCAAACCCTACAAAATTTAATAGCCGCTCAATTTCTTCTCTCTCCTCACTCTCCCTCCTATCCACACCTCATTCTCTCTCATTCTTCTTCGGCAAGACGGCAACTGATCTTCTCCCAACCAATCCAGATCTCTATCGTTTATTTTCCCCTCATTCTCCCTCCTCTCCACAAATTGAGTTCTCTCACCCAGCCAACAATTACGAGTACCACCGGCAGCAAAAACGACCCACATGATTTTTAGCGAGTACCCCGCATATATTCACAGGCGCAACATTATTTGTCCTTCGATTTCTCGCTCAACATCTCCGACGAAGTTCGTCGGTGTTCCGGCAAACACTCTGATTGTTGACTTCGATTACAAAAATAAAAAAGATGGATTCCAATTCTTCAGCAACTGCACCAACTACTCCTAGTTGGAATTTCGAAAGGCCTTTTCTTACAGACCGATTTAACCAGGTTACCCTAATTTCACAAATTTCTTCTTCAATTTCGATTTTTTTTTTGTTTTGCACAAATTTGTTGATTTTGTTTCGAAAATCATAGGAAATTAAGGCTTCGTCTCGTACTTCGGAAATCAAGGGTCTCTCCATGGATTCCTTAAGGTGCGGTGGTACTTAAAATCTTCAATTCAAAATTTGTTGTGATATCTCGGTTTCTAGAATTTTTTTTTTTTGAAAGACTCGGTTTCTAGAATTGATTATCTGAGAATGTTCATATTTGATTGCTACTAGAGATTAATTTACTAGTAAGTTCTATAGTTTGAGTTTGTTTTTAGAGAAGAGTAAATCATTTTTGCCTTGTCAGAATAAAGCTGGTTGCTTTTCTTCTCTACTGGAGCAGTTCAAGTAATTTCACTGTCAGATTTACCGCAGGATTCACATGTGCCTATGAATACATTGATTTGTTTTCACTCTTAAGGGATTTTAGTTGATGAGAATTAGTTTTGAATAATTGAATGTTAGGTTTGGTACTTATTTGCATTTTATTTGGTTTTTATGATTTTGTTCTTTATAATTGCAATACAAAATGATGATATTATGGAAAGGAAGTTGGGAGTGTGTGATTCATACACAATGGAGGATTTTTTCATAACTCGCAGCAACTTGAATTACCCAAAAAGTAGTTCACGGCCTCGAATGTGGCCTTATTTTACTCAAAGACATTGGAAAGAAAAGTTAGGGATGCTTCTGAATCTAAGGGAAAGAATTTGCTGGTTTCCTCCATCTTCCCTTTCCTCTCTGTCCTCGTTCCCTTCCTAGAATACATGTGAATTTGCGTCTACGCATTCGATTTAGTTTTCTGAATTTTGGTTTGAATACATGTGAATTTCAGTGTGGAAATTGTTTTGAAGAATGAAGAAGCAGCTCTTAGGTACTTAGTTTTAATCAATTATATCTTGTTTAAATACTATTGACTACTACCTTAGACGATCATGAATCAACAATGAGTTATGGAATGCTAGATTTCTGATAAACTATTATTCTTGGTTGTAAGTTAGATTAGAAATGTTAAGGTTATTCAATCATTGATTGTTTTTGTCGATTGTTAAATCTGTTTTTGTTGATTATAGTATTAGAAATTAGTGGTATATGTGCTTAGGGGTGGCCAGCAAGGCGAAGTAAGACTTTTGCTTATTATGTGTTTGAGATGATCTCACTAGCCAATTATTGTTGCATTGTTTTCATTTTAATTACCTAGCATATAACTATATATAATATATATATTGGATAGTTCTTTTCTTCTTATGATACTCTCTTTATTAGGAAGTCTAAATGAGGTTTTTGTTAGTACTTTTGAAGCAATGGACGAAGAAGATGCACGAGGATGTCGACTTCATTAACAGTGGAACGACTGCTCTAGTTGCCATCAAACAGGGCGACGAGGTTGTTATCGCTAATCTCAGAGATTCCCGAGCTGTCTTGGGAACCTCAACTGAAAATGGAATTCAAGCTACTCACTTGACAAGGAATTTAAAGCCTGATGTACTCATGTACCTGGTGAGCTGATTTTTCTACACATAAATCCCTCGCTGTACTAATATTGAGTTACTGTAAACAAGTATCGAGTTCTTCTTTCTTTTTCCCTTATATTATCTGAAATTTGCAGCTGAAGCTGAACAGATTAAGAAACACTAGTAGAATGAGAGCTGAACGGTAATTAGCGTCATCTTTGTGGTAGTGATAAAATCTAATCTCCTTTCTTTTTTTTGCCTGTTTTTTTATAAGAAAGGAGAAAAGTTAAGATAGTTGTTTCGTTTCTCTTTGTTATGATGTTATTGAGAAATTAAAGCTTAAAGGAAGGCATACAACTAATCTTTTATATAATTTAGAAGCAGCGTGCTTTTCACTCTTGGTATCTTTTTTGGTCGTTCTTTTAATTTTTAATTAAATCTTTGTGTAGTAAGCTGAACCAAGTCATCAATGGTAAATAATACTCAATTACTTCTATATTTTACACATCTAGGACTGACTGAGAATTATCACTTAATATTGATTGCTTTTTAAGCTTTCTTATGCGCTGAACGAGTGTTGAATTCCCCCTATAAAATTGCTTGTGAAACCAGTTGAAGTTTGGCAAGCTAATGGATTACTTCTGAAGAATAATCTTAGAACCTCTTTCAAACCTATGGCCCCAGCTAATTAGCAATATATAAAATCAGAGTTGTTGCCTTGTCTAGGATCACCTGATAGGCACATCCGTACGACTGCTGGGACCATTATTAGGGTCATTGTTGTGCAGCTAGTGGGAGTATCGGTTGGCCTCAGCTGTTGCATGCTCTCTTAACTTGTCTAGGGAGTACTGATCTTCATCAAGTTGAAGGAGCAATGGATGCTTTGTCAAAGGTATGGCTTAACATTGGCTGACACTCAAAAGTAGCTTTAAATTCTTATGACAAGTAACATCACCCTGTATTTGCTGTCGTTTCCTTTGTTTGGAGCTGTTTTAATGCTTATTCATAGTTTTCTTTTAATGAATGTTCATACTCTCAGTATTTGCTACTGACATAGTAGAGCAGAATACTAGGCATGCAAGACTAGTAACATCATTTTTACTCCATATGACATGACTAAATGTTACTTGTCTGATATCCGTAACTTCTATAGGTCAATAATGTTGGCATTCTTGAGACTGACCTAAATTTTGTGCTTCTAGATACCAGAGAATGCTGCAGATCGTGTGTTTTCAGGAGAATACTTTGGCTTGGTGGTTTGAACTATCACATCAACTTGTCATATGACCAGACACGACAACTAATATCCGGAAAAAGACTGGTCCGGATTGGCTGAATATGATCAGGTTTCAGCTCAGATAAATTACTCCTTTAATACTTTGTCGAAACCTGTATGTGTAAACTCTTTTGAAATGTGTACTTTATGAGTTCAATGTCACTTTGAAAATTGACACATGATGCGATACTAATTTGTAGTTGTTTGGCCAGTTAAAGGATTATATTCTATCGTTGGTCGGCTCACTTCCTATAAGTCCTGCACTTAGTAATTGCAAATGTATAACTAACTGCATTTTGGATTACTCCAAATGTGTTTAGCTTTTGTCCTTTGCTTCTTTTTTTTCTCAACTAGTTCACTTATTCACAGGTATCAGCTCAGAACATGATTGTTATAAAGTCAAATTTTTTTTGGCTTTCTACATTCATTTATGTGTTAATTGTCATGTCTGTGATTGTCCCAAATGCTGACTTTTAGTATTGTATCGGAATCAATAAGGGTCAATTTTATAGTATGGTTGTGAAGAGTACTACACCAGTAATACTATTATTAGTAGTGTAAATTTTTTTTTTTTATTATAAAAATGCTCATTTGCGTCGCATGTTACCTAACATGTGACGCAAATGGCTTTTTTACTTAAAAAAAAGCCATTTGCGTCACATGTAAGGTTACATGCGATGCAAAAGGCTTTTTTTTACGTATAAAAAAAGCTATTTGCGTCACATGTTACCTAACATGTGACGCAAATGGCTTTTTTTATACGTAAAAAAAAGCCATTTGCGTCACATGTAACCTTACATGTGACGCAAATGGCTTTTTTTTAAGTAAAAAAAAGCCATTTGCGTCGCATATAACCTTACATGTGACGTAAATGGCTTTTTTTATATGTACAAAAATGCCATTTGCGTCACATGTAAGGTTGCATGCGACGCAAATGGCTTTTTTTATACGTAAAAAAAAGCCATTTGCGTCGCATGTAACCTAACATGTGACGCAAATGGCTTTTTTATATTTAAAAAAATGTCATTTGCGTCGCATGCAACCTTACATGTGACGCAAATGGCTTTTTTTATACGTACAAAAATGCCATTTGCGTCACATGTAAGGTTGCATGCGACGCAAATGGCTTTTTTTATACGTAAAAAAAAGCCATTTGCGTCGCATGTAACCTAACATGTGACGCAAATGGCTTTTTTATATTTAAAAAAATGTCATTTGCGTCGCACATAGTGCTACATGTGACGCAAATAGCATAATAAATGGCTGGGGCTCACGGGTCATGTGCGTCGGACATCACGTAAGTCCGACGCAAATAGCTCTGCATCTGCGTCATTTCCTCAACCGACGCAGATCATGTCTCGCGATTTGCGTCGACACTTGTGCCGTCGGACCGATGTCCGACGCAAATGATGGTCTCAGGTCCGACGCAAATCGATGATTCTGTACTAGTGAATATACTAGATGTGAACCTTTTTACAAGGATAATATATATTATTAAAATAAAGCAGATTAGCCAACAATATGATATACATCACAACAGTACAAAATCAAGCATAAAGAATGACAAAATGGAGGAGAACGAAAATAAGTACCACTCTTGTACTCTGCTACTTTGAAGCTTGAAAATTGCCATCTTGTTTGTATGCAATGTTAAACTAACTGATCCGGTTTTCTTAAAGAACCGGATCAGTTAGTAATGTTCTAAATTAAAAAAAAAAAACTGCCAGTTTGGAATCCAGGCATCTCATGTTAGTACAGCTGTACAAGTCAACCTTAATATCATCAGTAAATAAATTATTGTCACAAAGTAACAAGCTTAGTCTTAGCTTCCTTCACTTTACAACCTTGCCATTTCAGTGCTTAAAAAATACATATCTCTGCCATAACTAGCTTTAATAGCATCTTCTAGACTGCCAACTTTGTCAAAGTCCATCTTAAAAAGCCACCATCTTTGTATTATCTTAACCATATTCATAATCTTGTTTGACATATGCTGCTTGAAAGGATTGGAGCTGTCAGAAAGCAGAATGAGTCAAATATAACCATAGAAAGTAAAAAGAAATGCAAAAGCTTTTCTATGTATGCAAAACTAGATACTTCATATTATTTATGAACTAAACCTTTTGCATTCACATTATTTTTAGTATTTCTAACAAGAAAGAGTACTGTCACAGGAGCTGAAATAAAATACTTCCTCTCTTAGTAGAACACACACAGCACTAAAAAGGCATGTAGGTAGCCAAATAAATTCTTCCTTTATTTCTCTTTAATATGGAGGTGCGAACCAAAATACACCTCGACTGAATCCACAACATCTCTAGAGTGCACAGTCCTAAACATTGTATTCCAATGTGGTTAAGAGAAGCACCTATTTAATTATGCATGCAGTAATCATATTACATCTTGCTAGATATAACTATTATACACAGAAGCTCACATACACAGAAGCTCATAACATAACTAACATACAGCAGCAAACACCTTTTATCATGCTAGATATTGCCCTTTACCTTCTATGATGAAGAAGACAACATTGAAATCCCAAAAATAAAATAAAAAACATGAACACGAAATCATATTACATTTCCAATGTGACAAAACAGATAAAATGGAAAGCCAAAAGCTATTTACATTGCATGCAAGTTTCTGCGGAGCACTACATTGAGGATGAGGATAAACTTAATTACCTTTTTCCGACTACAGCAGCAGGTTCCTGGACTATTTCTTTCATAATATCAACCACATGATCCCTCCACATTATAAAATCATAGTTAACGATTGTCTGCTCACTCTATCCGAATCCAAGAAAGTCAATTGCAACCCTTTACTTTTTAGCCAACTCATATATGTTGTACCTGCACCCATGAAAGAACGAGATCTCATACACTGTTACACCGATCATGGAAGCAAGAACTTGATCATAAGTTCAGCATGATTACAACAACCCAACATCAATCTACGACCAGCCTCCCCAAATCTAATTCATTTCAAATTATTAGACTGTACTCACACATACCACAACTATGTAGACACTTGCCAATTGGCACAAATCCAACACTTTAACAACAAATAAGTAATTTAGATATTATCCAACTACACAAGGCTGGGGAACTAAATCAAGGACACTAGTAAATGTCGGATGGGGAAAGTAAAGGTATAGTTAGACATGTGCATGAGCAATATATACAAATATATGTGTTTCTTTTATTTTGAAGATGAGCCACGGCAAGCAGAGATAGAAATGGACTCCAACGAAATAAAAATAAGAACAAAGTCCAAACAGTTGAACAGGGTAGTCTCTTTGAACAAAACCATTAGAACGACAATGAAAATAATATCTCATACATAATCCTGTTCATTTTATAGGAAGAAAAAAGTAGGTACAATATTAATTTTCAGCATCGCCAACTCATGAGCTGCAAAAGACAATCTCCCTCCAGGTATTGTAATGTTATTATGGAGCGAAATCAAGAATAATCACACAATATACTTCCTTCATTGCGACAGACTTTTTTGGAAAGTTTCAAAACGATTGCAACATTACCAAATTTGCATACGATTTCTGGGTCTCTTTTTACCTCTGTCCTAACCTACCCCACGTTGGAATTTGGGGATTCGAAGAGAACGTAGGATTATAGGAAGTATAGACCATTTTGTAGTCATCCAAATTTCAAAGAACTTGGAATTGCAGGGATATATATTGCAACATGTACAGGCTCAGAATTCAGATAGTAAAAATAAATAACCGTGAAGGCTTAACTGTTGAACATAACATCGGACAGCACACTTCCAATCAAAATTTCCCTATCAAACATATACAGAGTAAGCGAAATTCAACTATAACAAGAGAAGGGAAGAGGGAGAGGGCATGATATCCTGCACAAATGGGTCAAAAGCTGATAATATCTACAGCCAGAAAGAGCCCGTTTTAATTACCAATACTTACGTTCCTCAAACATTTCAGTTCTTACTAAAGCAAGGTACCCACACTTGACTAACACGGTGAAACATAACAGTACTCATCCAATTAAAACATGCTCATCAACACAGATACAAAGCACATAAAATTCAACTATAAACGAAAAGAAAAGAAGAAAAGAGCTACAGAGGCCCTAGGACAAGGGATCTTGTAAAACTGGATCAAGAACTTAAAGAATCTACAGCCAGAAAGAGCCAAGATCAAACTACTAGTACTAAGGTAAGTCAAACTTCTAAGTAATGTAACTCATCCACATGTCACTTCTTATTTCTTACAAAAGCTAGATACCCACCATTGACTACTCCAAAGAAGTGACCAAGCAAGGAAAAGTATAAAGCAGACACACACACACACACACACACACACACACACACACACAAGATTACATGGCCAACCTTTGTTTATTTTCCCCATAAACCTCGTACTGACATGAATTGTAACTACATGTCCAAATACGAGCTAGAATAATAAATAGTAATACCCACTGCAACACCATATGTCATACCATGATCCCACCACAAACACCTAACTTAACATTTCACAAACAGCAAATCAACACAACTAATCACAAAATTGACTTCATTCATTCCAATTGTAAGGAACAAAAATCTCCAAATCCAATATTTAGAACTCTAAAACCCAAAAGTAAGCATAACCTATTTGATAACCTTCTAACATTAACTATGAATCACAAATTTGAGCTAGAAGAGAGTAAAAATGCAACAAATTCACAACCCAATAACAACTCAAACCCAAGATTAAGCATAACCCAGAAGAAGAAACTATCCAACATTAGCAACAAAAACTCAAAACAAGCTAAACAACACCATAAATCACAAAATTGAGCTAAACCCATTTGAAACAAGAGTGCAAATAATGTTATCACCAACAACCCAAAAACACCCACAACCCAAAAACATCCCAAAATCCAAAATTGAAACATAACAACTCAAGCATTAAACCGCCTAACCTGCCTATGTTGCTGCTGTTGTTGTTGTTGCTGATTTTGTTGCTAATGTTGCTGATTTTGTTGTTGTTGTTGCTGAAATGAATCAAATCCTAAATGTTGTTGTTGCGAAACCGAAACGGCGAATGACGACGAAGTCGGCAATGCGGCAACATTCACCGAACTCCGGCCATGTCCACCGGCGCCAGTATGCTGGGACCCACCACCAGATTACATCTGAACTAAAAAAATCAAAGAATTAATCGCATTAAATTTCTAATTCTAAACCCTAAAAAACGAGAAACTGAAATCACATCTAAACTATAATTCCAAACCCTAAAAAAACGAAAAAAAATTGAAATCGCATCTAACTATCATTCTAAACCCTAAAAAAACGAAAAAAAGATTTGAAAACGCAACTAAACTAAAAAAAGGAAATGAAACAACTAACTGATGGCAGGAAAACGAAACGAAATCGCATCAATTGAAATCGCCTCGCTGAGTTGTTGGTCTTCGCTAATGGCGTTGTTGGTGAAGAGAGGAGGAGATGAAGAGAGAGAGAGAGAGATGGCGGTGAAGATCGAATTTACTTTGTTTTTCGGTAGGGCGTGAAGAAAGGAGGAGAGGATGAGATACGAGAGTTGAGAGATGAAAGGGGGATGAGGAGATAGATGAATTTCGTCAGTTAGGGTTTAATGGGAGGAGAGAGATGACTGTTTGAGAGGTGAGATATGAAAGGCAGTGGGTTTAATGTTGTGGAGAGAGAGTGAGAGGAGAGGGGTCTGGTAAGTGAAGCGAGAGATGTGGACGCTGGGCAATCATTTTGGGCCGTTAATTTTGGGTCGTAACTGATCTGGTTGGGATGAACCGGATTAGTTAATGAAAACTGATCCGGTTTTCCTCCCAACTGCATCAGTTAATTGACCCATAATTTAGCGCCATTATTTAGTGGATTTACTAATTCGGCTTTGAGAGAACCCGATCAGTTTTGTTGTGTCATATAAGGTTTTTTTCCACTAGTGAAAGCTCTTTCAACTCTTCGATTAGTGGCCTGAGGTACACATCTATATTCCTCCCAGGACTTGTGGGTCCGGGTATAAGCAAAGTCAACATAAATGAATGAGGTTTCATGGAAATCCATGGTGGCAAATTATAGGAAATCAAAACAATAGGCCAAATACTATGTTGGCAATTATTAAAAGGTTGAACCCGTCACAAGCTAGACCAAGTCTTACATTACGTGCTTCCTTTGCAAATTCATCATACTCCTTATCAAATGATTTCCAAGCATATGAGTCTCGAGGATGCCGCATTATGTTATCATTCAACTTGTCTTAAATGTGCCACTGCATATCTTTAGCTGTTTTTCTTGACATGTATAACCGTTGCAACCTAGGATTTAAAGGAAAATATCGCAAAACCTTATGAGGAACCTTTACTCCCTTAGAAGAGCCATTGTTGATGTTTTTCCATCTTAACAAACCACAAGTGGGACACTCACTTAAATTCTCATGCTCTTTCCAGTAAATAATTCAATCATTTTGACAAGCATCAATCTTTATATAATCAAGACCTAAGTCCTGAATGAGCTTTTTTGCCTCATAATAAGAATCTGGAAGTTTAGTTCCCCATGCTTGACGTTGCAGCTTGAGTAAGCTGTCAAAAGAACTATCACTCCAATTGTTAAGAACCTTTAAGTGCAATAACTTAACAATATAGGATAGCTTAGACATACTTGTGCCATCTTCTGTTAGTGGCTCTTGATAATCTTGCAACAGGCGATAAAACTTTTTTTGCATTTTCATTAGGTTCTTCGGGCATATGGTCATTGTGATCAATTGTATCCTCATCTACCCCGATCTCCAATCCAGCTACGCCACAAGCGTCTTGTAGCATTGTATATCCAATATTATCATAATAATCATCATCATTAATAAAACAAATATCATTTTTCTCATACCTTGAATCGTCACATGATTCTCCATGGAACTCCAAAAAGTGTACTTTTGATATATTCCCCACTTTAGCAAATCAAATCTCACATCACTTTTTCTCTTCAACAAAATGTTTCGGCAACTATCACAAGGACACCTAATAGTGGTAGTTTCCATATCCTCCTCTTTAATATTAAAAAGAGCAAAATCAAGCAAAACCACCAACACCATTCACATAATCAAAAGATGAACAGTTCTTTACTTTCATCAATGTCTTATTCAAAGCCATATCCTAAGTTAAGAAAACAATTAAATTATTAAAAAATTAAATAAGACAACATTATCTAACTATATCGATTTCATTATTCAAAAATGCAAAAAAAGTAAGACAACTAAATAAACAAATTACTTGTTATTATTAGTAAGTAAGCTTTTTCATGAGAAAGTCATATTGTAATAATCATGAGAAGATTTCTGGCGAAATGTAAACTAATAATCAAAGGTATTACCAAATCAATGTATGAGTCTAGCAAAATAACATATAATAATGACTAGAAATTAGCAATCCTACAATAGAAAGATCTAGAATTTATAAACTAATTAGACATAAAAGGAATACATAAACATAATCAAACATAATATACTAGATGTGAACCTTTTTACAAAGATAATATATATTATTAAAACAAAGCAGATAAGCCAACAATATGATATACATCACAACAGTACAAAATCAAGCATCAAGAATGACAAAATGGAGGAGAACGAAAATAAGTACCACTCTTGTACTCTGCTACTTTGAAGCTTGAAAATTGCCTTGTTTTGGTTGCAGTTTTTGTTTCTGTAATCTAGCTTTGGTCTTGCATTCAATTTTCACCAAAATATGAGCAAAAGTTAGTAACTTTATAGTAAATAAAATCAACTTCAACACACCAAAATTAACCAAATAATTCATCAAGATGGTACTCAAAAAAGCTTGAGTCATCTAAAGAGCTAAACCAATCACAAACAAGATACAAAAGAAACGACCCTACTCCTCCTAAATTCAAAAAGCCTAAACAAAATTCGTCAAAAATTAGAACAGACATAAACCAATCCCAGTAAGTTCAACAATAACTCCCGAAATGCAAATCTTGAAATCAGTCAATAACACGCAGCTCAAACAAACTTACGAACACAATTTCACTACTTAAACTCCTTATTGCTATTAGGCTAGTCTATTTAGCACTTTCAAGTTCAAAATTTTGTTGCTTTTTGGTTTCAATATAAGTGCTTTCATCTAGTTTTTTGTTAGAACATAATGAAAGAAAAATGAACTAAGTAAAAAAGTCCAAAAAAATTAATAAAAATCATTAATTCAATGCTTTTACCTTGTTATTTCAACTCAAGTTACTTGCTGCTTTATGTCAATGAATTACATTGCTAGCCCATGAATTTCGTTGAATCTAGACCCCTGATGGCGTGGGTTTTCGCGGCTAATTGTTGTTGATTATTGCAGGTGACTGAATTTCGCTAGATTTCTGTAAGAACATATAGATGCATATAGCGGAATTTCAGGAAACAAATTTCCTAACATCTATCACAAGATCGCATGCATGACATAAATATGAATCATGTTATAAGGAAAAGAATGTACAACCTTTGTAGCGTGTTTTCCACCGAATTGCAAGTGCTAGAGATCAAAGAACAGCAATTGATGTCCCTCTACTTAGTCCACGAGCACCAATTGAATTCCCACGTTTGCTAGAACGGAAGAGGATGAACAGATTTCACTCTCTTGCTTTTTAGGGAGGGTGGCCGGATTTCCAAATGGAAAATAATAGGGTTTCTTCTCTCTCTTTTCAGTTTGAATGTTACTGTCAAAATGAACGTTCTTTTTCTCTCTGCTATTATAACCTTTTATAATAGTAAGAGAGTAAAAGAAGAGAGAGACCTAACCTAACCCTACTTTCTCCTATTGGTCGGTTTCCTTATTTCAATTAGTTACTACAATGTGTGACCTCATAGGATTAGGTTAACTTAGTTGTAGGTACAATCAATATTGTTCTACTAACCAACATTTATTCTCTAGCAAGTAAATGTGATTACTAAACTAACGTAATTAATTATCTCTATAATAATTTCCTTTTATATTTAGTAATTGCCGGGATGTCTAAGGACATATTCCTTCAATCTCCCACTTGTCCGAAGACAAGAGCGCAATGCTAAATTCCTTAAGTCACTTAATGCCAAATTTGATAACACCATGTTATTCTCAAATTTATGTTCCTTGATCGCTGAGTTCGAACTGCTCTAATAAGGATTAACTCTTTAATCCTATTCCGCATGGCCATGCAATTTTCCAGTTCTCGCTCATCAAGAGGCCCAGACACCATTCCTATTTAATAGGAGGACTTATCCACTCTTGTATGACCATAACTCCCACTCAATTCTTAGCCCACCTGATCACTGCCTTTATAACCTCCTTTTACGGCGCGGCGTTTAACAGTGTCAAAGTTAAACTAATTATGTTGTGGTTATTAAGACATACTCATGTCTAAGGAATCCACTAAATATAGTAGTTCGATTCTACTTTTAGAATCTAATTAGGTCAAGTCTCAATGTATCAACTATACATCCATATAATCAATTAGACATCTCCATGTCTCCATAGCCCATGGAACTGCGCTATCAATTAATTATATACTAGTCTTTTAAATAAATCACTTATGTCCAATTTAGTGATTTAGACTAGGGACTTTAAATAAGTTGTGATTTATGTTCACTTTATAGGGTTCCATTATCAAAACGTTTTCGATAATCCTATTTGAAATCACAAATTATTTGGACATTTTATTTAATACTAAACCAAACAATTAAATAAGAACGGAATTTTATTGATAAACATTTCAAAGCATAATAAATGTCTTTACAATTGTAAACATGAAGTAAACAACCTAAAGCCATTCTCCCATATGCTTAAGCCCCATAGACCTAGTATGACACTCATGCTTAGGTTGAGCAAGCGGTTTAGTCAGAGGATCTGCTACGTTATCCTCAGTATGAACCTTGCTTACTTTCACATCCTCTCTACCAACGATTTCTCGAATGAGATGGAATTTCCTGAGCACATGTTTAGACCTTTGATGCGATCTGGGTTCCTTAGACTGAGCAATGGCACCATTGTTGTCACAATACAACTCAATGCCATTCTCAATGCTAGGAACTACACCAAGCTCACCCAATGAACTTTTTGATCCAAACGGCTTCCTTTCTTTGCATCATTCTTTGCAATATACTCGGCCCTCTGTTGTAGAATCCGCGATGGTACTCGCTTAGAGCTCTTCCGGCTCATAGCTCCTCCATTGAGACAAAATATGAAACCAGATTGCGATCGGAAATCATCTTTGTCACTCTGGAAGCTTGCATCGGTGTATCCAAAGAACAACCAACTCATCATCTCCACCATAAACCAAAAAATTATCCTTAGTCCTTCGCAAGTACTTAAGGATGTTTTTCGCCGCAATCCGGTGCGCATCTCCCGGATTTGATCGTATCTCTTGCATATACTCAAAGCATATGCAACATCCGGTCGAGTGCATATCATGGCATACATAATGGATCCTACAGCAGAAGCATAGGGAACATTACTCATACGCTTGACCTCATCAGGACTCGAAGGACACTGAGTCTTGCCAAGTGCAATGCCATGTTGCATGGGAATGAAACCTCTTTTGGAGTTTTCCAACTTGAACCTTGCAAGAACCTTATCAATATAGGTTTCCTGACTGAGCCCAATTAGCCTTTTCGATCTATCTCTATAGATCTTTATTCCCAAATATGTACTCTGCCTCTCCTAGGTCTTTCATAGAGAAACAATTTTTAAGCCATTCCTCGATCGACTCAAGCATGGTCTTATCATTTCCTATGAGAAGTATGTCATCCACATACAAGACCGGAAAAGTAATACTACTCCCACTTAACTTCTTGTATACACAAGATTCCTCTTCATTTCTGAGAAAGCCAAATTTCTTGACTGCCTCATCAAATCTGAGGTTCCAACTCCTTGATGCTTGCTTTAGTCCATAAATGGACTTCTTAAGCTTGCATACCCTCCCTGGATTTTCTAGATCTTCAAAACCTTGAGGTTGTGTCATGTACACATCTTCTTTCAAGAACCCATTCAAGAAAGCGGTTTTGACATCCATCTGCCATATTTCATAGTCATGAAAGGCAAGAATCGCAAGGATTATCCTAATGGACTTCAAGATGGCTACTTGGTGAGAAGGTTTCATCATAGTCAATACCATGAATTTGTTTGAAACCTTTCGCCACCAACCTTGCTTTGAAAACACTAATGTTTCCATCCTTGTCTGTTTTCAACTTGAAAATCCATTTGCATCCAATGGGTTTTACCCCATCATGCAAATCAACCAAGTCCCATACTTGATTTTCAGACATGGAATCCATTTCAGATTTCATGGCCTCAAGCCATCTTTCGGAGTCTTGACTCTCCAAAGCATCTTTGTAGCTAGTAGGTTCTTCTGATTCTAAAATCGTTATTTCGAACTTTCGATCAAAAGGAAATCAATATATCTCTTTGACGGAATGATGGTCCTACTAGACCTACGTTGGGGAACAACGAAGAAGTTTCTACCTCATTAGGTTGAGTGACTTCGCACGGAGTATCTCCAAGTGGGACGGTAGGAGGTACGTGAATTGAATGCACCGCCTCCTGAGCATTTTCATGCCGGGCCGCCTCTGATGAGGTGTTAACCTCATCCATTTGTTGCTCATCTCGAATTTCTTCGAGATATACATGTCTCCCACTTGTTTTTCTGGAAATAAACTCCTTTTCCAGAAAGACACCATTACGAGCAACAAACACTTTGTTTTCGTTTTGGTTGTAGAAGTAGTATCCCTTAGTCTCTTTTGGGTAACCCACAAAGAGACATTTATCGGATTTGGGTGAAAGCTTATCTGAAAGTAAACGTTTTACAAAGGCTTCACAACCCCATATCCTTAGAAAAGACAATTTTGGAACGTTTCCAGTCCACATTTCATATGGTGCCTTTTCCCTTGCTTTGGATGGTGCTCTGTTAAGCGTGAATGCCGCTGTTTCAAGCGCAAATCCCCAGAATGAAATAGGAAGATCAGCAAGACTCATCATGGATCGAACCATATCAAGTAGAGTTCGATTCCTTCTTTCAGAAACGCCATTTAACTGTGGTGTTCCTGGTGGAGTCCATTGTGAAAGTATTCCACAATCCTTCAAATGATCACCAAATTCTTGCGATAAATATTCACCACCACGATCGGATCGTAATGCCTTAATTTTCTTCCCAAGTTGGTTTTGGACTTCATTCTGGAATTCCTTAAATTTTTCAAAGGATTCCGACTTATGCCGCATGAGGTAAACAAATCCAAATCTCGCTCACATCATCGGTAAAAGTAATGAAGTAATCGTACCCTCCCCTAGCCAACGTACTCATGGGTCCGCATACATCTGTATGTATGAGGGCCAAAGGTCATTGGCCCTTTCACTTGAACCTGTGAAAGGTGACTTTGTCATTTTCCCCATTAAGCAAAACTCACAAGTATCAAATGATTCGAAATCAAATGATTTGAGAATTCCATCTTTATGAAGCTTCTCAATACGCTTTGAACTTATGTGGCCTAATCGACAATGCCATAGGTATGTCGGGTTCGAATCATTTGTTTTAGGTTTCTTGCTGTCTATGTTATAGATGTGGGTTTCTAAGTCTAGGACATATAAACCATTTGATAACTTAGCTGAGACATAGAATAAATCATTCAAATAAGCAGAACAACAATTATTCTTAATTTGAAATGAAAAACCTTCCGAATCCAAAACCGGAATCGAAACAATATTCTTGGTAATAGTTGGAACATAATAACAATTATAAAGTTCTAATACTAAACCGGAAGGTAAAAGTAGACTACAATCTCCCACGGCCAAAGCAAAGAACTCGTGCTCCATTGCCCACGCGGAGGTCCACTTCTCCTTTGCTCAATGATCTACTTCTTTTTAGTGCCTGCACATTACAAATAATGTGAGATCCACACGCAGTATCAAATACCCATGAAGTAGAAGTAGATAAGTTAATCTCTATAACATAAATACCTGAAGTTGAAGCACCACTCTTCTTATCCTCCGGATACTTGGGGCGGTTCCTCTTCCAAAGGGCCAATCTTATGGCGGTGGAAGCACTCATGTAGTGCTGCTACTTTTGCCTTAGGAGTGGCCTTTGGCTTAGAAGTATCATCAGTGGCAACAACCTTGCCCTTGTTCTTCTTTAGAGGTGCCCCCTTTTTTCTTGAATTGCTTGCCTTTCCTAACCATTAGAACATCCCTATGTTCGGGTTCGATTGGGCAAGCTCCTTTCAGCTTGAGTAAGCATACCATGCGGCTCTTGCAAGGTAGCCTCCCCTCCTTGCATGTAAAAGTTCAACTGAAAGTTTTGAAAATTTTCAGGCAAGGATTTGATCACAATATCAGTTGCTAGTTCTGGGGGATAAGGGAAGCCCAATTTTTCCATTATCTGAAAGTGTCCAATCATATTGAACACATGCGGACCAACGGGTTTTCCTTTTCCCAACTTGCACTCCAGCAACTTACAATGAGCTTCAAACCTTTCCAGCCTCGCGTTTTTCTGAAACATAGTTTTCAGCTGTTGGAGGATGGAATAGGCGTCCGAGACCATCAAAACGTTTTGAAATTACGGTTCCATGCAAGCAAGCATCAAACATGTTACTTGCACGGAATTTGCCTCAATGGTTTGTCTTGCTCTCCTTTCAATTGGAGTAGCAGGTGTCTAGCGGGGTTCGGGGAGAGGATTATCAAGAACACTTTCCCTTCCTTCGGCTACGAGAACGATTCTCACAGCCATTTCCCATTCTAGGAAGTTATGAGCAGTTAGTTTGTCCTTTTCGAGTAAATAGCGCAAATTAAAACCGGGGTGGTTGTTGTTGTTTGAACCAGACATGATAACTACAACAAAAGAATAATAAAGCAAGATTCAATCAATGTTTATCAAGAAAGCAACAATTAAACGAATTTTAATTAACTACTACCCTTTATTCAAAATAAGAGTCCCCTATTGAATAAAGAAACACCAAGATCCCCTCCCACTACAATCAAACGGACTTTGGCCCTGCCTTCAATTTATAGTAGTTGAGGTAAGTAAACATTTTACTAATTATAACTAATTATAATTCTTGGTAGACAGGTTAACAACTCCTTGTTTACTCCTATCTCTTTGCTTCAAAATCCAAAACTTTGTCTTTTGATGATTTTGTTGAGTTAAACCAAACATTAACTTGTAAGTTTCAAAAACCCACCCTACTATCCCCGGATAAAATGAGCAACACCCTGCTTTGGCAGAACCTATTACTCACTATCTAAGGCGTTATAGGTGTTGTTTGGAAAAGCAATTAAACTCAATATTACATGTTGGGGACCTAAGTTTACTATGTTGGTTAATTAAAAGCGAACACATAACATAAATAACCACACATATAAACTTAAACAAGCATTTAAACATGTTAAACGCATAAATAAATATATGCATAATTAAAAGTGATCCTAGTATGGCCCCTAAACCTTATAAAACTAATCTTCATGAATTCCTCCTTGAATCTTTATGGATCTCCATCCTAGATTCTCCATGGAACTCCATTCTTGATTACATATCATTTATAATTTAAATAATTAAAATTTAAATTACAAAAATACAAACGATACGCAGATCGTATTTGATTTACATAAAATTTAACGATGCGCAGATCGTATTTTCTATCCTAGTTTTGGGCCATACTAGTCACAACATGCAAAATATAATATCATACATATTATACTAAGCATTCATGCATTTATAATATCATAATAATATAAATATTAAAAATCACTTATTAACAATTAATAAGCAAATAAAACATGTCATTTACAAATTAACAATTAATAGTAAACATGTCAACCTATAGTCAAACTTAACAAATTAAATTTAAGAAATAACTAAAGCAAAAAAAACATTTCCATATTAGTCATAGTACTTAACCATTTAAGTAGTAAACTAACTATAGGAAACTCCCTTATTTTAATTCAATAAGAACCTATTATGGAATTAATCAAATTAAACTTTAATTTGCATGATTGGAAATTAATAATAATGCTCAAACTAAAAAGAAAAAAGAAAACAAAAATTGATCAACTAACTGCACAAATATGCAGTCATTGCAAAACGTTGTTATGCCTTCATTTTTCTTTTTTTCTTTTTTTCTTTTTTCTTTTTTTTAATTGTAAAATAGAAAACTGCAGTAACAAAGTTCCCCAAAATGAGGAACTTTATACCCACTGACCACGAATTCAGCCACACACCTAGAAGCCGAAAACCACGATATCTTCAACTGATTGAAGATCTGCCACGGCAGCAGGAAGAGTCCCACCACCGCAGCAACCCAACGTGTTCTTTGCTTTTTCATACACCATCGACCCAGAAAATCAGCCAACAAATTTGGCTTCCTTTCACCGATTAGCCACGGCAGCAGGGAATCCCCACCACCGCAGCTCGCCGCGCAGTTAGCCAGAACAAGACCAGCAGGCCGCGACATCCGCCAGTGCAGCACAAGGCTGCCCAGTCGGTATCTCACCCACGCACAACTCCGACGCAGACCACCGTGGCTGCACCGGTGAGATGCGCCACCCAGCCATGGTTGTCGAAAATTCTTTATTTAATTTATGCAACAATTACATGAATTAAAACTGAATTTAATTGTGCAAATTTATTCACAATTGGGGTTAAGAGATGCTTTGGGCCAAAATTTCGAAAATTCAATCGGTTTATGAAGACAACAAAAACTAGTTCATCTTTTGATTAATTTTACGCACAAATTAAAATCTGAATTTTAATGTTGTTATTAGATTTACTGCTTTAATCTCTATTAACCATAAATCTAACAATAAAATTGATCAAGCGTGGAATAAGATGCCGGGAAAAAAAATGAACATAGTTATAATTTAAAACAAATTTTAACAATTTCCAATCAATTAATATCACCATATTAATTATGCAAATTAATCCATAAAGAAATCTATTCCTTAATTGATTAAAATAATCAAAATAGCACATGAACATGATCATAAAATATTATGCAAGAGGCAAAACTGATACCACTGTAAGAACATATAGATGCATATAGCGGAATTTCAGGAAACAAATTTCCTAACATCTATCACAAGATCGCATGCATGACATAAATATGAATCATGTTATAAGGAAAAGAATGTACAACCTTTGTAGCGTGTTTTCCACCGAATTGCAAGTGCTAGAGATCAAAGAACAGCAATTGATGTCCCTCTACTTAGTCCACGAGCACCAATTGAATTCCCACGTTTGCTAGAACGGAAGAGGATGAACAGATTTCACTCTCTTGCTTTTTAGGGAGGGTGGCCGGATTTCCAAATGGAAAATAATAGGGTTTCTTCTCTCTCTTTTCAGTTTGAATGTTACTGTCAAAATGAACGTTCTTTTTCTCTCTGCTATTATAACCTTTTATAATAGTAAGAGAGTAAAAGAAGAGAGAGACCTAACCTAACCCTACTTTCTCCTATTGGTCGGTTTCCTTATTTCAATTAGTTACTACAATGTGTGACCTCATAGGATTAGGTTAACTTAGTTGTAGGTACAATCAATATTGTTCTACTAACCAACATTTATTCTCTAGCAAGTAAATGTGATTACTAAACTAACGTAATTAATTATCTCTATAATAATTTCCTTTTATATTTAGTAATTGCCGGGATGTCTAAGGACATATTCCTTCAATTTCAACACCCAAAACATCCAAAGTTGTTGCAGTTCAGTGCTAGGTATAGTTGAATTTACGCTGCCAAATTTCGCTGCTTTTGGATGCTAAATTTCAGTGCTTTTCACTGCTGAAATTCACTGCTAAATCAATAGCTATTTCGTTGTTATTCTGCTTCGATTTTCGCTGGGTTTTGGGTGAAAAAATTCCCAGATTTTTTTTTTGGCGAACAACGCAACTAGCATTAGATTAGAATGTTAAAAAGTGTCTTACAATCCTCAAGATAAACATTCATACAATAACTAGGAGGGTATGGGAAAGTCCTAGTTACATCACTACTAATCTCCAAATTCCTTCCATGCTTAGCTAAAACATCCGCCACTTGGTTAAACCATCTCCCACAATGTTCAATCTTGGCTCCCGGAAGCTTGTTCCTCAGATTTCTGCATGTAAGTATAAGACTCAAATATTTGTTAGTTTTAGTTTCATTCGAACACAAGCACTTGACAGCCCCTAAGCAATCAGAGAATATTATCACATTGTCATATTGATTATTTGTGGCCATAAGCAAACCTGTATAAATTGCAAAAATTTCGGCCCATAGAGGGTCAGCAGCAAAACATTGGGTTTCGAAGCCCACTAACCAATTCCCATCATTATCTCTAATCACCCCCCCAATGCCAACCACATCAGCCTTGCTAACGAAGGACGCATCCACATGCATAACCTTCATATTCTCCGGGATAGAAGGCACTCGAAGCACAGGGTTGCTCAAGGGAGGGATAGGTTTAGGTAAGAGGTGAAGAACTTGAATTCGCTCCGCAGCAAGCTTCAATGCAGCAGATATAATGCAATCTCAATGGGTAGGGTTAGAGTTTTTAAAACAACAATCATTCCTACTTTTCCAAATCTCATGGCATAAATATGGAAATATATCCCCCCATTCAATACCTCGAAAAACTTGTTGAGACTGAATATTAGATTTGAGCCATGATTGGAACGGTATGGAAGAAGAAATTGTAAATGGAATATGGTTCCATACCTCCATTGAAAAAGGACAATCACGGATGACATGAACTGACTTTTCAGGCAAAGCTTTACACCTAGGGCAAAGGTAATCCGGAGAAATATTTCTCACAAACAATAAAGCTTTATGGGGAATCCTGTCACGCCAAAGCAACCAGAAGAATATTTTTAATTTAGGTTCCATTCTACTCTTCCACAACCAGTCCAAGTCCACCCTAGGAGTCGAAATCTGCACATTATAGGCTTGGGCTAAGGAAAAGCCCGTGGGGTACACAAATTCAGGGATAAGCATATCCTTCCTCTCATCCTGAGATGGGGCGGGAATGCTCATGATTTTCATCTAAATTTCCATTGGAAGCACGAACGATAATCTACTAGTATCCCATCCATCACGGGATGCCATCGCATCCAGAATCAAGTTTTCCTCTCCATCCCTTAACGGACCTTGAATCATACTTCTCAAGGATCCCAACCCCATCCAATTGTCCATCCATAAATTAATGGACTTACCATTCCCTACACTCCAAATACTATGTGCCTGAAGGAGATCCCAACTCTTTCCCATATTTTTCCACATGACGAACCCATTTTTAAAAGAGGTCACACTATTTTTATGCACAAATTTAGAGAAGATGCACTCTTGAGCTAGATTAGAGGGCCCCTGGGACATTTTCCAGGCAAGTTTGGCCATATATGCGATATTCATATTCTTTTGCGCCCTAATACCAAGGCCCCCACACTCTTTAGGTAAGAAGGTAGATTCTTTCGCCACAAGGTGAATTTTCTTACTCTCCCCCGAGTCTCCCCATAAAAAGTTATTGCACAAGGTATCCAAGTCCTTTAGGCAAGAAGCTGGAAAAACCGAGGCTTGCATATAGTAGGCCGGGATAGTCGAAAGGGTAGATTTGATTAGACACAGCCGCCCCGCTTTTGTTAGGAACTTAGTCTTCCACATAGCCAACTTACTCCTAACTTTATCAACCACAAACTATAGTTGGACCCGATTCGGTCTATTATGGGATATGGGGAGGCCTAGGTAAGTTCCCAAATTCGGGGTTTCCAAAACTGAAATAGTGTCTTGGAAAAGAGATTTCATTTCCGAGGTCGTGTTAGGGGAAAAAACCAGCTTACTCTTAAGCTCGTTAATCTTCTGGCCTGAATTTTCACAGAAGGTAGCCAGAGTATTTCTGACTGAGAATGTCGTACTCTCATCCACTCTTCCAAACAACAAGAGATCATCAGCAAAAAGAAGATGGGAGATCGGTGCTTTCTTCCTACCAACCCAAAAGGGGGTCCACTCCTGAGCATCAGAAGCATGTTGTATGGCTTGAGTGAGGGCTTCTAGGCAGATGTTAAAGAGATAAGGGGACATGGGATCCCCTTGCCTAAGACCTCTTGTATGTCTAAAGGGGTTAGACTTTCGTCCATTTATGAGAATAGACGAAGAAGCTTTTGACACACAATCCATAATTAACTTGACAGAATGGTCATTTAGATTACAAGACTGCAAACATTTCCGGACAAAACTCCATTCCACCCTATCATACGCTTTTTCTAGGTTAATTTTTAGAGTAAACCACCCCCATTTCCCTTTCTTCTTCTGCATGGAGTGTAATATCTCAGAGGCAATGACCAAATTTATATCCGCCCCCCGACCTTTAATGAAACTATTTTGGTTCTGAGATATCCAAGAGGGGATAAGAGGTTTCATCCGGTTAACTAGGATTTTGGTCGTAAGCTTATACAAGGAATTGCACAAACTAATCGGGCGGAACTGTTTGATAGTCTCAGGGGATGTTTGTTTTGGAATTAGGCAAATCAAAGCATGGCATAGCTCCTCAGGGATACATCCCTCCTTAAACCATTCTGTAATGGCAGAACAAGTGTCCTTTCCTATAATATCCCAAGATTTTTGAAAGAAAACAGGGTGGAAGCCATCAGGGCCCGGAGCTTTGAGGGGTTTCATACTAAATAGAGCTCTACAGATCTCCTCGGGGGTAGGGGGAAAAGCCACATCCACTTTCATCAAATCAGATCCCGGAGAATAAGAGTCATGACAAACAAGGTGGTCAGAAGTGTATAAGGTCCCATAGAACTTAAGAATATGACTTCTAATTTCTACCGGGTCCTCAATAAGGCTTCCAACATCATCCCTAAGGCATAAAATACGATTATACGAACGTCTGATTGTCACACTCCGATGAAAAAACCTTGTATTTCTATCTCCTTCCCTGATCCTATCCATACGACTTTTTGTTCTCCACAACATTTCTTCTTGCTCAAGGACATCTAGGAGGTCAGATTGAAGGTCACTCTCTAAATCCTGGTGGAATTTAGACAAGGGATTAAACTGGAGATAAGACTGCACTCCTTTTAACCGGGCTAAGAGGGTTTTCTTTCTTACATAGACATTCCCAAAGATATTCCTATTCCACTAAATAAGATCATCCTTAGTACAATCCAACTTCTTCTCAATCTCCCAATTATACACCGGCCAAGCACGCTTGACACCATCAAGGAATTGATTATGAAGGGTCCACATCGGTTCAAACCTAAAGGGTTTTTCTCCTAGTTCAGGTTTCTTATTAAATAGATTTAGAAGGATTGGACAGTGATCTGACGTGACACGAGGGAGATGACTAAGCTTATAATCAGGGAATAAGGTTAACCAATCAACATTTGCCCACCCTCTATCAAACCTTTCATAAATAGGATTTATTTTTCTTTTATTAGTCCAGGTATATTTAGGACCACAAAAACCAATATCAATTAAGTGACAATCATTCATCGTGTTTGCATATAAGTTAGAGCGAGTATTCGGAATTTTTTTCCCTCCAAATTTTTCATGTTGACTAACGACTTCATTAAACTTGATTTTGACACGTTTTGACAGCTTTTTTTATAAATTACGTTTTAAGGATTTTCTTTGATCTTTTAACTCCGAAAATCTGATTTTACGGGATAAATCCGATTTTAATTATAAAAATATCTTTGAAAATATTTATTTTATTTAAATAAAATAATTAATTGAGCTTTTTCAAAGAGTTAGGCTCAAAATACAATTTAATTATCATGAATAATTAAGTGGGCTTTAAAATACGATTTTGGATCATTAAAATACGCTTTAACACTTTTAAAAATAGTTTTGGCTCTTCGGACTGCTCTGCCCTTGGGTCAGACCAATTAAGACCGCGGTATGTTTTATCATTGGGCCCTGAAATGGGGAGATACGATTATGTGTCTACATTCATTGATATCTCTAATTCATTAGTATATTTTTATTGTTAATGATCAATTATTTGATTAAAATCTTGCTAATAAGAGTTAGAATTGAAATATCGACTTTTAGAGGCTTACCTACAATTAGAAAATATGATTATGTTAGCGATCGTACTGCATATGTTGATTTGAGAGCGTTAGGACCCGACCGTAGGATTAACCTGTGCTCTAGATATTTGATTAATTGAACTATTCATGATTTTTTTGATAGATTATATATATGAACATGGTGAATCACAACCCTAGATCTTTTTAATTTGATTTTCGTACTTTGATTTGTTTAGATTTTTAATTCAAATATCTCTGGTCTTGTTTAGTTTTTCCAAAAATTAGAAACTAGATTTGAAATGACCATCTCTTTGTGGATTCGACCCTACTTATCCTACTACATTGTTAGAAGGTTTAGCTAGGAGTTATTTTTGACAGGTGTACGACAGCCTATCATGGATATGATTTGAGATCTGACATCATTAGGCACCTACTTTCCAATTCGGACTGTCCTGCCCTTTTCTTCATCAATGCACACTTCTTCGTCTCCATCCACCGGTTAAGGCTTTCATATCGCTTTGGGTTCTCTGCGACGTAAAGCCCCATGACGGGGAGAGGTTCTTTAGGCTCAGGCTGTTTCCTTTTACTCGACACTTCCTCTATCTGGTTTTTCAGGCTATTAACATAACATTCTCGGGTGGATCTTTGGTCCCCAAACAGTTGGGTGACCTTTCCATCGTCCGCTTCAAACTAGAACAACAATTGATAAGTACATATTGTAGCTTTTACTATGTTGAGCGTTGGTCGCCCAATGATCACGTTGTAGGAGAGGCCGACGTCGACTATTAGGAAATCGACGAGGGCACTCCTACCTTTATCCTTTTCTCTCCCATTCGGACTGGCAGTTTTACTGACCCCAAGGGATATATTGACTGTCCACCAAACCCTACGAGCGGCTGGCTGATGGGACTGAGATTACTGGCTTGATCCATTAACTTCTTAAGACAGTTCATATTCATGATGTCAGTGGAGCTCCCCCGATCTATCAGAATTCGACCCACCCGCAGATTGGCGATCTTGAATTCGATGACTAGTGGGTCGTCTTGAGGGGTCTGGATGGGTCGGAGACTATCCTTAGCTTGAATGTCATTGTAGGGCATATTATTGTCGTTGTCATGTCTACTGACCCATGTTTTAGGGTGTAGAGGTGTTTCTTTCGAGAGCGATCGATTAGGCCACCCGAAGCGTATCCTCAAGCAATGACGTTGACAAATCCTTCTATATCGTCGCTTGTTGTTTCCTTTTCTCTACGAGGTTCTTTCTTATTTTATGTCGGATTCTTCAAATACCGATTCAACTTCCTTCATCAGCTAATTTGTCCAAAGCTCTTTTGAGCTCTCAACAGTCACGAGTGGTATGCCCGCAGTCGTGGTGGTATTCGTACCAGAGCTTCTTGTCCCTCCTGTTGACATACGTTTCGATAGCAGAGGGCTTTGGTAGGATGGCTTTCTCCTTGACGTCGAGGTAAATTTCTCTTCTGTTGATATTGTACCCATTATCATCCGTTCGACACTTCTTGTCTCTGACCCTTCGTGGGACATCCCTTGGTGTATCTGCTCGAGTAGGATGGTCATTCTTTCTCTTACTTGGCTCGTCATGAGTTTTGCAGATTTCTGATGCTTGTATGAATTTTTGAGCGAGACCGATGACCTTAGAGAAGGTAGATGCTTCACTCTCTGCCAACTTTAACTTAAACCTGCTCGAGGGCCATAGTCCCGACATTAAGGCAGTATAGGCCACACTATCCTGGAGGTCAGAAACTTTGAGACATTCCTCATTGAATCTCTAGATGTAATCTGCCAGGTTTTCATTCCTTTGTTATCTCCGTGACATAAGGTGGATACTCGTTTTTCGATGCCTTCTCCTTGCTATGAAGTTCTATTTGAATGCTGTTTGAGGGAGGCAAAGTCTGAAATGCTTCCCGGAGGGAGCTCAGTGAATCAAGTCAACGCGCGCCCTTTCAATGTTGTCGGAGAAAACTTGCACCATGCAGCTTCACTCCTGGTCTGCACACTCATTTGTGCTTTGAAAGCCACGAGATGGTTTATAGGATAAGTGGTCCCCCCATAATGCTCGATTGGTGGAACTTTCACCTTTCTAGGGTTAGGGGTCTGCATAATCTCTTCACTGAATGGAGTTATGAAACCGAGGTTGCCAAAGTGAGCATTGGAGTGCTCGCTCGGCTTTGATGTGCTCTACTCCTCCTCTTTATGCCTCCGGCTGCCCTGCTCGCGTTCTCGAGGACCATCCCGTCCTCGGATAGGGTCAGGGGTCAGCTCTCTCGCCTGCCTCGAGCGTGCTCCCGTTTATGACGTGTCGAGCATTTAGGGTACCATTCCTGAGAGCTCGCCCGTTTATGACGTGTCGAGCGTCCCCCCTTCCTGTGGGAGCCCGAACCGAGTTTTGCTGTGCTCGAGTTTCAGGTTAAGGCCTCTGGCCGTTTTGGCCAGGGTTAGGATCACGATGGGCCACTCACAAAGGGATGGGAGGCCTATTTGAGGTGCCTTCGCCCCCATTTTGGAGGTTGTACACGAGAGCTCGAAGACTACGTTTGACATAACATTTAATTGCTCTACTAGCTGCTGGAGGTCTTGCTGAGCGACCGGGTTAGGGCTTGGTTGCTCATAACGAGGGGTCTCTATTCGAGGAAGGATAACTTGTTCTCGAGGCACTCGCCGCCTCTCGAAGTCCAATTTCCTCGACGACGTGTTGGTTTCTCTCTGACAATAATGGGGCCCTTCGAGGCTATCCTACCATTTCGTCGGCCACCTCAGGGGAGGGCGGCTCATCTCTACGAGGTGAATTTTTCTGAGGTTGTCTCGTTCGACGTGTTCTTCGGGCATTGGTCATAGTTTTTTTTAATGTTACGGTCCCCATAGACGGCGCCAACCTGTTTCGGGTGAAAACTTGTAATGTGAGGGATCCGATCAAGGGTACGAGGGGAGAGTTTTTTTGGGAAGTGCCAATGCTCCAAGGAGTGCCACGAGACCTACAAAACAAGGATTAGACTACCCCGGTGGTGATTCCGGGATCGCCCCCCCTCCGACACTCAAGTCAGTATTAGGATCTGAGGTCTAGAGAGAGAAGTTAGAGAAATAGAGTCGGTAGGTGAACCATTCATTACCTAAATAAATTGGGATTCGTTCCCTATTTATTGGGATTGGAAAGGATAATGTCTGAGTGCCAGGTCAGACTAGAAAGCTGGTTGGGCTGGCTCTTCCGGGGGGCTAGTCCCCTGAACCCCCTAAAGGTAATATAGTAATTTCACCATAGGCCCAGAGCCCAAAGGTTTATTGGGCCCAAACACCTTCCATTTACAAAAAGACCAGGAGCTTAGACATGCTCGAGGATTATATTCAAAGAACCTAATACCAGAATCAAAACAGAGGAGTTCATAATTTAACTAGTCACTTCCATACGCGTAGCCAAAAAGTCGTCGTGTTTGTCAAATAATTGGTGTTATAATGAAGTTTAGATGATGAGACACCAACATGGTTCTCAAAACGGTGAAACTTATAAACCTCTAACTTGTAAGTAGGGGTGAAAGTTATTCAGATAAAACCGAAATCCAATCCAATCCAAACCGAATTAGTAATTCGGATTGGACTCGAACTATATTCGTATTGAAATCGGATCGCATTATTCATCGAATTATTCATCGAATTAACCAACCGAATTTTCATCGAAAAAACAGAGTTTCAAAAAATTGGATAATTCGGATCGGATCCAATCTAGTGTCTGAAAATTCGAATTGGATTGGTTTGGACTCAAACTCTAATTGGTTTGGATTTAGATTGGAAAAAAATCCAAATTTTGTTCGGATTGGATTGGATTAGACCTTATACCAAACCGTATACCGAACTTTCACCCCTACTTGTAATAGTAGGAAAAATTCATCATATTTTCTGATGTACTATTACTTTTGTGTGCATGCGCATGTTGGGCCACCCTCAGACAAACCAGCTTAAAAATTCAACTTTAAAACATTTTTACTGTTGGGTATATGATGTCATATGGAGCTCAATGGGTGTATGGTGTGGAGATGAGGTTGCGTGAAGCTCATGTGGCGTATATCGGCTGTTTCGCTGGCCCGCCCGATGGCATCGGGCAGTATCGCCCGATGGCATCGGGCAGTATCGCCCGATCGGGCGGGGTCGATCAGTTGGCAGGAGCATGGTTGCTAGGGCGCCCGATCGGGCCCGAGAGCAGTTTTGGTCTGGCGCTTAACCGCCCGATCGGGCGGATGTCGCCCGATCGGGCGGAGGTTTATTTCACGCGGGGAGGCGATTTTCTGATTTAAGTTATATTTAGGTTTAACCTATTGCCATAACTTGATTATTATTCATCATTATTCTCATATTCAAGAGAGAAAAAGTTAGAGAGAGATCTCAGAGAGCTTTTGTAACCTTTCTTGAACATTCATCGATTCCTAGTGCAGATTCGTGGTTTTTCTCCCAGTTCTTGGGTTTCCACGTAAAAGTTCTTGTGTGTTCTTTCTTGCTTTGTTATTTGTTGTTCTATTATTGTTTGCTATTATTTCTAGATTGATAGTCAATAGAACTTACAAGTGGTATCAACAGCTAGGTTGGTTTATTGTCTAGATCTAGAATAATTAACAATGGAGGATGCAAAGATTAGAATTGAGAAGTTTGATGGAACAGATTTTGGCTATTGGAAGATGCAAATAGAAGACATCTTATATCAAAAGAATCTGTATCAACCTCTGTCTACAAAGCCAGATGACATTGAAGAGGCTAAGTGGAAGGTACTCGATCGGCAGGCACTAGCGGTGGTGCGATTGACATTGGCTCGGGACTGTGGCGTTCAATGTCAAGGATATCAAAACAACGGCGGAATTAATCAAAGCATCGTCGATATGTATGAGAAGCCCTCGGCAATGAATAAGGTATATCCGATGCGCCGTTTATTTGATTTAGAGATGAATAATGGTAGTTCTCACTGAACATATTAATGAATTTAATTCAATAATAAGTCGGTTATCTTCGGTAAATATTATATTTGATGATGAAGTGAAAGCCTTAATTTTGTTATCCTCCTTACCGTTGCTTGGGAAACCGTAGTAATGCTCTGTTAGCAATTCTTCCGGTAAAGAAAAATTGGTGTATGATGTTGTCCGTGATCCGATTTTGAGTGAGAGTATTCGAAGAAAGGAGAGTGGAGAAACATCTCGGAGCATACAAGATGCGATGGTAGAGGGAGAGGAAAACAAAAGGGAAAAGGAAAGAATTTTCGGGGTAGATCAAAGTCTAGAGGCCGGAGTAAGTCAAAAGGCGGGGCTAGTATTACTGTTGGAATTGTGGTGAGAAGGGTCATCCAAAGAGGGAGTGTCCACATCCCAAGAAGAAGGGTGGAAAGTCGACCATAATGATAAACGGGAGGATAGTGATAACTCATCGATTTATTCGCATCGAATGAGATTGAGGATGCTTTGGTCCTAAGTGTTGATAGTCCCATAGAGTCGTGGATCCTAGATTCGGGGGCATCGTTTCACTCTTCACCTATGAGGGGAGCTGTTTCATGACTTCAAAGCAAAGAAGTTGGGTAAGGTCTATCTTGCGATGACAAGACCTTGGAAATCATGGGGAAGGGAGATGTAATTGTCAAGACTGCGAACGGGGAACTTTAAAAGCTGCATGATGCTAGGTACATTCCGGGCCTAGCAAAGAATCTGATTTCTGTGAGTCAACTGGACTCATGTGGCAACAAAACTGTGTTTAGTGAGGGGAAGTGGAAAATTTCCAAAGGCTCCATGATCTTGGCTAGAGGTACTAAGATGGGAACACTATACACTATTGCGGGGTGTACGAGCATGGTTCTTTGCAGCCTACGTGGATGAGACTAAGTTATGGCATACTAGACTTGGTCACATGAGTGAGAAAGGGATGAAGATTTTAGCTTCAAGTGGCAAATTGTCGGGGTTGAAATCGGTTGACATGGAATTTTGTGAGAGTTGTGTCTATGGCAAGCAGAAAAAGGTGACTTTCACAAAAGCCAAGAAAGAGTTGAAAACTGAGAAGCTAGAGTTGGTGCACACTGATTTGTGGGGGCCTTCCCCAGTCAGATCCCTTGGAGGCTCACGTTACTTTGTTACTTTCATTGATGACTTCAGCAGGAAGGTATGGGTCTACTTCATGAAGAGGAAATCTGAGCTTCATGAGACCTTCAAGAAGTGGAAGGCTGAGGTAGAGAATCAGACGGGAAAGAAAATTAAGTGCATTAAGTCTGATAATGGAGGTGAGTATGAATTGGCAGAGTACACAAAGCTCTGTGAGGAGAATGACATCATTCTGAAGAGGACTGTTCCGGGAAACCTCGACAGAATGGAGTCGCAGAGAGGATGAACGGGACACCGACCGAGAGGGCTAGGAGTATGAGGTTGCATGCGGGGCTACCTAAAACATTGCGGGCGTGTCGGTTAGTACATCAGCTTACTTGATCAACAGGGGACCATCAGTTCCATTGGAGTTCAAGCTACCAGAGGAGGTTTGGAGTGGGAAGGAGGTAAATCTTTCTTTTCTGAAATTATTTGGTTGTGTTGCTTATGTTTAATATGAGAAACGCGACAAGTTAGACCCAAAGGCCGTTAAATGCTATTTTATTGGGTATGGTTCTGAGAAGTATGGGTATCGATGTTGGGAACCTAAAAGTAGGAAGATTTTGAGACACTGTGATGTCACTTTTGATGAGACTAAGGTGTACAAGGATGTTTATGGTGATAAATCTGAGATTACTGAACTAGTGGGAACTCAGGAGGAGGAGTTTGTGGTGACTGAAGGCATTGATGGAAGAGATGTCATTGTTCCAGAACGGGATGAGCAACATGGAAATGAGGCTCACATTCCAGCAGGGTCTGATTCAGATGAGTCAGATAACTCACAGCAAGGTAATTCAGATGGTGCTACTGTCACACCACCAAAAGGCTCCAGTTCTAGTACAGGAAGAATAGTCTCTCAAGTTGATTTGAGAAAATCCGCAAGGGTGTCCAAAGCACCAAATCGATATTCCCCTTCTATGTTTTATTTGCTACTAACTGATGCAGGTGAACCAGAATCATATAAAGAAGCAATAAATTCGACTGACTCATCTAAGTGGGAGTTAGCCATGAAAGATGAGGTGCAGTCCCTGGAAAAGAATCAGACATGGGAGTTGTCTGCATTGCCTGCAGGAATGAGAGCACTTAGCAACAAGTGGATCTTCAGATTGAAGAAAGAGCCTGATGGAAATGTCAGGTATAAGGCAAGATTAGTAGTAAAGGGGTTCTTACAACAAGAGGGCATTGACTACAACGAAATATTTGCTTCTGTTGTAAAGTTGACTACTATACGTATCTTGCTGGCTATTGTTGCTGCTGAGAGTCTGTTCTTAGAACAGATGGATGTTAAGACCGCATTTCTACATGGTGATCTGGATGAGGAGATCTACATGAAGCAACCGGATGGCTTCAAAGTTCGTGGAAAAGAGAACTTAGTGTGCAAGCTCAAGAGGAGCTTATATGGATTGAAGCAGGCTCCTAGACAGTGGTACATAAAATTTGACACCTTTATGTGTAGCAGTGGGTTCAAGAGAGCTGATAGCGATCATTGTTGTTATTTTCAGAGGTATGTAAATGACTATGTTTATTTACTTCTGTATGTTGATGATATGCTCGATTCTTTGGTACGAGCATGGAGGTGATAAATAGTGTGAAGGGAAAGCGTCACGAAATTTGAGATGAAGGATTTGGGTGAATCTACACAAATCTTAGGTATGAGGATTTTCAGGGACAAGTCTACTGGCATGTTGAAATTGTCTCAGGAAGATTATATTCTAAAGGTACTTAAGAGGTTTAATGTGGGAGATGCAAAACCCAGAAACTCGCCGCTTCCTAGCGACCTCAAATTGACAAGGGAGCACTCACCAACTACAGAAGAAGAAAAGGAGCGGATGGCCACTTGTTCCCTATGCTTCGGCGGTTGGTAGCTTGATGTATGCCATGGTTTGCACACGGCCGGACATTGCTTTTGCAGTGGGAGTTGTGAGTAGATTTGTTTCTAATCCAGGTGAGAAACATTGGGATGCTGTGAAGTGGTTACTAAGGTACTTGTAGGGCACTTCAAGTATGGGGCTTTGTTTCTGGAAGAAAGGAGTGAAGCTTGAGGGTTATGTTGATGCTGATCTCAGTGGAGATATCGATACTAGCAAAAGCACGTCCGGATATGTCTCTACCGTTGGTTGTCTTTGCAGTGAGCTGGATGTCCAAGTTACAGAAGTGTATCTCTCTGTCTACTACAGAGTCTGAGTATGTGGCTATGTCTGAGGCAGGTAAGGAGATGGAATGGCTTATTGGTTTTCTTGAAGAGATGGGCATTAAACAGGAGAAAGTGATACTTTACAGTGATAGTCAAAGTGCAGTGCATTTGGCTAAGAATCCTATGTATCATTGTAGGACCAAGCATATTCGTCGGCGCTTTCACTACATCAGGAGTTTAGTGGAGGAGAATGTGTTGTGTCTGGAGAAAGTGTTGGGTGCTAAGAACCCAGCAGATATGCTCACTAAGAGTGTGAGTTGTGACAAACTAAGGTTGTGCCGAACCTTAGTTGGCCTTCGAATTCTTTGATGAAGGTGGTGCTTTAGGAATTGAGATGAATGGAGAGATGATGATGGTATAAGGTATTCTTCACTTACACCTATCTCCAAGTGGGAGATTGTTGGGTATATGATGTCATATGGAGCTCAATGGGTGTATGGTGTGGAGATGAGGTTGCGTGAAGCTCATGTGGCGTATATCGGCTGTTTCGCTGGCCCGCCCGATGGCATCGGGCAGTATCGCCCGATCGGGCGGGGTCGATCAGTTGGCAGGAGCATGGTTGCTAGGGCGCCCGATGGAATCGGGCGGTCTCGCCCGATCGGGCGAAGTACCGATCTTCATCGGGCGAACGATCGGGCGAAGGTGGCCCGATCGGGTCCGAGAGCAGTTTTGGTCTGGCGCTTAACCGCCCGATCGGGCGGATGTCGCCCGACCCGATCGGGCGGAGGTTTATTTCACGCGGGGAGGCGATTTTCCGATTTAAGTTATATTTAGGTTTAACCTATTGCCATAACTTAATTATTATTCATCATTATTCTCATATTCAAGAGAGAAAAAGTTAGAGAGAGATCTCAGAGAGCTTTTGTAACCTTTCTTGAACATTCATCGATTCCTAGTGCAGATTCGTGGTTTTTCTCCCAGTTCTTGGGTTTCCACGTAAAAGTTCTTGTGTGTTCTTTCTTGCTTTGTTATTTGTTGTTCTATTATTGTTTGCTATTATTTCTAGATTGATAGTCAATAGAACTTACATTTACATGGTGATCAACTTCAATTTGCTGATGGGTCCCATAAGAAAACATAATATGAGAGACAGTTGTTATTCTGGGGACTTCGTTTCAACATCCAAGAGTCACCATCAAGTCTAAGATGCAGTAGTAGTACATGATAATTGGTGAGCATTATGTTTTAGTGTACATAAAAAAAGATGCTTACTTATCCACAAGAATCATATACTATTAGAAGTCTGAAAGTTTCATAATTAGATGTGACTTATTTACTCTGATTGTCATAACTCATAATAATGTTAATTCTGGCCTCTGGCTTTTTGAAACTTTCCTTTGTGAAGATAATATTAGAATTATCATATGTGAAAATTTTATGGTGGTCATTATAGATATATTCATGGAAATCTAGTGGTCCAAGATTATTTTTGTTTTGAAAATTATGGGTTTAGAATTATTCTAAATCATTAGAATTTTAAGTCACAGATAAAAAGTAGATACTAAATGTATTAAAGGAAATTCATATGAATTGTACCATATAGAAGAAGAAGCCTCATGCTTGTATGTCGTTTTAGCCTTTTAGGATATAAACTAGTTGTTGGCTCGGGCGATGCCCCTAATCATTTATCAATGTGAATTTGAAGTCTTAAATCAAACACTTGAGAAAAGTGGAAAAAAAGAGTTATAGGCATTGGATTTTGCTTAGGAAATTAAATGATCTTCGACTTCTTTTTAAATTTTCTACATAATAAATTATAATATAAATTATTCATCAATATAACCTCGGTTTTAAGATAGTACATATATATAAATATATAATTACTTATAAAAAATATAATACAATCTTTTTTTTAACGTAGGTTGATATGTAATAATACAACCGATGCAATGAAATGATATAGTAGTGTTAATTACGGAGGTTATAAAAATTTGAAGAGCTTTTTTTTATTATAAGATTACTGAAAGGGTAGGACATGCTATTATTAACATTAGCTTAATGAGTATTAATATATACATTTGTATTTAATTGTCTTAAAAATAAAAACTATCTTGTCTTTTAATATATTTTTTCCCATAAAGACCAACATGAGATTGTAGAGTAGTTGGTTAGTGCACTTATATCTCAAATGAGAGGTCATGGGTTCGAGGCATATAACACACATTTTTATTATTTAATATGTCATTTGATTGCGTATATATATATATATATATATATATATATATATATATATATATATATATATATATATATATATATATATATATATATACACACATACATGATCACATGATAATGCCTCTTACATGAGAAGTGAGAATGAATCTCAACCACACGATTGGATTAGAGTTACAACACTTGTACGTTAGAGTTATACCCCCGAAAAAAAACTTTGAGGCCAAAAAAAAAATTTTTTTTAAAAGTTTTTTTTTCTAATATTTTTTTTGGAGTTACATCACTTTTTCATTAGAGTTACATCACTTGTTCATTAGAGTTATAGTGCGTAAAATTCATTCTCATTTCTCATGTAAGTATGCATTCTCATATAAACTTATTTATTTATATATATATATATATATATATATATATATATATATATATATATATATATATATATAACTTCTAAATATCTTGTGCAGATTGTTCATAATGCAATAATCTGCGGCAAATAACAGATTAAAGTGGTAAAGAGAAGACAGGACAAGTATAATTATAATCATTCATTTCACTGAGTCCGGAGAGTCAAACAAAAATAAGCTACATAAACTGAGATCCTCCCACAAAAAACTAAGTGCAGTAAAACTATGACATACAATAATTGCAATCAACCTTGAAATAAAAACAGTGATCTTATTTCATCAGATTAGTTATGATACTTCACTAAGTTATTAAGGAGTCCATATCGGATCCCTGGGGCTCAAGAAACGTTCTTTGACGTTAGCTTCGAGTAGCTTCAACGCGGTTTCGGACTGAATACACCTTGGTGTTTTGTACTGGTTAATAGACCCTCCTTGGCTTATATAGAAATCCATCAGTGCTTCAAAAGTGCCAGGCTTAACGAGCTTGATCTCCAACGGTCCAATAGCCTTGTCATAAGACCTGCACCTTCTATATGTGTAATCAAGCTCCTCCTCAACAGCAATGCAGCATTCTTGGAGGACTTCATCAAGAGTCGAATGAGCGAGTTTAGGCTTGACATGTACGATTTCCCAGTATAACACGTAGTGCCCTGGCACCGAAGAGGTATCAGCAACGCTAGTGTACTCAAGCAGGATAACTTTGTGAGGCTCTAACAGCTTTTTTGCAGCTGTTATACTTTTGTAGAGGTTCTCCTCACTCGTCTTTTCGTTGTCTAGGCTTAAAGCAACGTTTCTACGACATATAAATTTGAACTGTGGTGCCTTGTTGTAGAACCCTGTCACTTGTAGCACATCGCCAATACGGTATCTACAGAGACCTACATTATGCTCCAAAAATACTCAAAATTTCATTGTGTGATGCATCATGTCAAATTCATCTTTAGTGCAAGTAATTACAGGAACATACAAAGATCACAAGAATATATAAAAAATTTGCTCTGTTCACCTAAAATAAGGTACTTTGGTCTACTCTAATCTACTCTAAATCTTATTGGCCTGGTCTAATCCCAAAATTTGAATAAATTTTGACCGTGTTTGGACTCTAATCTATACATATAATGTAAAGAACATATTCATGAGGATCTTGCTCTATTTGACTCATGTTTGCCAAAAAAACTAAATTTTTAAATTTTTTTCCAATACCAGATTAGATATATTTGGTAATAACTAAACAGAAATAAGAAATTTGTTCTCGTTTGGTCTTAAATTATTTTTGAGCTCGTCTGACCTAATTTATACACAAATAAGTAATAAGTTTCTAAAATATGGTGATTGGTGAATTAATATAACATGGCCAACGAAACAAGTGAGCAATAATGAACATATACTTGATATACAGGAAATTAAAGAGTGATAAAAAAAGATACCTAGAAGCAACAATAAAAATGATGACATTGATCGAAAATAAATGGACTTACCAGCAAAAGTGGTAACAACTATTTCATAGTAACAACCAAGCTTCACTTCCGAAAGATTGATGAGCTTGTTTGATGGTATGTTTGTTTCTTCATCGAACGACCATGAATTTTCTCCTAGAGGAATAAACTCAAAGTAGCACATATTCGGTAATAGGGTAAACGAAACCTCAGAGGGATCAGACAAAGGCTTCAAGTTCACACCAAAATAGGACTCTGTAGCAGCATACATGGGGCAAAACAATGGCAACTTCTTATCACTATAGTACTCGAGTGATGGGATATACTGCGCCATAGAACCGGTTACCACTGCCTCAATGAACTTTGCCTTAGGCCAGAGTCTACAGAGAATCCCTTTCCATGATGAACCACCACATATCTTCTCAATCTCATCGGCTAAACTTGGTTTTGGCAACGTAAGTAAGCTTGACATAGCCAATTGACATTCCGGGTCTGTAATGGAGGCATCTAACTTCCCTTTTCTAATATCATTGCATAGTTTAACCCAGTTTTTCTCGAGATAGGTTATTGAACGCAGAAAAGCGGAGGCAAAAACAGCTCCAAGACGAAGAACTTGGTCACGGAGAACAAGACCAGCAAGTAACTGACAGTACATGCTTTGGTTGCTGTCATCACAAAGGATGGCCTGGTCAGGACTAGTGTAGTCAAGGAAGGGAACATTACGCGCTCGTCCTTTGAAGTGCTTGCTCTTGTAGTAGCTAGTAAGGACTGCTCTTGCTGGTAAGCCACAAGGAGTAGACATTTCTGCCTTCACAAAGTAGAGGTACATGGCCTTTCCTTCATCTAAACCAGGAATGTACCTATAATTATCCGAGGAAGTAATTTACAACGGTATGAAACATGTTGTGTTCAATGTTACTTGGACTTCGGTACTCGTGTCAATCATGGGTACATGTCCAAGTGTCTGACTTGACAGTTCATGAAACTTTTTGTGATTTTAGCCTAAAATGAGGTGCCAAATTGTCATATCCATTTCAGAATGTAAGGATCCAAAACAGGTAGTTGATGTAAAATGAAGAAATTCCAGTAACATAGATTATGTTTAATTTAATTTTATTTTGTTGTCTTAATGACAATGTAAAAATTTCACTACAAGTTTCTATGTCCTCATAATCATTAGCTTGATTAAAATGTTATCTTCAGGTCAACGTCATATAATGGCATAAAAAATGTGAATCAAACATATAATCAAGTTAATTAGAAAACAATAGTATATAGGTGAAAGAGCAAAGTATTCTTGGTAGTGCGTAATGCATCAAAGTCTCTATCAACATGCTTATTGAAGTAATTTAGGTCAGTTTTACTCTTTTGTCAAATCTTAGTGGCCTCCACCCAGTTGACAATCTAACAATGGATATAACATATAAGACACTCATTTTTACTAGAGAAATGAAAACAAAACCCTGAAGAATATGTTAGCCATGTAAACCTTAATCACCTCATCATAATCAAGTTTCTATAAGTGATCAATGGAAACACTTTGAATTGTTTTTGTTTCTTTTGTGGACAGTAAAATTAGTAGATCAAGAGAGTGTTAATTTAAATTAGTTCAGTCTTACTTGTTGACAATTGGCATGATAAGGTTATACACGAAAGTCCTTCTATCGAGATCCTCAGCAATTGATGGCATCAACTTGGGCTCCCCATTTGATGTTCCTGAACTGAACATAAATGAAAAAACACAGTTTTAATGCCAAAAATAAATCAGCATCAGAAGAAAAACATTAAACTACTTAACTAGAGATCAGCCACAGACCTGCATAACATCTCAACTATAGTATGGCCAGAGAGAAGAGAAGACTCCTCGCCGTTGGCAATTCTCTTGATGTAAGGCTGCGCACCACTATAATCAATAACAGGAACGTGATGCTTGAAAGTCGAAACATGTTTGGAGCCCTTTAGATACTTACTCAGATACTCAGTATCTCCATTCCTAGTAATTATATCCTTCAAGATTTTCTCTTGAACCTCGTCAGCTTTCGTTGTAAGCTTCTCCAACTCCTCCAAAGCCTCATCCCCTTTGTACTCCAACTTCTTCCCGTCCATGACTAATACACTCAAATATTTTGGAACAAAAGCCACGAGCAAGTTTTTTTCTCATGCAAAAGCCTTACAACGTAGTTCATCTTTATATAATGAGTGCGAACTGCGAAAGCATCATTAGTGTTACTCATAAAGCAATGATATTCCTCTCACGTCATTGCGTCCTGATACGAGGCAATTTTGTGCTGATTTCTTCAACAATGTGGTCCACCTAGAAAGTTCCTTTTTTGATTTGAGATTATCCAACTTTCTTGTTAACTTTCTTGTTTTATCAGAATATATGACGCTAATTATATGTTAATGTTCATATGGATTGAACCTTTTTCTTTAGTATTAGTTTCAACTTTTACCATTGATGGAAATGAGACGTCAGATGCTGAAAATTGTGGCTTCTATTTCTTACCATGCTCTAAATTAAACAAATAAATTTCGCCGTGCCAAGCTTTACACGTTTACTGATCTAGGGAAACGTCTCAACCACCTTCTCTATGGCTCTATTTCAGCTTCCAATATGCTGCTAAATTACAAATATATGCGTTGCTGCTTATGTAAATGTGATGTTTAGAGAAATCTAATCTCTTTTGTCTTTACCTACGGATATATGGTTTGTCTGTTAATGTACTCAATGCTTCTGGAATACTGTTACATCCGTGCATTACTAGCTAATCAGTTATGGTTACTAGTATACCGATCGTTGAGTATGTTTTTCTCTTTGAGAAAAAACTTTAAGACCCTCCTTAAGAGGGCAACATGCCAACATCAATTGTTGGGTAAGTGCTCGAACGTTTTTGTTCCAAATTGAAGTAGTGTCAAGCGTACATATACGTGTTGGAGTATTAAGTATACGACATTGGTATTCGAGCTGAAACATTTAAATGTAGAAGCAGGAGTCCTACTACATAGACTTTTTTGTAAAAATATTTCCTTTGTTTGCTTTTTCACGGTCTTCTGTGCATAATTTTAATAATAAATTATTATACGTAATAAGTAAGGATATAGATATTTAGAACATAACGATTTCTCTAAGAGGTCCTCATAAATTCAGATATGTTATGTTAAGAGAATGCATGATCGATGTTTATATGGGTAGCTTAGGTGCATTCTCTTATCAGAACTGAATTTATTGGACTTAATTTTATGGTGAAGAGAACACACTTTATTTTAGTACTTTAACTTTTGTTCTTGCTAGAAACGAGATGCCCAATGCTCAGATTGTGGCTTCTATTTCTTGACATGCTCCGGAATTTAACTTCTACCCTATCGAGCTTTTCTTTTTACTAATGTAGGAAAACTTCTCAACCACCCCTATATCTCAGCTGCCCATATTCAGCTAAATCACATGTAGATGCCTTCCTGCTTATGCAAGTGTGATGTTGACAAAATTATAAACCCTCTGATCACTTTTGTTGTCTTTTAATTTGAAACTTACTGCATCATTCGTTGATGGTCTGCCAGTTAGTAATACTAAGTATTCGATGCTTCTTGTATAATGTTTCATTTGTGCGTTACTAGCTCATAGAATAGGAGAAATCCATAAATCACCATGAATAATATCAAAAGCAAAAATAGTAGTACTGTTAGATGTATGAAATGGTAAACGAATGTGTTTTTCTACTCGACAAGAATTGCAAAAGTTGAAGAGAGACTCCGTATTACAATTTATTAAATTCCTAGATTTAAGAGAGCGCAAAAATTGTCGAGCCTAGATGTTCAAAGCGACTATACGAGGATGATGCCACGAGGGTGGTGGTTACTGGTTAGACATACACGTGAAAGGTGTGTTGGTGGTGACAAGATAAAGGTCCCCGAACTACTAAATCTTGCTATAATAGTCCCTGTGCAAAGGTCCTTCACAAAAAAACTATAAGAGTCAAATTTAATAGCGACATTATTATCAGTCGTAAACTTACGGATTGAAATAAGGTTCTTTATTAGTTGTGGAGAACTAAAACATCACGGAGAGCTAACAGATATTTATGGGAGGGAAGGGTGGAATGACCAAAACTCATAATAGGAGTGTGATGACCATTACCAGCTAAAATATGAGTATATGTGCTCAAATTCAATAAATGCATAAGATTGCCTCCAGAATTGGTAGGTCATATGAGCAGTAGCACCCGAATCCATGTACCAAGAATTATCATTGGGCAATGTCATGGTAGCAAGCGAATTGGCTAACTAAGTGGGGGGGGTCATAGGCCGCCTAGAGTCCTGATACAAAGCTGGATAAGCCTGGTTGCTTGCTGGACCATTCGCTGTGGAATGGGCCTATAACTGTGCAGGAAGAGTATGAACCTGATATTGGGGATATGGAAAGGGGACTGCTAGGTGGGGGCGTTTGGTCCAGCCCATGATGGATTGAACTAAGGAGCAGAGGCCAGATCATAATTTCGATGTTACAAAGACCCGCGACCACAACCAGACCTGCCACCACCCCCGCGTCCGCAGCCGCTTGTCGAAGCGTTGTTGGCCTTGATGCGATGGTTAATTGAGACGGCGGCTTATAGGTGTTAGTGGTTGATGGATTGGAGGCTTATGTGAGAAAAGTAGTACTTAGTGAGCCTTGGTCATTGGCACGCCTTGTTTCTTCTAGAATCAGTCGAGATTTGGCATATTCAAAGGATGGTAATTTTAGACACATCAATCTGTCTCCTCATTTAACACCGAATGATGAAACATACCATCGTCCTACTTGGTCCAAACTGAAAGAAAGCAATCAAAAGCCTAGATCTAACACCTTTCGAGTTAGAATATGTCTTGAATCCCATTCAAAGAAAACCCACTTCAAAAGCCCAATTAATTATTCATGATAATTGTTTGAATTTCAAAATAAATCTTTTATTAGTTAATTTTCATAATCTTTGTGATTTTAATTCGTTATTTAACGATAACTTTTGAGAAAAGATAAGCTAAAATGGTTGCAAAACAATAAGATCGAAATCTCGCTAAACCTAAAAAGATGCGCCAAGAGCACGACTTTGCGTTTGACGCAAGTCCGTGCGTTGATGCTAACCCTAAGCAATTTACAAAACCGATGAATCGTAAAAGGAGCTCGGCTGACACAAAAAGCCTGTGATATGTGCAAGCTTCGTGGGCCAGGCACAAAAGTCGTGCAATCTGTGCAGGGTTCGTGGCCCTAGCACACGAGGCTCGTGCTAGGCGGATCCTCCTTGCGTCAAGCGCAAGCCCTGGTTTTTTCCGTGTTGGTCGTTTTTTCGAACCCTAGTCGAGTTTTTCCCTATAAATAGCTCGATATTTCTTTAGTTTTTAACAATGAATAAGTTCATATTCCAACAAATACTTCAACTTAAACATAAACATCAAAAACCTCTCAAGAATCTTCTTTAACACCCGACCCATACGGAGTCGAGTATATCGTCACCAATGCGCATCCAGGGCCAACAACTGTCCTCAATAACCAACACAAGTTCTTCCGGCGCATTTTGTCCTCACTCATGCGCACCCTGAGAAACTTCCCAGGAGGTCACCCATCCCTGGACTACTCCCAGCCAAGCACGCTTAACTATGGAGTAACTAAAGAAATGAGCTCCCTAAAAGAAAGATGCATCTTGTTGGAATGAGTAGCCTGCTAAATCCCTTTAAAGCAATCATGAGGGGTATTACATCTTCATTATTCAGATTCTACCACATATATATCACATTCAAAGAGATTCAAACACAATGATCGATCTTTATTCTTCCTTCACTGAATATTAATTCAAGAACTCTCTTCTTCAAGGCTAAATATTGATTCCTCCAGCATCCGTATTGTTATACCTAGGCAACAAACGTATAAATCCCGAGGGTCAATTCCAATTTATTTCTTATGATGCAAACTCTTTCATTTTCATGATATAGGTATATATGTAATTCACAAGCCTGCATTGAATATATATGTAAATATTTGTATATTGTTTCCAATTTCCCTTCTCATAAGTATTTGTATGCTTCTCATGCTTTGAATATTTATTATGCTTTTTTAATTGCAATTGAATGATCAAATATTATTTTATTATTTGCTAAATCATACCTACAAATTAGTTAAATCACGCCTACAAATTAGTCAAATCACGCCTAATAAGATGATAGGGAAAACAAATCTAGCTACTTATTAATCTTGTGATTTTAATGAAGTGATAACCAAAATTAGATCTTATGTGCTAAAAACCTGACTTTAATAATATTTGTCTATTTATGAAATTAATTGAATTATGTGCGTGAAATTTGAATATTTTAATGAATAAGTAAGGACATTCTCCCCGGACTCACTCGTCGTTTTGGTTTTATTAGTTTTTCCTCAAAAGTAATTGGCGACTCTATTTCGAACCAAAACATCACTAAAAATTGTGTAGGCCAAAAGATGGTAATAACATGCCTATAGTGATGTCTCCATCTACTGGATCTCAGTAGCGACGAAATCAAAATCCGTGTTGAGAAGGTCAGAAACAAAATGTAACATCAATTTTATTCATATATGAGATGATCAACATTAGTGAGTTGATCTTTAATATTCTTCAATTGTTGACAATAAGACGAATCATAAGAAAAATTGGATAGATGAAGAGCATTAAACTGATTTTCAAGGTACATTTCCTGAGTAGCTTTGTTATCCTCAAAAGTTCCCATAAGTTTGGCCTAGATTTATTGTGCCAAATCTCCACGACAAAGAATCGTCTGAAGAAGATCTGGCCAAATAGTATCATAAATCTACTGTTTCACAATTAAATCAAGACGCTTCCACATGTCATCAAATAAATCATATGGTCATGGGATTTTTGGATCTACGTGATCCAAGAAATTAAAGGCATGAGCATGACGCTCAAAATAACTCGATCCAATTGAAATATTATACTTTCCAGTGTAAAAGAATCAAGGAAATGGAATTTTTGATATTATTAACGGACTAGGCGGGATGATATTCAGTGGCGGATCCAGGAATTTGACAATAGTTGGTCACACTAACGCAAATCCTCGATACAACCAACCACCAATACATATAAAAATTAATAAAGTAGTTTCCAAAAGAATAAATATTCATTCTGTTAGGAAAAAAAAAACTTTAAATGTAGGTATCTGGAGAAATTGGAGACTTAGGGTTCTTTTTTCATTCAACTACTTAAAATCACAGCACAACCACTAAATCTAGTTCAATCAACTTTAAATACTAAATTCCACCAACAAACATTCTGCAACCTTCCACTAAATCTATTTCGATCAACTTTAATTACTAAATTCAATCAAATGACCAAACCATCATCCAAACGTTAAAACAAAAAAGAAACATAAACTTAAATAAAAAAGTACAAACTCATCTCATTTCAACTACTTCACACACTTAAGCAAGCTCAAAATTACAAGCACAACCACTTACCAGTAAATCTACCTCAAACAATTTCAATCAAATAAGATTTCTCAAAAAAAATCCCAAAAAAAAGTGTAAGTACCTCAGAATTATAGTCTGGCGATATTGACGAGAATCTTAGCAAGGGGATGAATAATATCAAGGAGCTTCACACCTCTCTGTTACATTTCTTCGAACAGCTTCTCTGCTCTCTCTAAATCCCTACCTTTCCTTCAAACCTTCATAGTCACATTATACAACACAACTTCTTTGCTCAAATTAAGCCTATTCTGAAACCAATGAAGCGCCAATAAAGCCATGTTTGGATTCTTCATATAATTGAGAACAACAACGACTTTCTGTTCTATTAAATTATCTCCAAAACCAAACAAAACCCTAGAAACATCTTCATGTGTAGCATTACATGAATCTAAAGAAGGTGATTCAAAATCGAAATCTCACAAACACACGAGTTTTTCCCCAAATTCAAGGGTTTTGAATGATAATTTTTTATATATGAAAAAGGTAAAATGGGTATCAGTTTGTAGATCAAGGCAAGATGATTATTTTAGTTGAAGATTTGAAAGGAAAAGGAGATTCATGTAAAAGAAAATCAGGAAATTTAGTTGAGGAAATTGAGGATAAAGGAGAGAGAAAGATACGCGAGAAAGGAAGTGGAGCTATGGGTTTGTCTTTGTCAGTCTAGGAGAGAGAGAGAGTTGAATTTTTTTTCTTCCCCAAATTAATAGTTGGTCACGTGACCACTTGGGACCACACGTGGTTCCGCCACTGATGATATTAAGAGGAGGGTGGAAGTTTACAGAGTGCGACGTCTTCGATGGTCATAATGACAAAATGCCAAACAAACGACTAAGAAGAGGCGGCGCACAAGGAGAGCCCAGCAGAAGCAAAGGAAAGCGGCGCACATCCCAAGAAAAGAAATAAAAAAAACAATTTTTTTCGTGGAAACTAGATTTAAAACCTAACGACCATGTTAGATACGATGAAACTCCTTGAATTGTGGAGTGAATGCAATTGATCAATATTTATAGTTTACAAAGTAATGATAATCCTATGTCCTAACCTATGTTAGGAAACCTATCAAGAGAAGAAATCTATGTATAAAATATAGGAAAATTTATTAGAAACAACCTTTTAAATACAAGTTTTTGCGAGAAACAACCTTTTAAAAAAAATCTGGCAACATAAGACCTTAAGAAGAAAATATTTTGCGAGAAATAACCTCGACCCATTTTCCGGCATTGACCAAGCATTTTTCAACGTTGACTCGTTAAAACCTAACATGTGGAGGCAAGTGAACTCCATCTCTTATGTTTCAACTTAGTCTTTATCCATTTTTCTACATTGACCAAATATTTTTCGACGTTGAATTCATCAGTATATGAAGGGAAATGGGGTTGAAACATAAGAAATGTGGATTACGTGCCTTGCCATGTTTGGTTTTAGTGAATCGAAGCCGCAAAATACTTGGTCAATGCCCAGAAAATGGGTCAGGGTTGTTCCTCGCATAAAAATTATTTTTAAGGTCTTATTTTGCCATATTTTTTTTAAAAGGTTGTTTCCCGTAAAAACTTGTATTTAAAAGGTTGTTTTTGACAAAATTTCCTAAAATATATCCACATAATGTCACTAGCTACTCAGACTTGGCTACTAGTGTAGACGATCAGGTAGGTGTCTATGTGTCAAACTCTGCCTTTTAAGGATTCGACATGAATACTTGTGGAGAATGCAAACAAGTCCTAGTAACTCAGCTTGTAAGATTTCTACTAGAGAGCATTATTTATACATTAGAAACACAACTTATCTAAAAATGCCATAAAATTTCAAATTTCTTAGAAATCCTCGTAGAATCGAGAATGAAGTTTTCATTCTGTACATGCCACATCATAGATACATTAACTCATTGTCTTCCCCTATTCGCAAATGTCATATTAAGAGACTAATTTCCTCTAAATGGCAAAAAATGTTCCCCTTTTTTACAAAACTGCTATCACAAAATTGCTCTTTCCTTTGTTAAGTGTGGTCGCCAACTTACTCTGTCTAAGTTTCTTAAGAATTGTATCATTTTTCTCTCAGGTTCTTGGTAAGACTAATATTCCATTAGTCTTACCATCTTTCTTGTTTCCACCTTCTTACTCCTCACGCGCTAACTCTCCACCAACTCATCCTTTTTTTCTCACAACGGGTTGGTTGATCTTTTTATTTTTCTCTGCTACTCTTGTTATACGCACCCTATTATATACTTTCTCTCCCCAACCCAAAATCTTTTTTATTTGTTATGAGGACTAGATTATTTGTATTCATATTTTAATTAGTGAGATATTAATCATTACTTATGCTTTATAACAATTCAAATTAATGGATTAAAAATCATTATTTAATTACAATATATATAGTTCGATTAAACCCAACTGGTTATATTATAATATTGCTAATTAAAGTACCTTAATTTGACTTACTCTGCTCGATTAGGAGAATATAAATAACATTGGGGTTCGAGAAATTGATAAGAAACTAAAATAGGTTAGGAAGAAGTGTAGTAAAATATATCAAAAAGCTCAATTTATAGCTAAAATATTTATAGTCGTTGGTGTACTTTTTTTAAATTTTAAATCTAATATTTTTTATTAACATTACAAATCTATTGTATACCGTTGCATTGAATAAGAATAGAAAACAAATGACTGTTATGAACGAGACACGCGGCCCTTTACGATTGGGTGTCAGGACCACTTACAACAATCAATTTATGCTCGTTGCATTTACCTCAAAACACGGGGTTGTGTTTCTAACTCTTTCTCGTAACATCACAACACGCGATGTTTTGACACATTAAACCAACAAAAAAAAGATTTAAATTGGGTCAGAGTGGAATGGATGCCATCAGAGACAACCTTGGTCTGGCAATAGAGACCAAGCCAAAACTAGACTAAGTTTCCACGGTAGTAAAACCATTTAGGCGTTTGGTTCATATAGTGTTATGAGTTTTGAATCAGGAATGAAACCAAGGTGGTATAGGTTTGGAACTTGATTCCTAATATCATGTGTTTGGTTTAATTTGGGAATGAAATTTTTTGTTCTATTTGATACTTAGAGTTATTGGTATGAGCCATATCCACCTCCTCCATTGGGTTTCTAAACCCCATACCTTATGGATTTGAGGTATTGGTTTTAAATCTATTAATTTATTAAATAAACACTAGGTATGGGTTTTGCTCATTCTAAATCCATACCTCATACCAGAATCATATAAACCAAACGTCTTAGAGCTTGGTCTTAATACTATTACCAATGCAGAGAAGTTGCCTCTTATTTTTACATGCTCTTAATATAAAAAAACAGAGGAAGTATATCTAATACACAAAGATATCACCTAAATGAAATGGAGGGAAGAATAGCAGAGAGGTTGCCTCTTATATTTTTTGGATATAAGAGTTATGTGCATTGTGCTCAATACAATAATAATAATAATAATAATAATATTAGATAAATACTTTGAAGTAACCATGACAAGATGGAAATGAGGGCATCTGATTCATTTAATATCACAGATCTTTTACAGATTTATAGTCAGAAGACTTGCAATTTGTAGCGCAGATAAAACCACACATTTTCTTCAGGAACATAACATCAAATCTCTTCTGCGGCATCTTTCCCATAATGATTTATTGTTTACATGTGATCCAAAGAGAACCATGACTAATACACTTGCCTAGGGTGTGTTTTTTTTTTTTTTAAGGGGAAACGCAAGAAATCATTTTATTAAGCTAAATCAAACTCCACCAAAGTTGTGATACTTTGGGGAAAAGAGTTGGTACACATAAAATCCTCATTGAGGCCAACATTCCATCTTGCCATCCAATGAGCAACGGTATTGCCCGCTCTCTTAACATGACTACATTTAAAGCTAACAAAAGACTTACTAAGAGTAATAGTATCTTTCAACAGGAGAAAAGTAGGGGATGCTCCCTCAACTTCATACGAGATAGCCGAGGCCACCACCAAAGAATCACACTCAAGCCATACATTAGAGAGACCCAATCTGCGAGCCACAATCACGCCATACCGTGCTGCTGCTGCTTCACCTGTTCTGGCGTCCCATGATACCCCTATTCGCATAGCTGCAGCTGCAATAAGACTACCATCACTGCCACGAACAATCACTCCTAAACCCACTCCATTCTCAGCACTTATATAAGCATCAACATTCACTTTCGCCCAACCAGAAGGGGGTTTACCCCATGTTGCAGTTGAAAGAGTTGAGAGAGCAGGTGACTTTTTGCAAACATTAGTGTTGTAAGTGATGTAATCCTCAACCATCTTACAGAATCCAGTGGCAACATGAATAGATGACGGAGGAGTGGCTTCAAAAATTTGCTTGTTTCTACAATGCCAGGCAGTCCACGCAAGAGTTATGAATTTGCGTAATTTAGTCTTATTTAATTTTCCCCCCAACCATAAGAAAAAAGCAGCAAAAGAGGAGGAAGGTCCATCAGATAAGAACCCAGTAAACTCGCTATATTGCCATATACTTGCAGCATGTTCACACTCAAGAAGAGAATGGAGTATAGTTTCAGTCTTACCACATATTTGACATATATTATCAGTAGTAATGTGTCTGTAGCATAGGCGTTCTTTGACAGCAAGACTACCCTTGCAGGCTCGCCAAACAAAATGTTTAAGTTTAGGCGGACCATCAGTAGACCAAACCAACCTCCACAAAACATTCTCCTGCTGACCATTGTTGAGTTGCCAAGTGCGAGTGTGCCCAAGCATTCCTAACCAGTAGGCTGACTTAACAGAAAACATACCATCAGATTGGGGCCACCAATATCTACTGTCCCTTGGCCAAAATTTTGACAAAGGAATATTATGAATTAGTGCAGCATCTTCAGGCAGAAAACACGAGTTTACCACAGCAGCATTCCAACCACCACTCTCGAAGTCAATCAGGTCCATCACACGCATATCAGGGTCACTGTCCACCCTCGAAGTGGGCACACGTTGTGTACCGTCCCCTGGCAGCCAGGTATCATCCCAAACTCTTATAGTTGCCCCATTACCAAAACACCATTGCAAACCTTCAAGTAATAAAGATTTGGCTCCCCAAATGCTCCTCCATGAGTAATTGGGGTCATACCCCCTCAACGCATCCACAAAGTCACTATGTTTAAAATAGCGAGCCTTAAGAACTTGATGGAGTAGTGAGTTTGTGTCTCTACAAAGCCTCCATCCTTGTTTTGCCAACAGAGCTTGATTGAAACATTTGAGATCCCTAAACCCCATTCCTCCCATGGCCTTTGGTAAACAATGGGAATCCCAACTGTGCCAATGAAGTTTGCCACCTGTGCTCGAGTTTCCCCACCAAAATTTTACCAACAGTGAGTGTATTTCATCCAATAAACCCTCCGAAACCCGGAAAATGCTCATCATGTATGTCGGAATTGCTTGTGCTACTGCTTTTATCAGAATCTCCTTTCCCGGACGAGAGAGGAATTTTTCTTTCCACCCTTGCAATTTTTTCCAAATTCTATCCTTCAGACAAGCAAACACACTCTTCTTAGATCTTCCAATAATCGTCGGGAGACCCAGATACTTCTCATGTTTGTCAACCTCTCGCACCCCAATAGTATCCACAATTTCTTTTCTCCTCTCTACAGACACTTTTTTGCTAAAAGCTACTTCAGTTTTGCTAAGATTGACTTTTTGTCCGGACGCTCTCTCATATTTACTGATAATATCAGCAACCACAGAGCATTCTTGCAAATTTGCTCTAGCAAACAGTATACTGTCATCGGCAAAGAAAAGGTGAGAAATCCTCGGGGCACCATGACAAATTTTTACTCCGTGGATGGCATGCTCCCCTGCCGCCTTAGAAATCAACATAGAAAAGTGTTTGATTGGGAGGAAAGTGTTTTCCAGAAAAACTATTTTCCTCACTTTCCTCTATTTGATTTGGATCGGATCATGGAAGGGAAATATGGGTTGAAATTTATTTTCCAAGGATGGAAAATTACTTTCCCTAGTGAGGCAAGGAAAGTCACTCTTTCCCCCACCCTATCAAACAATAACACAACACAAACAAATGAAAATAAGTTCAAAAGAAAGTTACTTTCCTTGCAACCAAACAAAGGAAAATCAATTTAAAATTGAGTTTTCCTCTGGAAAATGATTTTCATGAAAAACCACTTTACGTTGGAAATGGTTTTCGTCCAACCAAACACACCCTTAATCGAAAATAGGCAAACTGACAACATTAAAAGATCACGCACTATAGTGCTACAAATTTTTTTTTTTTAATAATAAAACACAAACACGACCCATTTATTCGAACTGCCAACTATAAGTCGGGTGAGTAATTAGAGTACATATTACTATATTAGCAAAACATCCTTATCCGAGTGGCCACATCCAATATCTTTAGGATGTGTACTGTCAGAATCAAATATACGCACTTATTCATAAGCACTTGTACCATTCAATAAGGTTGGTGCACGCCGCATCGGCTATCTTTTTCTTCTTTTGTTTCACACATAAGTGTCAATACAATGCTTTTTTGCTACGGCCTGTCCTATAATCTACTTGCCTATATTCGCAAAACATGAGTATAACAAGCATCAGAAACTGCTTTCCTCGAACTGCAAATGAAAACTTTAACGCTTTAAGTGTGATGACTTTAGTAACTTGGAGTTTTCTTTCATTTCCGTCTAGGGCTAGGCGGCTAGCTAGCCTTAGGTGGAATACATAATTGTACCACCATTCACATTACACATTATGCTGTCCTCCGTGCACGTACCCTCCGTACTGGCGTACTTAATAAGTATACCATCATCATGACTCACGAGTTTTCTTGTTGTTTTCCCTTCTTGTGGATGAAATATGTGAATTACACCGACGGCCCGTTTGGTTAGTGGTATTAAATGGTGGTAATAGTAATGTTTTTTAGTGTAAATTTGTGAAGATATTTCCAAGTTAATATCCATGGTAATGAAACTTAATGTCAAAACATGGGTTTTCCTTCATAAATTTTCATTACCACTCAATACCACCTTCCCAAGTGGTAATGGATGGTAATGAAATTTTAGGAAGAAAATAGGTGTTTTGGAATAAAGTAGCATTACCATGGATGTTGACATGGGAATGCCTTCACAAATTTACACTAGAAACCATTACCATTACTACCATTTAGTACCACTAACCAAACGAGCCGCGAGGGTTGAATTGCAGATTTGCTAGATATATAAATGTTAGTCTCTGAAGGTATTTTTGTAACTTTATATGGTATGGGTTCCACTGCTCTGATACTTAAGGATGATTCTTCAGTGATCATACCAAAATTATGACCACCGAAGTCAACGGAAGTCAAAGGGCTTCTGCACCACCCATTTTGCCAACTCAGCAAGCCATTTTCTTTTTCATTTCTTTTACTAAAATCAGAAATATTTATGATAAATACTTAAAATAATTTTGTAAATTCCAAAAAATTAATATGAAAATCCTAAAAATTTAATACTTTCATTTTTCTAAAATTAATTATTTTGACCAAAAAAAAAAATAAACCAACTTTTTTTTATCTCTCCTCTTTTTCCCCCTGAACCCCGATGAACTCCTTCCTTCCCTGCGTTCTCTCTCCACCCATCTCATCTCCTTCCTCGACCATTTTCGACCAATTAACTTCTCTTTTGTTACTCTACTCTTCACGCATAAGTGAATCTTCTTCACGCAAACACCAAGGGTGGAAGTGTGCTTTTAGGGAAATACATATCTAGGGTTTTGGTTTTGTTTTTGGGGAAAGTTGGATTTCAGTTGTCTTGATTTGTTTGATTTAGGTCTATACTCCATTTCGCATGAACAAAACCCTCATGTTCTTCAATCTCGATTTCCGTTTAATCGATTTCGGGGTTCTTTCAGTGTTTTATCAGAATCAACAGGGTCTGACTGTTGGCTGTTTCAATTTTGGGGGGTTCTTGGGTGATGACCCAACTATGGGGCTTTCGGTGATGACCCAACTATGGGGATTTGGGTGCTGACCCAACTATGGGGATTTAGGTGATGACCCAACTTTATGTATTCGGGTGATGACCCAACTATGGGGCTTTGGGTGATGACTCAACTATTATGTTCCAATAACAAAGAAAGATTCAACTATCATGTTGATCCAGCCAACTTAGATTGTGGTTTGTAATCTGGATTCAAATGAACAATGATGTATAATCATGTTTTAGGTATCGAACTACTTGTTAGGTATCTAAGTATCTAACTACTTGTGTAAGTCTTTTATTCATACCTACTTTAATTAAGTAAAATAGAAAAAGGAAAAATAAAAAGGAAACTACCAAGAATGTAAGAGTGGAGGTGACAACAAAATGTGGTTAATAATAATTCAAAATAATAATTCAATGGTATAAACGTCTTTAGGTAGACGTTTGCACCTTGTCCCAAACGTTTAAGAAGGCATATGGGCCTTGTCCCAAACGTGCCCTAAAAGCGTCTGTCATGGATCAAACATCTTTTATTGACTTTTGTGTACAAACACGTTTGTCATGGATCAAAACGTTTAAAGAGAAATCTGTCATATTTGTATTAAAGATATCATTTTATGTGGTTAATAATAATTCTAAATAACGTAGAAATGGGCAAAAATAGAAAATAAAAAAATAATATAATGATCTAATAAAATCTTACGTTGCCCAGAACAAAATTACAAAAAAGGCCAAACACTGCTCGCCTTTGAAAGGATTCGATCCCGCGCCGCATAGATGCAAGTGATTTTCATATCAGGGCTACAGACCACGGAGACGGGGGTATCAGCACGACAAATGTTTGTCCCCAGTTGTTTATGTATTATGGTGCGCAAAAGAAAGACAAAAATAAGATACGCGTATGTTTACATTTGCTAATAGGAAAACAATTTTGACACAGAATAAATGTTTAACTTAGAATGTAGGGTAGCTAAAACACGCTTTCTAATTTCTACTACGAAATAAAGATTAGTGTTTATTAAATACTACCTCCGTATTTTTTAAGTAAATTGCACCATTTGCTTTTTGGCACTATTCATCAACCAATTTTATTAAGTTATCTCGCACCATTATATAAGAAAAAAGTAACATAGTCAAGTGGGGTCTTGTTAGATTCGTCTCAATGCGAACATTCCAAATATCAATTTTTTAAAATTTTTACTTGCATATTAACGTTTAAAGAAGTCTCTCGACAAATGTGAAAAAGCAAATGGTGCAACTAAATAAATACAAAGGTAGTATAAAACGCTAGTAAGTCTTTTATTCATACCTAATGAAATCTACCTATTCTAAGCCTAAAGTGTTGGGTCATGTGCATTAATCGACCAATGCAATAATGTCGTGTATTCATTCCTAATTAAGAGACACCAATTGCGATTATTGGACGTTATCTCATTCAAAGTAGTGGTTAGAGGGTTTCGTCCCTTGTACCAAATATGCCCAAGATACAGAGTGTCGGAGGGTTTATTGATCGATCGTTTGTCACAATTTTTCTCTCCGAATAAATCATTTCAAGAAATACAATAACGTCATCCCTCGTACCTACCCTATCGGCTTATTATCCCATGGTGAACCACCATGGTCCGGGGGTTTCATCCATACCGAGACGCATGAGCCATAGTATTGTGTAGAATGTCTTGTCTCTTTTACATAAATTAATAGTCATTGTGTTGGTCGCTGTTATTTAAAGACATGACCCTAAATATATTAGGACATGACCCTAAGGAAATTTTCCTATTCTAAGCATAAAGTATTCATTCCTAATTAAGAGACACCAATGGTGATTATTGGACGTTATCTCATTTAAAGTAGTGGTTAGAGGGTTTCGTCCCTTGTACCAAATATGCCCAAGATACAGAGTGTCGGAGGGTTTATTGATCGATCGTTTGTCTCAATTTTTCTCTCCGAATAAATCATTTCAAGAAATACAATAACGTCATCTCTCGTACCTACCCTATCGACTAATTATCCCATGGTGAGCCACTATGGTCCGGGGGTTTGCTCCATACCGAGACGCAAGATCCATAGTGTTGTGTAGAATGTCTTGTCTCCTATACAATAATCAATAGTCATTGTGTTGGTCGCTGTTATTTAAAGACATGCCCCTAAATATCTTAGGACATGACCCTAAGGAAATCTACTTATTCTAAGCATAAAGTGTTGGGTCATGTGCTTAAATCGACCTATGCAATAATGTCGTGTATTCATTCCATGATCCCAACACAAGATTCTTTCAGTTGTAAATTGACAAAACAAAAACTTGTGTAAGTATCGAACTACTTGTTAGGTATCTAAGTATCTAACTACCTGCGTAAGTCTTTTATTCATACTTAAGGAAATCTACCTATTCTAAGCCTAAAGTGTTGGGTCATGTGCTTAAATCGACCAATGCAATAATGTCGTGTATTCATTCCTAATTAAGAGACACCAATTGCGATTATTGGACGTTATCTCATTCAAAGTAGTAGTTAGAGGGTTTCGTCCCTTGTACTAAATATGCCCAAGATACAAATCAGCGTCGGAGGGTTTATTGATCGATCGTTTGTCTCAATTTTTCTCTCCGAATAAATCATTTCAAGAAATACAATAACGTCATCCCTCGTACCTACCCTATCGGCTTATTATCCCATGGTGAGCCACTATGTTCCGGGGGTTTCATCCATACCGAGACGCAAGAGCCATAGTGTTGTTTAGAATGTCTTGTCTCCTATACATGAATCAATAGTCATTGTGTTGGTCGCTGTTATTTAAAGACATGACCCTAAATATCTTTGGACATGACCCTAATGAAATCTACCTATTCTAAGCCTAAAGTGTTGGGTCATGTGCTTAAATCGACAAATGCAATAATGTCGTGTATTCATTCCTAATTAAGAGACACCAATTGCGATTATTAATTGGACGTTATCTCATTCAAAGTAGTGGTTAGAGGGTTTTGTCCCTTGTACCAAATATGCCCAAGATACAGAGTGTCGGAGGGTTTTTTGATCGATCGTTTGTCACAATTTTTCTCTCCGAATAAATCATTTCATGAAATACAATAACATCATCCCTCGTACCTACCTTATCGGCTTATTATCCCATGGTGAACCACTATGGTCCGGGGGTTTCATACATATCGAGACGCAAGAGCCATAGTATTGTGTAGAATGTCTTGTCTCCTATAAATGAATCAATAGTCATTGTGTTGGTCGCTGTTATTTAAAGACATGACCTTAAATATATTAGGACATGACCCTAAGGAAATTTTCCTATTCTAAGCATAAAGTATTCATTCCTAATTAAGAGACACCAATGGTGATTATTGGACGTTATCTCATTCAAAGTAGTGGTTAGAGGGTTTCGTCCCTTGTACCAAATATGCCCAAGATACAGAGCGTCGGAGGGTTTATTGATCGATCGTTTGTCTCAATTTTTCTCTCCGAATAAATCATTTCAAGAAATACAATAACGTCATCCCTCGTACCTACCCTATCGGCTAATTATCCCTTGGTGAGCCACTATGGTCCGGGGGTTTGCTCCATACCGAGACGCAAGACCCATAGTGTTGTGTAGAATGTCTTGTCTCCTATACAAGAATCAATAGTCATTGTGTTGGTCGCTGTTATTTATAGACATGCCCCTAAATATCTTAGGACATGACCCTAAGGAAATCGACCTATTCTAAGCATAAAGTGTTGGGTCATGTGCTTAAATCGACCTATGAAATAATGTCGTGTATTCATTCCATGATTCCAACAAAAGATTCATTCAGTTGTAAATTGACCAAACAAAAACTTGTGTAAGTATCGAACTACTTGTTAGGTATCTAAGTATCTAACTACCTGCGTAAGTCTTTTATTCATACCTAAGGAATCTACCTATTCTAAGCCTAAAGTGTTGGGTCATGTGCTTAAATCGACCAATGCAATAATGCCGTGTATTCATTCCCAATTAAGAGACACCAATTGCGATTATTGGACGTTATCTCATTCAAAGTAGTAGTTAGAGGGTTTCGTCCCTTGTACCAAATATGCCCAAGATATAGATCAGCGTCGGAGGGTTTATTGATAGATCGTTTGTCTCAATTTTTCTCTCCAAATAAATCATTTCAAGAAATACAATAACGTCATCTCTCGTACCTACCCTATCGGCTTATTATCCCATGGTGAACCACTATGTTCCGGGGGTTTCATCCATACCGAGACGCAAGAGCCATAGTGTTGTTTAGAATCTCTTGTCTCCTATACATATATCAATAGTCATTGTGTTGGTCGCTGTTATTTAAAGACATGACCCTAAATATCTTAGGACATGACCCTAAGGAAATCTACCTATTCTAAGCCTAAAGTGTTGGGTCATGTGCTTAAATCGACCAATGCAATAATGTCGGGTATTCATTCCTAATTAAGAGACAAAAAATTGCGATTATTAATTGGACGTTATCTCATTCAAAGTAATGGTTAGAGGGTTTCATCCCTTGTACCAAATATGCCCAAGATACAGAGTGTCGGAGGGTTTATTGATCGATCGTTTGTCACAATTTTTCTCTCCGAATAAATCATTTCATGAAATACAATAACGTCATCCCTCGTACCTACCCTATCGGCTTATTATCCCATGGTGAACCACTATGGTCCGGGGGTTTCAAACATACCGAGACGCAAGAGCCATAGTATTGTGTAGAATGTCTTGTCTCCTATACATGAATCAATAGTCATTGTGTTGGTCGCTGTTATTTAAAGACATGACCCTAAATATATTAGGACATGACCCTAAGGAAATTTTCCTAATCTAAGCATAAAGTATTCATTCCTAATTAAGAGACACCAATGGTGATTATTGGACGTTATCTCATTCAAAGTAGTGGTTAGAGGGTTTCGTCCCTTGTACCAAATATGAACAAGATACAGAGCGTCGGAGGGTTTATTGATCGATCGTTTGTCTCAATTTTTCTCTCCGAATAAATCATTTCAAGAAATACAATAACGTCATCCCTCGTACCTACCCTATCGGCTAATTATCCCATGGTGAGCCACTATGGTCCGGGGGTTTGCTCCATACCGAGACGCAAGACCCATAGTGTTGTGTAGAATGTCTTGTCACCTATACAAGAATCAATAGTCATTGTGTTGGTCGCTGTTATTTATAGACATACCCCTAAATATCTTAGGACATGACCCTAAGGAAATCTACCTATTCTAAGCATAAAGTGTTGGGTCATGTGCTTAAATCGACCTATGAAATAATGTCGTGTATTCATTCCATGATTCCAACACAAGATTCATTCAGTTGTAAATTGACCAAACAAAAACTTGTGTAAGTATCGAACTACTTGTTAGGTATCTAAGTATCTAACTACCTGCGTAAGTCTTTTATTCATACCTAAGGAAATCTACCTATTCTAAGCCTAAAGTGTTGGGTCATGTGCTTAAATCGACCAATGCAATAATGCCGTGTATTCATTCCCAATTAAGAGACACCAATTGCGATTATTGGACGTTATCTCATTCAAAGTAGTAGTTAGAGGGTTTCGTCCCTTGTACCAAATATGCCCAAGATATAGATCAGCGTCGGAGGGTTTATTGATCGATCGTTTGTCTCAATTTTTCTCTCCAAATAAATCATTTCAAGAAATACAATAACGTCATCTCTCGTACCTACCCTATCGGCTTATTATCCCATGGTGAACCACTATGTTCCGGGGGTTTCATCCATACCGAGACGCAAGAGCCATAGTGTTGTTTAGAATGTCTTGTCTCCTATACATATATCAATAGTCATTGTGTTGGTCGCTGTTATTTAAAGACATGACCCTAAATATCTTAGGACATGACCCTAAGGAAATCTACCTATTCTAAGCCTAAAGTGTTGGGTCATGTGCTTAAATCGACCAATGCAATAATGTCGGGTATTCATTCCTAATTAAGAGACACCAATTGCGATTATTAATTGGACGTTATCTCATTCAAAGTAATGGTTAGAGGGTTTCGTCCCTTGTACCAAATATGCCCAAGATACAGAGTGTCGGAGGGTTTATTGATCGATCGTTTGTCACAATTTTTCTCTCCGAATAAATCATTTCATGAAATACAATAACGTCATCCCTCGTACCTACCCTATCGGCTTATTATCCCATGGTGAACCACTATGGTCCGGGGGTTTCAAACATACCGAGACGCAAGAGCCATAGTATTGTGTAGAATGTCTTGTCTCCTATACATGAATCAATAGTCATTGTGTTGGTCGCTGTTATTTAAAGACATGACCCTAAATATATTAGGACATGACCCTAAGGAAATTTTCCTAATCTAAGCATAAAGTATTCATTCCTAATTAAGAGACACCAATGGTGATTATTGGACGTTATCTCATTCAAAGTAGTGGTTAGAGGGTTTCGTCCCTTGTACCAAATATGAACAAGATACAGAGCGTCGGAGGGTTTATTGATCGATCGTTTGTCTCAATTTTTCTCTCCGAATAAATCATTTCAAGAAATACAATAACGTCATCCCTCGTACCTACCCTATCGGCTAATTATCCCATGGTGAGCCACTATGGTCCGGGGGTTTGCTCCATACCGAGACGCAAGACCCATAGTGTTGTGTAGAATGTCTTGTCTCCTATACAAGAATCAATAGTCATTGTGTTGGTCGCTGTTATTTATAGACATACCCCTAAATATCTTAGGACATGACCCTAAGGAAATCTACCTATTCTAAGCATAAAGTGTTGGGTCATGTGCTTAAATCGACCTATGCAATAATGTCGTGTATTCATTCCATGATCCCAACACAAGATTCTTTCAGTTGTAAATTGACCAAACAAAAACTTGTGTAAGTATCGAACTACTTGTTAGGTATCTAAGTATCTAACTACCTGCGTAAGTCTTTTATTCATACCTAAGGAAATCTACCTATTCTAAGCCTAAATTGTTGGGTCATGTGCTTAAATCGACCAATGCAATAATGCCGTGTATTCATTCCTAATTAAGAGACACCAATTGCGATTATTAATTGGACGTTATCTCATTCAAAGTAGTGGTTAGAGGGTTTCGTCCCTTGTACCAAATATGCCCAAGATACAGATCAGCGTCGGAGGATTTATTGATCGATCGTTTGTCTCAATTTTTCTCTCCGAATAAATCATTTCAAGAAATACAATAACGTCATCCCTCGTACCTACCCTATCGGCTTATTATCCCATGGTGAGCCACTATGTTCCGGGGGTTTCATCCATACCGAGACGCAAGAGCCATAGTGTTGTTTAGAATGTCTTGTCTCCTATACATGAATCAATAGTCATTGTGTTGGTCGCTGTTACGTTATTTAAAGACATGACCCTAAATATCTTAGGACATGACCCTAAGGAAATCTACCTATTCTAAGCCTAAAGTGTTGGGTCATGTGCTTAAATCGACCAATGCAATAATGTCGTGTATTCATTCCTAATTAAGAGACACAAATTGCGATTATTAATTGGACGTTATCTCATTCAAAGTAGTGGTTAGAGGGTTTCGTCCCTTGTACCAAATTTGCCCAAGATACAGAGTGTCGGAGGGTTTATTGATCGATCGTTTGTCATAATTTTTCTCTCCGAATAAATCATTTCAAGAAATACAATAACGTCATCCCTCGTTCCAACCCTATCGGCTTATTATCCCATGGTGAAACTATGTTCCGGGGGTTTCATCCATACCGAGACGCAAGAGACATAGTATTGTGTAGAATGTCTTGTCTCCTATACATGAATCAATAGTCATTGTGTTGGTCGCTGTTATTTAAAGACATGACCCTAAATATATTAGGACATGACCCTAAGGAAATCTTCCTATTCTAAGCATAAAGTGTTGGCTCATGTGCTTAAATCGACCAATGCAATAATGCCGTGTATTCATTCCATGATCCCAACACAAGATTCTTTCAGTTGTAAATTGACCAAACAAAAACTTGTGTAAGTATCGAACTACTTGTTAGGTATCTAAGTATCTAACTACTTGCGTAAGTCTTTTATTCATACCTACTTTAATTAAGTAAAATAGAAAAAGGAAAAATAAAAAGGAAACTACCTAGAATGTAAGAGTGGAGGTGACAACAAAATGTGGTTAATAATAATTCAAAATAATAATTCAATGGTATAAACGTCTTTAGGTAGACGTTTGCACCGCGAAACAAACGTTTAAGAAGGCATATGGGCCTTGGCCCAAACGTGCCTTAAAAGCTTCTGTCATGGATCAAACATCTTTTATTGACTTTTGTGTACAAACACGTTTGTCAAGGATCAAAACGTTTAAAGAGAAATCTGTCATATTTGTATTAAAGATATCATTTTATGTGGTTAATAATAATTCTAAATAACGTAGAAATGGGCAAAAATAGATAATAAAAAAAAATATAATGATCTAATAAAATCTTACGCTGCCCAGAACAAAATTACAAAAAAGGCCAAACACTGCTCGCCTTTGAAAGGATTCGATCCCGCGCCGCATAGATGCAAGTGATTTTCATATCAGCGCTACTGACCACGGAGACGGGGGTATCAGCACGACAAATGTTTGTCCCCAGTTGTTTATGTATTATGGTGCGCAAAAAAAAGACAAAAATAAGATACGCGTATGTTTACATTTGCTAATAGGAAAACAGTTTTGACACAGAATAAATGTTTAACTTAGAATGTAGGGTAGCTAAAACACGCTTTCTAATTTCTACTACGAAATAAAGATTAGTGTTTATTAAATACTACCTCCGTATTTTTTAAGTAAGTTGCACTATTTGCTTTTTGGCACTATTCATCAACCAATTTTATTAAGTTATCTCGCATCATTATATATGAAAAAGCATAGTCAAGTGGGGTCTTGTTAGATTCGTCTCAATGCGAACATTCCAAATATCAATTTTTTAAAATTTTTACTTGCATATTAACGTTTAAAGAAGTCTCTCGACAAATGTGAAAAAGCAAATGGTGCAACTAAATAAATACAAAGGTAGTATAAAACGCTAGTAAGTCTTTTATTCATACCTAAGGAAATCTACCAATTCTAAGCCTAAAGTGTTGGGTCATGTGCTTAAATCGACCAATGCAATAATGTCGTGTATTCATTCCAAATTAAGAGACACCAATTGCGATTATTGGACGTTATCTCATTCAAAGTAGTAGTTAGAGGGATTCGTCCCTTGCACCAAATATGTCCAAGATACAGATCAGCGTCGGAGGGTTTATTGATCGATCGTTTGTCTCAATTTTTCTCTCCGAATAAATCATTTCAAGAAATACAATAACGTCATCCCTCGTACCTACCCTATCGGCTTATTATCCCATGGTGAGCCACTATGTTCCGGGGGTTTCATCCATACCGAGACGCAAGAGCCATAGTGTTGTTTAGAATGTCTTGTCTCCTATACATGAATCAATAGTCATTGTGTTGGTCGCTGTTATTTAAAGACATGACCCTAAATATCTTAGGACATGACCCTAATGAAATCTACCTATTCTAAGCCTAAAGTGTTGGGTCATGTGCTTAAATCGACCAATGCAATAACGTCGTGTATTCATTCCTAATTAAGAGACACCAATTGCGATTATTAATTGGACGTTATCTCATTCAAAGTAGTGGTTAGAGGGTTTTGTCCCTTGTACAAAATATGCCCAAGATACAAAGAGTCGGAGGGTTTATTGATCGATCGTTTGTCACAATTTTTCTCTCCGAATAAATCATTTCAAGAAATACAATAACGTCATCCCTCGTACCTACCCTATCGGCTTATTATCCCATGGTGAACCACTATGGTCCGGGGGTTTCATCCATACCGAGACGCAAGAGCAATAGTATTGTGTAGAATGTCTTGTCTCCTATACATGAATTAATAGTCATTGTGCTGGTCGCTGTTATTTAAAGACATGACCCTAAATATATTAGGACATGACCCTAAGGAAATTTTCCTATTCTAAGCATAAAGTATTCATTCCTAATTAAGAGACACCAATGGTGATTATTGGACGTTATCTCATTTAAAGTAGTGGTTAGAGGGTTTCGTCCCTTGTACCAAATATGCCCAAGATACAGAGCGTCGGAGGGTTTATTGATCGATCGTTTGTCACAATTTTTCTCTCCGAATAAATCATTTCAAGAAATACAATAACGTCATCCCTCGTACCTACCCAATCGGCTAATTATCCCATGGTGAGCCACTATGGTCCGGGGGTTTGCTCCATACCGAGACGCAAGACCCATAGTGTTGTGTAGAATGTCTTGTCTCCTATACAAGAATCAATAGTCATTATGTTGGTCGCTGTTATTTAAAGACATGCCCCTAAATATCTTAGAACATGACCCTAAGGAAATCTACCTATTCTAAGCATAAAGTGTTGGGTCATGTGCTTAAATCGACCTATGCAATAATGTCGTGTATTCATTCCATGATCCCAACACAATATTCTTTCAGTTGTAAATTGACCAAACAGAAACTTGTGTAAGTATCGAACTACTTGTTAGGTATCTAAGTATCTAACTACCTGCGTAAGTCTTTTGTTTATACCTAAGGAAATCTACCTATTCTAAGCCTCAAGTGTTGGGTCATGTGCTTAAATCGACCAATGCAATAATGCCGTGTATTCATTCCTAACTAAGAGACATCAATTGCGATTATTGGACGTTATCTCATTCAAAGTAGTAGTTAGAGGGTTTCGTCCCTTGTACCAAATATGCCCAAGATATAGATCAGCGTCGGAGGGTTTATTGATCGATCGTTTGTCTTAATTTTTCTCTCCGAATAAATCATTTCAAGAAATACAATAACGTCATCCCTCGTACCTACCCTATCGGCTTATTATCCCATGGTGAGCCACTATGTTCCGGGGGTTTCATCCATACCGAGACGCAAGAGCCATAGTGTTGTTTAGAATGTCTTGTCTCCTAGACATGAATCAATAGTCATTGTGTTGGTCGCTGTTATTTAAAGACATGACCCTAAATATCTTAGGACATGACCCTAAGGAAATATACCTATTCTAAGCCTAAAGTGTTGGGTCATGTGCTTAAATCGACCAATGCAATAATGTCGTGTATTCATTCCTAATTAAGAGACACCAATTGCGATTATTAATTGGACGTTATCTCATTCAAAGTAATGGTTAGAGGGTTTCGTCCCTTGTACCAAATATGCCCAAGATACAGAGTGTCGGAGGGTTTACTGATCGATCGTTTGTCACAATTTTTCTCTCCGAATAAATCATTTCATGAAATACAATAACGTCATCCCTCGTACCTACCGTATCGGCGTATTATCCCATGGTGAACCACTATGTTCCGGGGGTTTCATCCATACCGAGACGCAAGAGCCATAGTATTGTGTAGAATGTCTTGTCTCCTATACATGAATCAATAGTCATTGTGTTGGTCGCTGTTATTTAAAGACATGACCCTAAATATATTAGGACATGACCCTAAGGAAATTTTCCTATTCTAAGCATAAAGTATTCATTCCTAATTAAGAGACACCAATGGTGATTATTGGACGTTATCTCATTCAAAGTAGTGGTTAGAGGGTTTCGTCCCTTGTACCAAATATGCCCAAGATACAGAGCATCGGAGGGTTTATTGATCGATCGTTTGTCTCAATTTTTCTCTCCGAATAAATCATTTCAAGAAATACAATAACGTCATCCCTCGTACCTACCCTATCGGCTAATTATCCCATGGTGAGCCACTATGGTCCGGGGGTTTGCTCCATATTGAGACGCAAGACCCATAGTGTTGTGCAGAATGTCTTGTCTCCTATACAAGAATCAATAGTCATTGTGTTGGTCGCTGTTATTTAAAGACATGCCCTAAATATCTTAGGACATGACCCTAAGGAAATCTACCTATTCTAAGCATAAAGTGTTGGGTCATGTGCTTAAATCGACCTATGCAACAATGTCGTGTATTCATTCCATGATCCCAACACAAGATTCTTTCAGTTGTAAATTGACCAAACAAAAACTTGTGTAAGTATCGAACTACTTGTTAGGTATCTAAGTATCTAACTAGCTGCGTAAGTCTTTTATTCATACCTAAGGAAATCTACCTATTCAAAGCCTAAAGTGTTGGGTCATGTGCTTAAATCGACCAGTGCAATAATGCCGTGTACACATAGAAGCTAGAACGGTATCCCCGCTATATATATATATATATATATATATATATTATCAATGCTACTACATATATACATAAAACTTTTCCATGTTATCAACAAATTGACGCCGCATTAAGAATTTATATATATAGTAGTACGGTGTTGGTTCGAGAGACTGCTATGTTCTGATGCAAGTGTATCTGCATCCTCGGTGATGGTGCGAGGGGATAATTGGTTTCTTCAAGGCTTTGGATGTCTAATGAAAGGCTACGAAAAGAGTAAGAGAGGTGATCATACATCGGTTGGGTGTTTCGAGCAATCTTGTGTTAGGTCATGTCCTAAGCCTTACATGCTTAGGACATGGCCTAGATTAGTGTCCTAAGCAATGGGCGTTCGTTCATGGGAGGGAACACCGATGGCGACACGGTATTAGTGGTTAATTATTGTGGCTACCTCTCCCCCAAGTTGTCCCATCCCGGGAAAGCCACCAGGTTCATGTACACATAGAAGCTAGAACGGTATCCCCACTATATATATATATATATATGTATATATATATGTACATATATGTATACATATATGTACATATATGTATATATATATACATATATGTATACATATATTATCAATGCTACTACATATATACATAAAACGTTTCCATGTTATCAACAAATTGACGCCGCATTAAGAATATATATATATATAGTAGTACGGTGTTGGTTCGAGAGACTGCTATGTTCTGATGCAAGTGTATCTGCATCCTCGGTGATGGTGCGAGGGGGTAATTGGTTTCTTCAAGGCTTAGGATGTCTAATGAATGGCTACGACAAGAGTAACAGAGGTGATCATACATCGGTTGGGTGTTTCGAGCAATCTTGTGTTAGGTCATGTCCTAAGCCTGACATGCTTAGGACATGGCCTAGATTAGTGTCCTAAGCAATGGGCGTTCGTTCATGGGAGGGAAAACCGATGGCGACACGGTATTAGTGGTTAATTGTTGTGGCTACCTCTCCCCCAAGTTGTCCCATCCCATCCTTGGCCCAAACGTGCCCTAAAAGCGTCTGTCATGGATCAAACATCTCTTATTGACTTTTGTGTACAAACACGTTTAAAGAGAAATCTGTCATATTTGTATTAAAGATATCATTTTATGTGGTGAATAATAATTCTAAATAACGTAGAAATGGGCAAAAATAGATAATAAAAAAAATAATATAATGATCTAATAAAATCTTACGCTGCCCAGAACAAAATTACAAAAAAGGCCAAACACTGCTCGCCTTTGAAAGGATTCGATCCCGCGCCTCATTGATGCAAGTGATTTTAATATCAGGGCTACTGACCATGGAGACGGGGGTATCAGCACGACAAATGTTTGTCCCCAGTTGTTTATGTATTATGGTGCGCAAAAGAAAGACAAAAATAAGATACGCGTATGTTTACATTTGCTAATAGGAAAACAGTTTTGACACAGAATAAATGTTTAACTTAGAATGTAGGGTAGCTAAAACACGCTTTCTAATTTCTACTACGAAATAAAGATTAGTGTTTATTAAATACTACCTCCGTATTTTTTAAGTAAGTTGCACCATTTGCTTTTTGGCACTATTCATCAACCAATTTTATTAAGTTATCTCGCACCATTATATAAGAAAAAACATATTCAAGTGAGGTCTTGTTAGATTCGTCTCAATGCGAACATTCCAAATATCAATTTTTTAAATTTTTTACTTGCATATTAACGTTTAAAGAAGTCTCTCGACAAATGTGAAAAAGCAAATGGTGCAACTAAATAAATACAAAGGTAGTATAAAACGCTAGTAAATGACCCCATTTTACACATGATAGCCTTATTAAATTTGCTAGTAATTCAAAGTAGTGGTTAGAGGGTTTCATCATCCAACAAAAAATGCCCATACAGAGCGTCGGAGGGCTAATTGATCGTTTATCGCAATTGTTTGTCTCAATTTTTCTCTCCGAATAAATCATTCCAAGAAATACAATAACGTCATCCCTCGTACCCTATCGGCTTATTATCCCATGGTGAGCCACTATGTTCCGGGGGTTTCATCCATACCGAGAAGCAAAACCCATAGTGTTGTGTAGAATGTCTAATTAAAGGCTACGACAAGAGTAAGAAAGGTGATCATAGGTACACGGGCGAGGTAGGGGAGGGGAGGGGAGGGGGGTCTAATACATTGGTTGGGTGTTTCGAGCAATCTTGTGTTTCGTTTTAGGACGTGGCCTAGATCAGTGTCCTAAATGGCTAAAGCTGGGTCGTGTCCTAACTCCTAAATGGCTAAAGCTGGGTCGTTTCCTAAATGGCTATTCTAGAAAATCGAGTAAATCGACCAACGCAAAATATTTGGGTCGTGACCTAAAATATATGGCATGGCATGAAGGTTGGGGCATGCCCTAATTACTAAAATTCTGGGTATGTCCTAGAAATCGACCAAGTGCTAAAGGTTGGGTTTTGACCTAAAATATTTGGCAGGACATAAAGTTTGGGGTCATGTCCTGATTTTTAGGAGAAATCTCATATCAGTTTGTCGCCGATAACATAGATCGAGCTACAATCTAAAATTTCTGGTGGAAAAATCCTAGTCGAGGTGGAGGTCAGCGTTGCCGGCGCAAGGGTTTGATTCCGGGCATATAGGGATACGGGAAGGAAATGACAGACTACAAAACGACGCAGAGAAATCTACTTCCACGAATATCAGTCATTCGTCGCCGGCCGAGTATCAGTCATCGTCGCCGGCCTAGCATCATTCATCGACGCCGGCACAAAGCTAAAAGATTCTTTCCATGGGGGATAGGAGAATTCACAATTGTGAAAGAGGAACCGCAGGAAGTCGAAGGAAGAAGAGAGAGAAGATTCCCCAAAAGTTATAAAAAAAATTTCCACCAAAATAATTTTTCGGAATAATTTTTTTTTTCGGGATTTCTTTTGGTATTTTTTTTTATTATTTTTGGTATTTTTTGGGATTTTCAGAAATGAATTTAAGGTATTTTCCTAAATATTATAAATTTTTTTGAGGAAAAGAAAATACAAGTGGGCCATGTTGAATGTGTGGCTCATATTCATTTTGACCCCACATTTTCAGTGATCATATTTTCAATATGATCACCTTAGAATTTTCGGATACTTAACATCTAGGTATATAGTGTTCTTCGTGAAATTTGGGGTGGCTGGTAGTAGTGGTGACTGGTGACTTGTGACTGGTGAGTGATGACCATACCCTATAGATATATTTCCCAACTTTTATAATTATCTTTGGACTAATTTTCCGGTTAGAATATTTAATCAACACCCATTATCTGAATAACTGATAACAGTATCATCAATAAATAATTAATCAACACCCATTATCTGAATAACCAGATAACTTGAGACACCTCCAAGAGAAAAGAAAAGCCACCAATGGGGGTTAAAAGACTCTTGTAGCGAGAGAAATACAGATAATTTACTAGTTACTTGAAGATAAATAAGAAATTGAGTTTAATTTATTACCACCAAAAATGATGGACGATAGCCCTTAGATGAAAAAAACAAACAGAGGGAGAGAAGGGCCGTGAATTATAATTTTCTCTAATACACTATATTAGTACAACAATTATAATATATTCTAACAGGGTGTGGCACACTGGTTATAAGTATATAACACACAAAATGAACTCAGTCTTTAATAGACCCCCCAAAAAAATATTTCATTTAGCCAAGCTAGTTTTTTTTTTTTTTTTTTTTTAGGAATAGGGGAGGGGTGATTTTATTGATAATAAGAGATTTGACCGTTACAATCATCCCATAGTGTAAGAACTAGAAAAATAATACAAGTATTAAAAGTCCTAGACATATTGGCCTCGCTTCTAAACTTAAATAGTGATCATTTGCCCTTATAATCTTATTCATAAAAGGGAGTTACATTTTCCTATGATGGAAACGCATGTGTTTTCTTTTAAATATACTAGTTGCAAATAAGCCACTCAACTATCATATAAGGCTCATGCAAAAACAAAAGTAACAAAAGTTGACTTGTGATGGAAATATGTTAGTGGGAGCATAGTCATCTGCATAATAGGGGCATGCTTTTGGCAAGAGAAAAGGAAGTAGAAAAGGAAAGCTCTGAAAAGAAATTCAAACCAACTTTTGAGGCTACAAGTTGAAAATGAAAGGCTTGTTTCTTTTGAAATTTTTTTAATGTGGTGGTCATTTCATGTGTAAAAAAACTCAAAAACAAGACAAGAAATACATAAAGGAATTGTGCTACTTTCTTTTATTGATATTGAGTTAGTGATACTTTAACGCATACATGTGGAAACATACAGATGTATATATAGCGAAATTGCAGAAAACTATTTTCTAACATCTATCATATGCAGGGCCGGTCAATAGGTTGTGCAAACAGTTGTATTGCACAGGGCCCCAAAAGAACGAGGGCCCAATTTTGGCAAATTTTTTTCTTTTCTGAAATACCCTTCTCACAATTTCACATGTTCCTTTCTCAACCCAAAATCACGGTCATGAATCACTACAAATTACCATACATTTTCCTCTTTTCTCTTAATTATCTAATTAATAATCAACCTTTCGTATTCATCTTTTACTTTACTTTATGTTTCTTAAGTATCAGATCATTTTCACAATTATGGAATTCACCAACTAATTTCATTAAATTTGTCCTCCTTTTCATGGAAGATTATCCCTCCTTCTCAATTGCAGAGTTAGCAACGGAAACTACAAAAGTCTTGCCATTTTTGGAATGTTTTCTCATATAATGAAGTTAGTCCCAAACTCTCTTCGGTTCTTCATAATCTATTTCTAATTTAATATTTTATCAGAAAAAACTAAATTCATATTAGTGGAAAAGTGCAAACAGGGTGTTGTTATTAGGGGTGTAAGTGGATTGGACTGGATTGGATTTTGCCAAATCCAAATCCAGTCCAAAGTTTTTTGGACTCGAAAAATTGAGTCCAAGTCCGATCCAAATATTTTTTGAATCCAGTCCAGTCCAGTCCGATAATTTTTTCTTGAGTCCGAATCCAGTCCAGTCCAGTCCGATTATTATATTATTTTTTTCCTCCGAATTTGATTCAATGATTCACAAACGTTTTCTCATAATTGAATTTGAAAAATTAAGCCCATTATATTCATTCCATAAAATAAGTCACATACATCGTTTATATTATATATAAATATTAAATATATATACATTATATATATAAATATTAAATATATATTATATATAAAAATATTTTTGGACTGGATTGGACTTATTGGACTCCAAAGGGGTGAGTCCAAATCCAGTCCGAAAATATTTGGACTCGAAAATTTGAGTCCGAGTCCAGTCCAAAAAAATTTCAGTCCAGTCCAGTCCGACAAGTTTGGACTGGACTGGATTGGACTCTGGAATTTTCGCAGTCCGCTTACACCCCTAGTTGTTATATAATCGGTCAAGTTGGATATTGTTGAATTGATGCTAGATTTCATAAGTCTTAAGTCTTGAAGATTTTAATTTGTCATGTGTCGCCTAATTCAAAATTTTTCAAGAAATTAATGAATTTCTCTTATGGCTGAGCCATTAATTTAGTGTCTAATAATATAAATGTTGAATTTCGATTGAATATATTGTAGAAAGGAAGATATAGTGTTCAAATATAAATAAAGGACAATTCATCTTTGGATTGCAATATACTTCTATATTATGTTGTTCCAGATGCTTCAACTTTTTGGTAGTTGTTGAACAATGTTAATATGGTATGCTATTGAATATCTAACTTAATTGTTATTACCATAGAAAATAGTTTCTTATATTATTTTTGAAGAAACCTGCAGAAAAGAGTTAAACATGCTTATAACATTTTGTTAGTAGTTCGTTGTTCTTTTTCTTGTTAGAAGGCTAATACAAGGAGTTTTTTTTCGGCAGTATTGTACAAGGAGTTGTACTGACATTATATATTAGTTTTTGAGTCTCAAATATTGAATTCTATTTCTTTTTTGTTTGAGTGAAACAATTGAATATGATGTTGAAGTTTTGGTCAGATAAAATCGTAGAACCCTTCATCTTACCTATCTAAAAATAACATATGATATACTTTTGATTTTTTAGGATGATTTTCATATTCATAATTAGAATAGAAGCCACTTGAAAGTTGAAAATAGCTTTAGAAATTTAGGGCCTTCTTTGACAATTAGAACATGGCTTCAATATTGTTGAGATGACCCTGATCATATGATTATATACATAACATAAACATGAATCAATTAATACGGAATAGATATGCAACCTCTGTAGCGCAATTTCCCTTTTGTATGCTAGCTTAGAGATCCAAGAGTTTCAAGTGTTGCTACTCTAATCAGTTCATGAGCACCAATTGAACACTAATATCTACTAGAATGGAAGAGAAAGTCTCTTGCTTTTACTGGTGATAGGCGTAGTGTTTGGAGGGAAGAATAGGGATTTTTCTCTCTCTTTTCTATTGTAAAGTTGATTCTTTATTTGTGTACCATTAATAGTAGGATTTTTAGGTAAATTAGGAGAACTATTTCTTCACATGTTCTTTTCCCTTGACCAGCCACCATACGACTCATATTGGGCTATTCTTCTTCAATTGGATGCTACATTATGTGACCTCATGAGATTAATACATTTTAGTTGTAGGCTCAATCTTTATTGTCCTACTAATCAACATTCATTCTCTAGCAAATAGATCTTATTTCTAAAATAATTAACTCATTATCTCCATATATTTATTCCCATTTATATTTAGTAATTGTAGGGAATGTCTAAGGATATATTCTTTCAATCTAGACAAGAACACAATACTAAATTCCTTAAATCTCGTAATGCTAAATTTGATAACATAATGTTATTCTCAAACTTTGTTTCTTGATTGTTGAGTTCGGACTCTTCAAGAAAGGAAAAATGACTTTAATCCTATTCCGCATGGCCATGTATTTTCTAGTTCTCGCTCTTCAAAGGGCCCAGACACCATTCCTATCTATTAGGGGAACTTATCCACTCCTGTATGACCATAACTCCCACTCAATTATTAGCTAACCTGATCAGTGCCTTTATAACTTTCTTTTACGATGCGGCGTTTAACAATGTAAAAGTCAAACTAATTATATCATGCTTATTAAGACATACTCAAGTCTAAGGAATCCACTAAAAATAGAATTTTGATTATACTATTAGAATCTTATTAGGTCAAGTCTCAATATATCAAATATATATCCATATAATTAACTAGACATCTCTATGTCTCCGTAGCTCATGGAACTGCGCTATCTATCAATTTTATGCTAGTCTTCCAATAAATCACTTATATCCAATTTAGTGATGATTTAGACTAGGGACTTTGAATAAGTTGTGATTTAAGTTCAATTTATATATAGGTTTCTAATTATCAATACCTTTTCGATGATCCTATTTGAAAACACAAGTTATTTGGACATTTAATTTAATATTAAACCAAAAAATTAAATAAGAAATGAATTTTTATTGATAAGAATTCCAAGCATAATAAATGTCTTTACAATTGCAAACATGAAGTAAACAATCTAAAGCCACTCTCCCATATGCTTGAGCTCCATAGACCTAGTATGACTCTCATGCTTAGGTTGAGCAAACGGTTAGTCAGAGGATCTGCCACATTTTCCTCTGATGAACCTTGATTACTGTTATAACCTATCTTTTAGCGATTTTTCGAATAAGATGAGATTTCCTCAGCACATGTTTAGATCTTTGGTGCGATCTGAGTTCCTTGGATTGAGCAATGGCCCCATTGGTGTAAGAGTATAACTCAATCCATTTTCAATGCTAGGAACTACACCAAGTTCACTAATGAACTTTTCGATCCAAACAACTTTCTTTGATGCATCTGCTGCTGCAATATACTCAGCCACTATTGTAGAATATGTGATGGTCCTCTGCTTAGAACTCTTCCAGCTCATAGCTCCTTCATTGAGACAAAAAATGAAACCAAATTGAGATTGAAAGTCATTTTTGCCACTTTAGAGGTTAAATCGGTGTACCCAGTACTTCAAACTCATTATCTCCACCATATACAAAGAAGTTAGCCTTAGTCCTTTACAAGTACTTCAAGATATTCTTTGTTCGCCATCAGTGCGCATCTCCTGGATTTGACTGGTATCCGCTGCATATACTCAAAGCATAAAGCAACGTTCCGTTGAATGCAAACCATGGCATACATAATGGAACCTGCTGCTTGCTAAGCATTATGCCATGTTGCATTGCATTGGAATGAAACTTCTTTTGGAGTTCTCCATCTTTACCCTAGCAAGAACCTTATGAACATAAGTCTCTTGACTGAGTCCAATTAGCCTTTTCGATCTATCTCTATAGATCTTTATTACCAAAATGTACTCAGCCTCTCCTAAGTCTTTAATAGAGAAACAATTCTTAAGCCATTCTTTGACTGATTTAAGCATGTTTTATCATTTTCCCATGAGAAGTATGTCATCCACATACAAGACCAGAAAAGTAATACTACTCCCACTTAACTTCTTGTATACACAAGATTCCGATTCATTTCCAACATGGAATTAAATTCCTATTTATATTTAGTAATTATAGAGAATGTCTACTTTCAATTCTAGAAAGTAACCACAACAAAAATTAAGGAGGTTCATCCCTATAATATATTGATATTCTGCTACTAAAGTCTGACGAGGTTCGGATATAAAGAACCTAATAAGCAACCTTGTCTCACTTATATATATTGTATGCTTATAATAACTATCGTAACAACATGTGTTAATAGTTTAGAGGATATTGGGGCATTTTGTGGAGAGTAATGATAAATCAAAATGAGGTATGAGTTAAACTCATTGCTAATACTGGGTATTAGCATCTTTTTGGATATATTTTTCCTTCCTAGATCATACTCCCTTCGTCTTTAATTACTTGCTACTTCCTCTGTTTTTTATTAGTAGCAATATTTGACTTTTTGATGAGTGTATTAAAATAATCAAATGTTGCAACTAAAAAAAATAGAGGCAGTATATTATTGTGGGCATAAGTATTTAGAAGAGCCAAAAAGTATGGTGGGGACAATAACTTTATGGAGAAATGACAAATATTGGAGAGTTAGAAGTTTGAAGATGACAAAAATAAAGGAGAATGTTGGTACTTTTCTTGCGACTCATGATTATCAAATAAAGAAATGTAGCAAGTTAAAGAAGACATCTAATAATGAAAAATGGTAGCAAGTAAAAAAGATGGAGGGAGTATAACCTTGACATCAAATTTATCAATAAGAATAATAAATTGTAAAGATAGAACATTACATCATATTCATGACCCTAACATATGATCTAACATATGATCTGTTTGAGAGATTACTAGATTGGAAATGTACAATATATCATATAATTACAACATAACTTGTACCTTTTTATTCTTCTTACATTTTTTTTCTAAGTCCCTAAAATACAACATTACCTATATGGTACACGACAGTCTGTCTTCTCACGGGTATGGGATAATACTTTCTCGATTTGTGTATGACAAAAGGAGTTAATTTGTGGAGAAACTCATTGTATGGTGGTTGTTGTCCAAGTTCCATACCGGTCCATCGGATCGCCTAAACCGCCATGGGTGATGTGCTAAGACATCAAGCGTAGCGGGAAATGAATCATCATGATGCCGGTATTATTAGACATACCGATCCTTTCCATGTGCATTGTCAATACTATCTACACAGGCCATGTGAATTAGGATTGAGCCTGATCCATTTACACTATACGTGGACTATGGGTCTAGAGATAAGTATTAAGTAAGGGATAAGTATTGATTGAGCCAATAGGAGAAGTGTCCTATCATTATTGAAACACTCCCGGCCATTACAAATATCCCATTATCTGAGTTATTCAGGTATGCTCTTCATCATTATTACCCACTACTTGAGAGCTACCAGTTTTCCTTTACTGACTTAGGCATCGGAGGGAAGTTCCTTGGATCAACCCCCAAGGTTAGTTCACATGCTTTCTTGTGCAGGATCCAAATCGGTGTATTACGAAACACCTAGATATCGGTTCACCCCAATTAGTTACTCCATACTAGTGGAATTAACGCTAGAAGGAGGGGAGAACCATACCTAAACTAAAAAAGTTAAAGCCACACTTTGCGCCTACTAACATGGCATGATGGAAACAAACTACAGTCAGAAAACAACCCTTCGGCATGCCAAGATCTGATGAGAACAACAATATTATGGGTCCTCCACCCGGCTTCACCACTTCGCAACCGGTGGTGAAGTCCTCCCAGCATGTTGCTGAATCCTCCCAACCCGCTATTAAGACCACCCAACCCATCAGTTTTCACTCTATCCAACACATGTTTACTCCCGAGTAGCTTCAGAGCATGGCTCAATTCTTGCAAGCGCTGGCGGGTCAGACAACTCGAATTGGTAAGCGCCCTCTGACTAAGCCGCCAAGCCCTATAAGAAGATACGATCAGTCGCAGGCGACTAACAGGTTGAGCATAACCAGTTTGATGAGGCTAACTACGAAGAACGTTTAACAGAGAGATTCACACTACTCATTAGGGGGAAGATAGGACCTACGACCTCAACAATATCCAGACACATGAGTCATTCCAGCCTAGAGGGTGTGAAGCATCTCTGGTACGAAACTAGGCAAATTCTGGTCGGCATCGTGTTGTGGTGGCACCTCATCTTTCTCCCTTTGTTTCTTCCATACAATAGGAACCAATGGAGAACATCAAGATGACGACTTGTAAGTATAATGGCAAGACGAACCTTGAAGATCATATATCGGCTTATGAGGGCCATATACTGCTATAAACCTATAGCAACTCAATTTGGTGCAAAGTATTCCCTTCGACCGTTTGTGAATTAGCACAAACCTGGTTAAAGAGCATAAAACCAGGAACCATCTACATTTTCGGCAACAACCTGCTATGTTCATCACCCACTTCGTCAACAACAAGAGGAGGGAGAGAATAACAGTAGAGTTGATGTTAATCAAGCAGCGCGACAAAGAGAGTTTAAGGGAGTATATCAATCGTTTTAATGTTGTGACCATTACCATCCTGAATCTGCAGCAAAAAATAGTCGTATTAGCTTTGATGACGGGTTTGAAAAAAGGAAGAAGTGACTTAGGCCAGAAGAAGTTAACTAGCTTATCGGAGGTCCTCTGAAAAGCCGGTAATTTCATTCGAGGCGAGAAGTTCGACAAAGCAGCAACTACAAAACGGTTTAAGGGGGATAACAAGGAGAGGAAAATTAGAAACATAAAAAAGACAAGCGGCATGAAGGTTCTGAAAGAAGAGAAGAAAGCAACGCTGTGAAGAAAGGCTGGGAGAGAAGGTCTGACAAGTATGAGTTATACACCGCGTTAACCATCTCAAAATGTGAGATATATGAGATGCACAAGGGAAATGACAAGTGGCGGAGTCTGAGGAAGACATTTTACAAGGGCCGAGATAAAGCCAAGTGGTGTGAGTTCCACTGAGATCACGGTCATGTCACAGACGATTGCAAAGATCTAAAGGATGGCATCGAAGAGGGTACTTTAGCAGTATAGAAGGCAGTCCAAAGCGGGAGAGGTCGTATAGGGATGATGATGACTAGATCAGGACGATTTTTAAGGAGAGGCTAAGTAAGATACATGTCATCTCAGGAGGTCCTTTACAAGGCGATAATATTTATGGTGCCAAGGCAAGTCTAAAGAACATTCGGTATTAAGTCAATTACAACACCACCAGCCCGTGGCAAGCACCACTCCAGTTTCCAACCATATCATTCACGTCTGAGGACACAAAGGGAGACATCTTCCCTCATGATGATCCCATGCATGGCAGTATCTCTAAAAATCTCGAATGCGCTAGTCCATAGGATCTTAATTGATGGCCGCAGTTCGGCCAATATTCTGTTCCCATCCACGTTCGTGAAGTTAGGCTTATCCATGGAAAATTTTATGGCAAGGCCAGTAGACTTACCGCGGCCTAACCCCGAGGGAGAAATAGAGGAGATAAGCCTCGAAGTAGATCAACTAGAACGAACTTTGAAGATAGGAGCAGATCTGGGAGAGGAAGTTAAAATCAACCTAATAAGCTTGCAATAACTAGCCAACGGTGACATATGAGATGTCGTGAATGGACCCATCAATCATGGTCCACCGGTTGAATGTTAGTAAGGACGTGAGGCGGATAAAATAGAAGATGAGAAACTTCTCATCTTAGGAGAACGTCGCGATCAAGCAGGAAGTGGACAAGTTGTTAGCTGCTGATTTCATTTAAACCCTGTGACTACCCAGAATGGCTAGCGAATGTGGTGAACTGGTGATGGCCAAGAAAGCCAACAAGTCATGGCGTGTGTATGTAGACTTCACATATCTCAGCAAAGCCTTCCCCAAAGACTGCTAGCCAATTCCCATAATAGATCAATTGGTGGACTCCACTAGTGGCCATGGCTTGTTGAGTTTCATGGAAGCGTTTTCAGGGTACCACCATATCAGCTTGCTAAAGTCCATAGAAACAAAGCATCTTTCATCACATATGTCAGTGTATGTGCTTACAAGGCGATGTCGTTTGGGTTAAAAAATGCAAGGGCAACATATTAGAAGTTGGTCGACAAAATATTTGCATAGTAGAAATGTCGGAATGTAGAGGTCTATGTGGACAATAGCATTATCAAGAGCATCACAGAGGAGGCTCTGATAGACGAACTAACAGAGACATTCGCAACGCTTCGCGAATATTAGATGAGACTGTATCCCATGAAGTGTGTGTTCGGAGTTAGGTCCGGTATGTTCTTGGGTTTCATGGTAAGTAAGCGAGGAATAGATGTGAACCCCGACAGAGTCACTGGAGCCGAAGAGCATCCGGGACATCCAGAAATTGACTGGCTGGATGGCCGCACTCACATGGTTTGTCTCTAAATTGGCGGAGAAGGTCATACCTTTCTTCAAGGTGTTGAGGGGGAAGAAGAAATTTGAATGGGAAGACAAACAGAAGCATGCCTTCGCAGCAGTGAAAGGCCACTACAAACAACTCTTGGTACGGCTGTCGCGTGCCTACCAAAAATAACCTAACTATAACTTCCTAACAATGTAGTCGGGTAAGTCAGTGTCGATCTCACAAAGAATTGGATTTATTTTATTATTTCTTATGCTAGTTAGAAACCCTTGTTCTTGATAAAATATTAATCAACTAAATAAACTACTAACTTGAAAATAGCTATTAAATAACTAAATGAAGAAAGATATAATAAAGATAATAAAAAAAGGGATCGGAAGATATATTCTGGCATTGGAAAATTAATTGATCATCGAATTAATAAATCATGAATAGAAATTAGACAAGTTGTGCATACACCATAACATTAACCCATAATACAAACAAGTATTATGAACTTCCCTTAATAGCAAATAAGCCAAACAAGCTCTTGGAATATTGTCTAACTTACTAGTAATATAAAATAAGCTCTCTAGACTCGATTAGTTAGCAGCATGAATGACTAGGAAGAAGTTAACTTAAGCCATAATTACACAAGTTAGAATTATAGCAGCTTAAAGGATTAAATAACCATAAGTATTGCTACAAGCTTTAGTTGTCAATCAAACACCTAGTTGCTACTAGCGGATTTATCTAGGACAATTACGTATCACAAGCAAAATTCCTAGCAATTGAACTAGCAAATTACACTAAAGATGGCCGTTCTAAAAAAATTAGGATTTTTTAACAAGAATAATACAAACTTTTGCCCGTTCTCTCGCAATAATACAAACTTTTGATTATTTTTTAATAATACAAACTTTTGATCAAAATTCCTCCAGTAGGACAATACCGGTTTTTAACTTGTTGTAGGAGGTAACTGGCTGAGGTGGTTCAGGTGGGTGGGGGGTTGGGGGAGGGGGGACAAAGAAGAAAGATCATTTTGTAATTTTTTTTGATTTTTTTACCGGTTATAAGTCAACTTGACCTACTGGAGGAATTTTGATGTAAAGTTTGTATTATTAAAAAATAATCAAAAGTTTGTATTATTGCGAGAGAACGGGCAAAAGTTTGTAATATTCTTGTTAAAAAATCCAAAAAATTATTTGACAAGTTCAAAAGGAGAACTAGATTATAAATCTAATCAAAGTATAAACATAATCATCTAATATGAAAGATCACAACTTTTTCATTCTCACAATTTTAATAATCCAATGCTAAATATATCTCCCTAGCTTAAAGAGATTAAGCCTAATATATAAAGAATAAAACTAATACTACTAACAATAAAATAATTCATAATTGAAAAATTAGAAAGTCTAATAACTATATTATTAATCCAAGATCAATTACAAATCGTATGGAGATAAAGAAAACTAGTCTAAAAGTAATAAAGAACATCCAAACTAAAGTACCAAACATTGCTGAAGGAAGAAACACTATGTAATCTAATGATGTATATAATTCCTACTGTAATATGTAATCTACTGCTATGCTGTTGTCTCTAATCGATGTTGTTGTTTTGTAATATGTAATCCACTAGTGCTATTCTTCTACTCCTACGTCTCTCCTGCTATGTATGGCTTTCAAGCAATTCCTTGTCCTTAAAAACGCTGCTCTAGTTTTACCGCCGTTATCACTCTTCTAATTCTCCTCTCTTTCCTTAAATTCAGATTTTTTCCTCATAACAAAAGGACCTAAATTTCTCAAACTTACTTTGCTTCCTCAATTGCTAAAGAATTGAAATTAACTTCCAAAAATCAAAACCATTGGTGCTTTCCTCTCACCCGCCAAAAGTTTCCTTCTTGCTTTTGATGTACTGTTGTCTCTTCCACCAAAAAGAAGCAACTCTTGAAGTTTTAATTTCTTTCTTTTTAGGAAAAATTGACTTTTAGACGATAATTTTTAAAAGGTTTGAACTATTGATTAACCTATGTAGGTCCCAACTTTATGGGGTCTTAACTTTTAGAGGGCCTCGGTGATTTAAAACTGACAATTTTTTTTAAAATCTCACCTAGTTCCTGCTTCCCTCCCTCAATTAACCCTTCTGGTGTGACCCAAGTTTTACAAGTTATGACCTATTAAGCCAGTTTCAAGTCACTAAGGCCCGCTAAAAGTTAAGACCCCCTAAAGTTGGAACCTACACAGGTTAATCAATAGTTCAGACCTTTTAAAAATTATCACCCAAAGTTGAGACCTCTATTGTCAATTTTTCCTTCTTTTTATTAGTCGTAGTTTATCTTTTGTGGAGCCACCAAGCTTATATTACAATTCTTCATGTTAGGATAATTACACAAGCCCAACATGAGATCTTCTAATTTCTCACAAAATAAGCCTAAGTAGGAGAGAAAAAATGGGATCCCATATCCGATTGCATATTTGTTGCTCAAATCATCTTCCTGTAGAACAAATAAATAAAATCGTAGTAACTCATATCTCAGAAGAAAAACAACTTAAAACTTCCTATAACATATAAAACTCAATATTAAATCAAGGGTTTAAATAATAGATATAACACTTTTTATGACCCTATCAAACCCCCCAAGCTTATAATTTTGCTTTTCCTCAATCAAATACATGAAAAACAAAGGAAGTTAAACTCTTGAAAAAAACACAAAAGTGCTAATTTACCCAAACGCACCATAACACCCAACAATTGCATCAAACTAGCATATATGCAATCAATGAATTCTTAAGGCCACTTACAAATTCTATGAATCAATCACAAGTTACGTCTGCTAAATGGTAGTGAAGCAACCTCAAAGATCATTAGGACTTTAATCATGGATGTAATGAGGCTAAGGTAAAGAAAGATCTGGAAAATATTTAGGAAAGTGGTGGTAAAAACTCTAAGACTAGTAGAGAGAATCGGCATCCACAAACATAATACAAAAACATACCATCTTTACTAACTTCATAAACCATTTCACTGAGTTTCGCAACTCTAAATAATGTTCTGTCTTTGTCAAGTAGCTCTTGTAACAAGATCTCGACTAGTGACTCCCTGTCCAATTGGCCCAAGGCACTAGGCATGAAAATATGCCAATGAGTCTACTCACTTGAGCTACCTAAGCAAAAGATAGAAACACCACACGTACATATTTGGGCTCAAATTCCTTTTTCTTTATTTCTTTTTTTTCATGTATAAACTTTTTCGTATTCTATTTTAAGAGTTTTCAACTTTTTCTTTTTCACTTTTTTTTTCATGCCCAAACATTGTTACGTAAAGCCTTTAAGATAGGAAAGTTTTTTTCTTCCCAAAATATAAACACCACCACTCTATCATGATAACATTCCACTTACAATTACAAATGATTTACTAATCTTAGAGAAAGGTAAAACATTTAATTTTTTTGTAAAGGTTTGTTTTTTGAGTTAAGCTAATAAAGCTCAAAGTTGGCTTAATATGGAAGATGTCATTGGTACGCTTTTTGGCTCAATTTGATGGTACAAGCTAAGTGCCTAAATAATCTCTTCTTTGTCACTTCACTACATAAATAGCTTTAGTAAAACGATTGAAAATTCAAAGAGTAGTTAGGACTTTTAGAAGTTCATATGAAGGCATATACACAAATCCAAACACCAAAGTCAGATATAGTTGATTTAGGTTTTGCAAAAATTCGGGAACATATCCCAAAAAACAGGACAAAAACCAAACAATAAATAGTTGTTCTCAACCAAAGAAAATCAAGCCACAATTTCCAGCACATATAATCACACAAACCATTTCAAAACAACCACATAAATCCACAAATTCCAGAACAATCCTTCCCCCAAGCTTATACCACACATTGTCCTCATTGTGGGAAAAAAGAAAGAAAAAAGAATAGGGAAAGAGTAGAAAAGGAGTAGAGCATGGGAATCCCAAAATGGTAGTGACGTTGATGAGCATATAACTAAGTGTGCAGCTTAATAGTATGCAAGTGGGCTGCAAGTGCTAATCAAAGTCGATACTCCCCCAAGCTTATACCTTGCGCCATGTGCAGTACTGTACTGATGATGCAACAGGTGGTGGGAGCTGAGTGTAGCAACAAGGTTCTTGTGTGACTCTAGACTTCTCAGCAAAAATAAGTGAAGGAAGGATCCTAAAAGAAAAAAAAAATCGGTTTTTTTTATGACATAAAGAAAAGAAACAAAAAAAAGGAACTAAGATATGGAAGAAAAAAATAAAGAAGAAAAGAATAACAGGGTTATGAAACTTGGGTTGCCTCCCAAGAGCGCTTCATTTAACGTTATTAGCTTGACGTCTTTCATTCTCACCGTGCATCGTAATTCGGAACCTCTATCTCCACGACTTCAATGTTTTAAACCTGATGCCCCTCATAATATGGTTTGAGTCGATGTTCATTCACCTTAAAC
>CANSZD010002570.1:212500-232500 GCA_947648045.1 Beta corolliflora
AAGATTATATTAATATGTTAGATAGAAAATCAAGAATGTATGTATGAGTGAACTAGAAAAAGAAGAACATTTAGGAACTAATCTAAAAATTATTAATTAAAATATTTTATTAATTATACAATTACTAAAAGAAAGTAGGAATGATCTAGATAAACCAGAATCAAGTAATACTAAAACACCAATAGAACTAGAAGAACAAGGTTATGAGATCTTAGAAAAGAAGATAACTAAAGAATATTCACAATTATTTCCAGAATTATTTTAAGAAAAAGAATAGAAATTGAATATGAAAGAGTAATTGAACAATTAGAATAATGAATAAAAACGAAAAAATCATTGAAGAAGAAATTATTAGATACCGTGATGGTCCATTTAAAATACACAAGACTAATCAAAAAAGACAATTTGCAGAAATTAGTAAAGGAAGATTTTATTTAATAAAAGATAGAAAACAAATGATACTAGAAAACGAATTTGATAGGGAAAGAAGACTAGCACTAGAAAATAATTTAGTACAAATAACAAATATAGAAAGTAGCTATCAAGACAATAAAACAATTAATGACATCTATAAAAAACTAGAAAAGTTAGAAAGAAAATATGATGAAAGAATGAGAAAAATGGAAGAATCTATCAAAATAATACATATTAATACCAAACAAATATTAGATAAAGTTTACAGAGTAGAAAATAATTTTAATGAAGAGATACAAAATCTTAAAATAGAATATAATAATAGGTTTGATAAAATAGAAGAACAGCTTATTTGTAATATCAAATAAAACACTGAAATATCAAAAATCCACGAATCAGATAACGAAATAAAAAATAATACTACCATAGAAGCTTTAACCACTGATATAGAACGATTAGAGGTAAATAATATAGAGGTAAATACTCTAGAAGAAAATAGTGAAGAATTTTATTCTGAACAATCCAGTCAAGAATTTAGATATTCAAATCATTTAGAATCAGACTTTAATTCAGAAAAAGATGAAGAAATTAACGTACTTACTAAGGCCTACACGGATGACGATTATGAGTATATGGAAACTAATAGAAATTATAAACCTACTTTTAAAAAGAAAAAATATGGGTATAATCATAGAAATAATGACTATATATGGAAATATCGAAGAAAAATAGAAAATGATTACATACCGAGAGATAACCAAACAGGAGAAACTTTAAATCTAGATTGCGCTACAAATGCTGAATTAGAAATACAAAATTGGATAGCTAGAATAAATGCAAAATTAATATAGAAGCTAAAATACCAGTTAGTGTGGCGGCTAATTATATTGAAGCCACAATAACAGGAATAGCAAAAAGCTATTTAACTAATATAGGAATTAAAGAATTAACAGAACTGCGAAGTACTAAGACAGAAGGAACTGAGATGACAGATTCAACACAAATGTTGATAAAATACGAAAAAATAATTCGAAGAGAATTTGGCAATCCAAATGCAGATCTAAAATATGCAGAATCTAAGAAAGAATATTGTAAGTCCCAACTATATAATATGCAAATATGTTCCATGTGTCCAGAAGATTTAAACAAATATAATTGTGCATTCCAAATGAATTATTATGAATTAGGAACCGAAACACACGAAGAATTAGCTGTATTTCGAAAATTATATTTTGAAAAATTACCAATACCTATAAACACTATGGTACAAGAAGCATATTATACAGAACCTAAAACAGGAACTTTAGGTGAACAAATATCATTTTTACAAACATGGTATAAAAATTATTGTATTAAAGTCAATAACCAAAAAGCATTTAGAAAACAAGCTAAAATAAGTGACTGTTGTGAAAAATATGAAATACCTAAATTTGGTTGTCACAAATTAAACAAAAGATACAAAACTAAAAGACCCAAATTAATGCGAAGACGATATAAAAGATTCAAACCATATGGCAAATATAAAAATAAGAAACGATCAAATAAAAATTACTTTATTAAAAGAAATCTATAAATATGCAAAAAATCCAAAAAGATGTAGATGTTATAATTGTGGACAGATAGGTCACATAGCAAAAGAATGTAAGACTACAACAAATAAAAATACTAAGAAAAATATAAAAAAAGTAAATTTTATTGAACTGCATATAGCAGAATATGAAATAGGTAACGAAACGGATAATGATGAAATTAATGAAATAAGAAGTAGTGAAGAAGAAGATAATACAGAAACTGATAGTAATGGATAAAGAATTAGAAGAAGTTGATTACGATGAAGATATTACTGTACAACATAAAAATCAAAGAGCTATTTTTTATCTACAAAAATATAATGCGTTAAAGCATGAAGGATTTACATTGTCTCCCAATAAAATTATTGAAAAGAAAAAATTTGAATTAACCAATTTAACTAACTATTTCAAAAGGAAAAAGGAAGAATATTTAGTTATAGCTGATAGAGAACATGTTATAGATATAACACAAGTACAAGGTAATACTAGAGTCCCATTAATAACACAAGAAGTGTTAAATGAAGAAATAAACAAAATTAACAACGTATTAAAAAATAAACCAATCACATTTAGATTTGTAGAATTAGCAGCCATTGAAATAATAATAAAAGTCTGTTTTAAGGAAGGAATAGATACTCCCTTAGAATTAGAACTAGCCAATGATAGAATTAAAGAACCTATAGAACAAAGTATTATAGCACAACTTAAAGGAATTCTTAAGTTGATCTTACTATAAAGTGATTGGTTTATTAGAATAAAAGTTAAGAAGAATTAAAAGTGCTACAAATTAAGACCAATTACTATAGATACCCCTTTTATTGATCTTATATTACCTATAGAGAAAGGACTAAAATTATATTCTAAACCAAGTTATGAAGACTTAGAAATAGTGAAAAAACGATTAAGTGTTTCTAAATCTAAAAGAGAACTAACTGAGAACTTACCTATTCAAATAAAATCACACGAATATTACATAATCATACAAATAGTAACAAAAAACCTCACAGCAAAACTAGACATTAATTCTGAAAGTAATTATATTCCATTAGAAAAACTGTCACTTAACGTTAATGAAAATTTTAATAGATTAATAACACTAACAACAAAAATTGCACTACGAGAAATAAATATTGAATATGTTATAACCCTAAACAATGAAATAATATTAGGAAAAGAATTTATAGAGAAGTTTAAACCTTGGAAAATAGACCAAGACTATTTTGAATTTACTTATAATCAAACCCAATCTAAAACTAGAATAATCAATGAGTAATGCTATACCAAGTTTAATAGAATTAATAAAATTACAAAAAACAGATAGAGATAGCAAAAGAAGAAAAGGCCTATATAAGTCAAAGACTGCAATACATAATATTTACAGAATGCCATAGAAATAGTATACGAACTTTATCTAAAGAAGAACAAAAGAAAACAAGAGACATAGAGGTATTAGAACAAAAGTTACGCAAGATAAAAAATAAATTAGCTATCCTTAATGAGTAATTTAATTTATATTTTAGTAAAAACAATCTTTGATGGATATAAAAGTAGATATTATACACCAATGGTAGACACGGGAGCTCAAACAACAATTATGAAAGAAAATTTTTTACCAGAATGGAAAAGGTTAAATACTCCCTTTAAAATAAACGGACTTAATAATAATAGTAGTAAAATTACTCTTTATCAAACAAATGTAAAAATACAAATTTGGGATAAAATACTAGTCATACCTAAGGTATATTGCTTTGAATTAATAGGAAAAGATATTATATTAGGAATTAATTTCTTAAACCAATATAAACCATTTAGTATAGGCAACATAAGCTAAAAGCCAAGGTAGTTACAAATAAAGAAAGATTACCAATAGAATGGGAAAATTGTAAAATAGGAGAAGAAGCAAAACTAATTCAAAAAATAAAAACCAAAAAGGGAATCAACAATTTAGACATAATAGAAATAGGAATATTACATTTAGATAAACTTACTCCTTTAAAAACTAAGTTAGAAGAATTATGCAGTGAAAATCCTTTAGAAAATTGGCATAAGCATAAAACTGAAATACAAATAACATTAAAAGACCCAAACAGTATCATATCACAAAAACCTTTTAATAATATATACCCAAAGAGATGAAAAGGAATTTAAAATGCATATAACTTCCATATTTTTTCTTTTTAAAAGTAGGTTTATAATTTCTATTAGTTTCCATATAATCATAATCGTCATCCGTGTAGGCCTTAGTAAGTACGTTAATTTCTTCATCTTTTTCTAAATTAAAGTCTGATTCTAAATGATTTGAATATCTAAATTCTTGATTGGATTGTTCAGAATAAAATTCTTCACTATTTTCTTCTAGAGTATTTACCTCTATATTATTTACCTCTAATCGTTCTATTTCAGTGGTTAAAGCTTCTATGGTAGTATTATTTATTATTTCGTTATCTAATTCGTGGATTTCTGATATTTCAGTGTTTTCTTTGATATTACAAATAAGCTGTTCTTCTATTTTATCAAACCTATTATTATATTCTATTTTAAGATTTTGTATCTCTTCATTAAAATTATTTTCTACTCTGTAAACTTTATCTAATATTTGTTTGGTATTAATATGTATTATTTTGATAGATTCTTCCGTTTTTCTCATTCTTTCATCATATTTTCTTTCTAACTTTTCTACTTTTTTATAGATGTCATTAATTGTTTTATTGTCTTGATAGCTACTTTCTATATTTGTTATTTGTACTAAATTATTTTCTAGTGCTAGTCTTCTTTCCCTATCAAATTCGTTTTCTAGTATCATTTGTTTTCTTTTTTTTGGACTAATATAGGAATAAACCAATGTAAACCATTTATGGTTTATATATAGGAATTATACTATAACATTAAAATAGTATATATATATAGGAAATGTATTTTTTCGATTCAATTTTTATACCAATATAAACCATTTAACTAATATAGGAATAATAGAATTAACAGAACCGCGAAGTACTAATAAAAATTACTTTATTAAAAGAAAAATCTATAAATATGCAAAAAATCCAAAAAGATGTAGATGTTATAATTGTGGATAGATAGGTCACATAGCAAAAGAATGTAAGACTACAACAAATAAAATACTTAAAATGAGACAAATACAAGGATACAATTATTTTTCAAAATTTGATTGTAAAAGTGGTTTTCACCAATTAAAGCTAATCGAAGAATCTAAACAATTAACAACATTCAAAGTCCCTAATGGATTTTACGAATGGAATGTTTTACCTTTTGGATATAAAAATGCCCCGGGTAGATTCCAAGCATTTATGGATAAATATTCAAACCAATTATCAAATTGTGTAGTTTATATTGATGATATAGTAATATATTCAAAAATACAATAAGAACACTATATATAAGTTATTAGAACAGTTTACTGAAATTATCAAAACTAGTGGTATAGTTTTAAGTAAAAAGAAAATGGAATTGTTTAAAACACAAATTGAATTCTTAGGATTTGAAATAGATAAAGCTGGAATAAAAATGCAAGACCATATAGCCCAAAAAATTATAGAGTTAATATAAACTAGGAAATCTTATTTATCAAAAGGTTAGATTTTTTGGTTTCACAAAAATGGTTTGGATTGAAATTCTATTAAGACCTTTTTGGTTTTCATTTTTTGGACTAGTTCTTTGGTCTTGCATATACATTTCCCATATATATATATATATATATATATATATATATATATATATATATATATGTAATATGTATACGTATGTATATATATGTATGTATGTATATATATATGTAATATGTATATGTATGTATATATATATGTATGTAGTGTATATATATATATATATGTATATATATATATATGTATATATATATATATATATGTATGTATATATATATATATATATATATATATATATATATATATATATATATATATATATATATATTATATTATATATATATATATATTATGTATATATATATATATATATGTTATGTTGTATTATATGTATGTATGTATATATATATATATGTATATGTATGTATGTATATGTATGTATGTATATATATATGTATGTATATGTATGTATGTATATGTATGTATGTATATATATATATGTATGTATATGTATGTATGTATATATATATGTATGTATATGTATGTATGTATATGTATGTATGTATATATATATATGTATGTATATGTATGTATGTATATATATGTATGTATATGTATGTATGTATGTATATATATATGTAATATGTATACGTATGTATATATATGTATGTATGTATATATATGTATGTATGTATATATATATGTAATATGTATATGTATGTATATGTATGTATACATATATGTATGTAGTGTTTATCGGTAAAAATGGTAAAAGGTAAGTTTAGTAGTTTGGTGACAAGAAGAATCCAGGTTCAAAAGAAACAGATTACTCATAAGGATGATCCATTTATTTGGAAAATGCCAATGTTGTCCAAAACCGCTATTTATGACAAACGGTATAGTTGGGAATTCAATTTTGGTAAAGGAATCCATATAGAAGAATTTACTACTAGTGTCAATCGATTGTCGAATGTCAATCCAACTTCTTGATAATGAGTCTGTCAAAAAACACTTAGATCAAGGTTTTAGATATATCCATTTTGGATGTGTCCAAATAGTTGTCAAGCCTATGGTCGATTAGGTCTTGACTTGTCCAATTATGCTTGCTTTAAGAGATAAATCTCTTATCCATTTCAAAGATTCTTTATTAGCTCGGCAAATACTAATATTTGTCAAGGTCCAATTTATTTCAATTGTTTTCCAAATTTGAGTAAAGATTTAGAGGATCCTCATATCCTTGAATCTTTAACTCTTGATATCAATATTTCCAAAGATCTTCGTAAAGAAGGAGCTAGAAACTTTTCCATTATTTATCGAGTTTATTACAAACTCTTGAATACTCAAATGAATCCAAGGTGTAGAATACGTTTTGCCCCTGGTCAAACTATGATTTTCAAGGTTGAACATGGCAAAGCAACTACCCATATTCCAGAAGCTCTTCCATGGGATAAAGTTACTATTCCTGATGAATGGCGACTTTAAACCCCTCCAATTCCAAAATCTTTGAAAGAATCAAAGGTTGAACAAATAGTTGAAGAACCAGATGGCAGAATTCTTATTCGATTTAATTCGAGTAGGGAATTTCCATCTTCTTCTTCCAACTATGACTTTCAATATGCAAGATCTTCTTGTTCTTTTGAAAGATCTAGTACTTTTCCAAATACGGATGATTTTCCAAATATTTCTCAAAATTACAAAGTTTTCGAAAAATCTCCCATTCCGGAAATAATTGATGAAAATGATTTTCCATCACCAACTAAGTTCGAAATGAGACCTCCAAACTTCTCCAGTTTGAATGTTATTACAAAAGGTGAATTCCAAATTAATAAACCAATGCTTTCCAATGATTTCGAAGCTCCAGTAAATCGTGAAAAACGACTTTGGTTTTTCTCCAATTTTGACAAACCTGCTACAGAGTTTATTCGTGAAAAATATTATTCCAAATTAAATGAATTAGGTGCTAATATTCCTTTTTTCACATGGCTTCCAATTTACTTAAGTAACTTGAAAATTCCCTATCCATTTTCTGATTTATGTGTTAAGTCCAATATTGCTCAAAAATGGATTCTCAAAAATGGCGAATTAGTTTCTTCTATTCATCCTCCATTAACACATAAAGTAGGAAGAGATGCCGATGAGAAATCGAGGTCCTACTTTAGGAGACATCAAAAAGGTTTATGAACAAAACAACTTTTTCCAATACAATTTCCAAACAAGTTGATCAAATATCTACTCAAATCGATTCTTTATCTTCAAAAAATTCCGATTTCGAATCTTCCAAAGAGATTGACGATTTATCAAAAAAGTTAAATGGAATTTCCCTTAATGCACACAGTTCTTCCACTTTTCCCAATGAAATTTCCAAGCCCCTGATTCATGTTCCAAATCATTTTCCAAATCATCTTCCAAAAGGCTTTGGACTAAGTAACAAAACACTTTTAAAAATAATTTCTGAAAAATTAGACAAAAACATCACGTGTCTAGAAAAGGATAAAAAGGCAAAAGAAATTGCTGAAAACTTTTCTTCAGGTGATGATACTCCATCCCAAATTAATCGGATTTATCGCAAAAACTGGAATCATAATCCAATGCGAAATTATTATTCCAGACCCACTCCTCCAGATCTTCAATTTGAAGAACGAGGAACTTATGGTTCTCAAAATATTTATTTCGGTGACCAACTTTATGATTGGAATATCGATGGTAGATCGAATTTGAAATTGCTATGGTCTTACATGAAATGTGCATTGCTTGCTAATGCATATTCTTCCAATGATTTTACAAGTGAGCAAATTGCTGACACTATTGTAAAAGGTTTTTCAGGACAATTAAAAAATTGGTGGGAGAATACTTTTACAACAGAATAACAAAAAGAAATTTGTAATCATGAAAATGTGAAAAAAGAAAAAGATGGATTTTTTCTTTTAATCCAAACTATTAGTCTCCATTTTCTTGGTTCTTCCACAGAGCAATTAAAATGCAATACCTTAGTTCTTTCCAATCTTTGATGTCCAACGTTAAATGATTATCGTTGGTACAAAGATAAGTTTTTATCCAATGTTCTTGTTCGGTCCGATGCTCAACAATCATTCTCGGAAAGAAAAATTTATTTCGGGGACTTCCAAACTTATTTGCTCAAAGGATTTTCCAAAAATTGAAAGAAGTTACAAACAAGGAAACAATTCCATATGATGATTTAACATATGGCCAATTGTTTGCTTTTATCAAAAAAGAAGGATTATCTCTTTGCAATGAGCTAAAAATTCAATCCAAGTATGGCAATGAAAAAGCTCAGCAAAGAAGAGAACTTGGATCTTTCTGTGAAGCCTTTGGCTTTGAGAAAATCCAAGCCCCTTCAATCGCTCGCAAACAGAGACTCAAACAAGTTCAAAATTTTCGTCAAAGGAAAGTTCCATCTTCCGAAAAGTTCTACCACAAGAAAACATTTCCAAAAGAATTTTCAAAAAAGGATTTTCCAAAGATTATTTGTTACAAATGTGGCAAACCTCGGTCACAAAGCAAATAATTGCAATTTTAAAAATAAGATTAATGAGATTTTTCAAGATAATCCGCATTTAAGAGATAAACTCTTAAATGTTTTCCAATTAAATCGGAATGGGCCGGAAGAATCGATCATTCGATTCGATCACGTTATTTACCAATTAGATTATGATCGGGATTCCGATGATTTTAATTTCGATCATTCTCTCCAATTTTGTTCCAAAGGACTTTGTGTTATTTCCAAAAAGACCAAGAGAAGGAGTTACTTCTCGATATTATTGAAAAGGTTCCAGATAGCAATCTTCAAAAACAGTATCTTGAAAGATTACGAGAAATTATTTTAAAATCTTCTTCACTTGACGAAAAGCAAAAATCAGTTTCTTTTAGTCTTCAAAAAATACTTAATGATTCTCCATATCATCAATCTTTTATTTCTCCTGTTAATACTCATGATCTTCAAAGTGAGGTGATTCAAATCAAATCTCATGTTAAAGATCTTGAGCAGAGTATTTTAAATCTTCAAACTAAAGATTTAGAACTTGAAGCAAAAATTACTCTTCTTCAAAATTCCAATTTCGAGATAGGAGAAACTTGGAACGCTCTCCTATTCCAACCGATTCTATCCGGACTTCGATACTCCAATTGATACCGAAAAATATGTCCAAATTATTCAACGTTTCAATTATCAAAAATGGTTTTGTCCAATTACACTAGTTATTGATCATGATTTCCAAATTAATGATGTTGCATTATTTGATAGATGGTGTCGATCTTAACCGCATTAAGGAAGGACTAATTCCTCCTCAAGTATTATGAAAATGCTCTTCGAACATTTGACTATTGCTAATGGTCAAAAACTCCAAATTAGATATAAACTTTCTCAAGCTTCTATTTTCAATAATGATTATTATTTCCAAACTCCATTTACTCTTGTTAAAGACCTAAATTATAATATTATTCTTGGTACTCCATTTTTAACTCAAATGTATCCATTTTCTGTTGACGAAGTAGGAATTCATGCTTTCATTGATAAAAAAACCAATTTCTTTCAAATTTTCTGCAAAATTATAACATAGTGATGTTTATTGTCTCCAAACTAATTCTATTTACAAACATATCAATATGCTTTCTCGCAGGGACGAACAGGATGAGAAGTCCAACGACCTCTAAATTTTGGAAATAACTTCCAAACTACCACCTCCGAAATTTCCTAATTTACTCCACGATTCTCCTTCAACATCAAGACAAAAAATATAAACTCCATCAAAATACTCACCTCCAGTCCATAAACTACTCCACAATTCCCAGAAATTTTCCCCTCCAACTCAGTCGCCACATTGACAGACTTCCAGAAGATATCAAACAGATTATTCTTCACAAAGTAAAACTAGCCAAATTCCGTAAGAGATACGCAGAATTTCTCAAAAAACATGCTACTTTCCGTCATTATCTTTGGCGGTTATGGGGACAATCCGGAATCTTTGATAATGGATTTTTCCTTTATTCCAATGATCTCCGAAAAAATGATCCCTATTTTCTTACATGGATATATGGATTGATTTGAAAATTTTATGACATTCCAGAACCTCAAACAGAATTTTTCCAGCAATTTTCGAAATTTCAAAGAATACATATTCTCCACATTATACTCCATTAGAAGCCTCGAATGGATTTATGAAGAATTCATTTGTGCCCCTATCGAAATGGAAAATGGCAGAATTAAATCTGCCCATTATTTCATTCTTATTAATATTCCAAGATACCCTACTCCAAAAAGGCTTCATCTTCTTTTTGATCCATCTCAAACCAGAGCCCATGGTTTTGTCTCCATTCTCCACAATATCCAACATTTAATCAAACACAACGATGATATTACCATCATCCATTATGGTTACAATACTGTTGCCTTTCCTAATCATCTCCAGAAATACTTTCTCACAGGAATTAATCATTCTGATCCATTATCACCTTACTTGTCCAAATTTACCAAGGAATTTATATGTCCCTTGATGGACGACCCTATTTTCGTCGTATACTGCAAGATGCAAATTTAGATCCATTTCATTTCAATTACAATAGCCCGGTGGATTTATCCACGCAAAAGTTAAGGCAAAAAGAAAAAAGAAAAATAAAAAGAAAGATCCCGCTAAGTGTAATTATTTTACACTTAGGCAAAAGTTAGGGATAAATTTCCGGTTTGCGGGTGTCCAAAGACCATTCCAGAATGTTTCAGTTTGCAAGCATCCAAAGACTGTTCCAGCTGTCCAGCTCTCAACATCAGCAAAGATAAGGATTACAAAGAACAAATTTTCCAACTTTTTCAAAAGGTGAATAGTGAACAGTAAAAGCAGCCAATGAACAGTACCATGAATAGTACTTTCGTCAAAATTTCAAAAGGTTTGTCCAAAGTTTCAAACGTTTGTCAAAAGTATCAAGCGCACTACCAAAAGCAAAGGAGGACGTTTATCCAGCTGTCCAATATCCGTAATGAAGAAATAGTTTTACTCCAATAATTGTGCGAATTTGCTTTATGAATTCGTTTGTATCCCTTCCCCTAGGTCTATAAATAGACTCATTATTTCCATTGTAAGGCGGAGCGAATTTAAGAGCAAAACTTAGAAGAAAAACTAAGAAGCTCGGCTCTTATCCAAAGTTTGTAATATTTCCAAGTTATCAATAATATTCCAAGTTTCAATCATCCTTTCCTCTCTTCTACTTCAGTAAGTTCTTACTGCTCTCACTCATATATATACATATACATATACATATATACATATATACATATACATATATATAGATATATGTGTATATATATATATATATGTATATATATATATATATATATATATATATATATATATATATATATAGATATAGATATACATATACATATATATATATACATATATACATATATATACTAATTCATATATACATATATACATATATATACATATATATATATATATATATACATATATACATATATACATATATATATATACATATATATATATATACATATATACATATATACATATATATATACATATATATATACATATATACATACATATATATATATATATATACATATATACATATATATAATCAAACTTTTGGTCTTAATTTGTCTTAATTTGTTTTCTTCAATAATTCTTCTTCAATTATTTATCTTAATTGTTCCATAATATAATGGAATATAATTACTTTCAGTATTAATGTCTAGTTTTGTTGTGAGGTTTTTTGTTCCTATTTGTATGATTATGTAATATTCGTGTGATTTTATTTGAATAGGTAAGTTCTCAGTTAGTTCTCTTTTAGATTTAGAAACACTTAATCGTTTTTTCACTATTTCTAAGTCTTCATAACTTGGTTTAGAATATAATTTTAGTCCTTTCTCTATCGGTAATATAAGATCAATAAAAGGGGTATCTATAGTAATTGATCTTAATTTGTTTTTAGTATAAATCTGATGTTGATCGGTTAATATATAAGCATTCTTACATTGTATTGTCATAACTTTTGATCCATTTGTCATGTTTATACCTCCTAACATCCAGTATAGGACTAATGCTTTTTCTATATTTTGGTCAGTTAGACTTATAGAATAATTTGGCTTAATTATGAATCTAACCTTTTGATAAATAAGATTTCCTTAAAGCTGGAATAAAGCTGCAAGACCATGTTGCCCAAAAATTATAGAGTTTCAAAAAGAAATTAATACTAAGAAAGAATTACAAAAATTCTTAGGAATAGTAAATCAGGTTAGAGAATTTATACCTAAATTATCACAATATACAGAACCATTAACAGCTATTATGAAAGAAAACTGTTTACCAGAATGGAAAAGGTTAAATACTCCCTTTAAAAATAAACGGATTTAATAATAATTGTAGTAAAATTACTCTTTATCAAACAAATGTAAAAATACAAATTTGGGATAAAATACTAGTCATACCTAAGGTATATTGCTTTGAATTAATAGGAAAAGATATTATATTAGGAACTAAATTCTTAAACCAATATAAACCATTTAGTATAGATAAAGAATTTCTTACTTTGTTTACCCCTTGTCAACATAAGCTAAAAGCCAAGGTAGTTACAAATAAAGAAAGATTACCAATAGAATGGGAAAATTGTAAAATAGGAGAAGAAGCAAAACTAGTCCAAAAAATGAAAACCAAAAAGGGAATCAACAATTTAGACATAATAGAAATAGGAATATTACATTTAGATAAACTTACTCCTTTAAAAACTAAGTTAGAAGAATTATGCGGTGAAAATCCTTTAGAAAATTGGCATAAGCATAAAACTGAAATACAAATAACATTAAAAGACCCAAACAAGTATCATATCACAAAAACCTTTTAATAATACCCAAAGAGATGAAAAGGAATTTAAAATGCATATAACAGAACTATTAGCTGGAAAACTAATTAGACTAAGTAATTCAAAACATAGTAGTAGTGCATTTATAGTTAATAATCATTCTGAGCAAAAGAGAGGAAAAACAAGAATGGTTATCGACTATAGAATTTTAAATGAAAAAACAATAACATACAATTACCCCATACCAAATAAAATACTTAAAATGAGACATATACAAGGATACAATTATTTTTCAAAATTTGATTGTAAAAGTGGTTTTCACCAATTAAAGCTAAGCGAAGAATCTAAACAATTAACAAGCATTTAAAGTCCCTAATGGATTTTACGAATGGAATGTTTTACCTTTTGGATATAAAAATGCCCCGGGTAGATTCCAAGCATTTATGGATAAATATTCAAACCAATTATCAAATTGTGTAGTTTATATTGATGATATACTAATATATTCAAAAACACAAGAAGAACACTATAAGTTATTAGAATAGTTTACAGAAATTATCAAAACTAGTGGTACAGTTTTAAGTAAAAAGAAAATGGAATTGTTTAAAACACAAATTGAATTCTTAGGATTTGAAATAGATAAAGCTGGAATAAAAATGCAAGACCATATAGCCCAAAAAATTATAGAGTTTCAAAAAGAAATTAATACTAAGAAAGAATTACAAAAATTCTTAGGAATAGTAAATCAGGTTAGAGAATTTATACCTAAATTATCACAATATACAGAACCATTAACTAAAAAACTAAAGAAAGACTACGACTTTAGATGGGAGGATACTGACACGAAGATTTTAGAGAAAATTAAGGAATTAGTCAGATTGTTACCAAAACTAAGTTTTCCTGATGAAGACAAAGAATTTACATGGATAGTAGAAACATATGCTAGCGAAACCAATAATGGTTATGGAGCAGTATTAAAATACAGATATAAAAATGATAAAAAGGAATATGTTTGTAGATATCACTCAGGAACCTTTAAGGAAAATGAAATTAATTGGGATATAAATAAAAAAGAGTTAAAAGCAGTAAAATATGGAATAAAAAATTTGATTGTTATATAGTTTATAGAAAATTCATAATTAGAACAGACAATAGAACTGTTAGGTGTTGGCTAACTCAAAAGTTGCAAGACTCAATTACAAGAAAGGAAATAAATAGAATAATAGCTGACATCAATCAATACGAATTTTCTGTTGAACTATTAAAAAGCGACGAAAATTGCTTTGCGATTATCTCGCAAGAAATAGCTCAACAATTGACTTTAGAAAATCGGGAGCTCAAGATACAACTCAAAAAGTTAATGGAAGAACTCGCTTCTATGAAAAGGGAAGCAACTTCCAGCAATCCTAATATGGAGCAAGCAGATATTGGCACTAGCCAAAAATACAAAAGCAGAATTATTACAAAAAAAAGTTAATTCTCCTTTTAAGAAAAGTATGTCTTTACAAAATTATTATCCCAATCAAACCAATAACCCCACACCAGTTATCAATGAAGTAAATTTTCCTAGCTTAATACCAGACACCACATCTTTCAAAGAAAAGCTAACCCTAGGAAACAAACAAACCATGACCCCTTTAGTTCGTCAATATATAGATTATTTCTTATTTATTGCCAACAAATTAAACACCGTCCCTGAAGTAACCATCAAGGACCGCCAAGGAGAGATAGAATGAGGTTATGTTACTAACCTCTTAAAAAAGATAAATGAGTTAATAGCGTTGCCTGGTTGCAATGCAAAACTAATCAAAGTAGCATATGATTATGGCCTTCTTAATTCAGTTTATACTATGAATGGAGAAGAGCTATCATCAATTCCTCAGTTATATAAAGCAGCTAAAAGTTATTTGCAAATTACAAAATCTCCTATGATTTTTGTAAGATGCTATACTGCCCCAGGCGAAGTTACATTCTCAAAAATAAAACAATGTATATTGTGATAATTCTCCTATGATTTCCATATATAGTCATTATTTCTATGATTATATCCATATATAGTCACTTAGAGCTTATTCCTCAAGATATTTCAATATCAATTATGGAAGCAAATAAGGTAATTCTTTTTCTTATGAACTGAATTTAAATTCAATCCCCTAGTTTATAATAATACTAAGATCTGTTAAGATAATTCTATAATTTCATATAGGATGTATGCTATCTTAAATATGCTTTCCCCGATTAAGTAAAATCATGTTTAGAAACCAAGAGACAATTGGTAGCGGGAGCCCGTTTAGCCATTGAGAATGAGAAGGCGTTGAGGGCGTGATGCATAAAACCTATGTGGTGAGGTTGAAAAACATGAATTTATTTAATTTTGCTTAAATGCTTAAGGGTTGTCAAAGCGGATTAGCAGTACTTATATGAACGCCGATAGAATTGTTATTAACCGATTAAAGTTTATTATGAGCAAAAGGGATTGATTCTTAAAAGAAAGTTCATAAAGAAACAAGATTATTTACCTATTTACTTGTTTATTTGCTTAAATATCTAATTATTTGCTTATGAATGCTCAAATAAAGACTATTAAACTAGTTGTTGAATGGATAAATTATGCTTTACTATTTAAAATTAATAGAGTAAAAGATCAAATAGATATTTATAATATTCATCTACATGAAGCATATGTACTAGAAGATACTGAAACACGGTATTCTTTACTTAAATTAATAAAGACAGAACAAAATAAGATAGAAAAACTTTCGAAAATTCAAATAGAACTTGAAAAATTGCTAGATCTATTAAAACAAATAGAACTTAGACAATTATTAATAGAACTTAAACAACTATTAAATTCGTTATGACTACTAAATCACAAATAAGAAACGTTAAGGAACATATCGAAATAAGAGATTTTATGTTGAAATTACAAATCCGGACCCTACAAAATAAAATAGATGAATTTAAAAATTATTTATATGAAGCCTATAGAAGAAAAGATAATGAAATGAAAAATGCTTTAAGACAGTATTTAACTAAGTTACTAAACAAGACAAATAGATACTTAACAGCTAAACAAGAACTTAGAGATTTACAAAATTCGTTATACGTATGAGTACTAAATCCCAAGTAAAAAATTCTATAAGAAAAGCTAATTTCCAATATTTTATATCAACTATGCAATCTGATATAAAAAATTTAGAATTAAGAAATCAAAAACAAATAGCAATCATTAATAAAATACAAATATTAGAACGAGCAACATTAAATGATAATCATAATCATGAAGAGATAGACAAAGAGTTAAGACCTTTTGATAATCAAATAGAACTACCGAATATACAAATTAAAGAACAGGAAGATATATCTAAGCAAATACATGAAGATTATATTAATACGTTAGATAGAAAATCAAGCATGTATGTATGAGTGAACTAGAAAAAGAAGAACATTTAGGAACTAATCTAAAAATTATTAATAAAAATATTTTATTAATTATACAATTACTAAAAGAAAGTAGGAATGAGCTAGATAAACCAGAATCAAGTAATACTAAAATACCAATAGAACTAGAAGAACAAGGTTATGAGATCTTAGAAAAGAAGATAACTAAAGAATATTCACAATTATTTCCAGAATTACTTTTAAGAAAAAGAATAGAAATTGAATATGAAAGAGTAATTGAACAATTAGAATAATGAATAAAAATGAAAAAATCATTAAAGAAGAAATTATTAGATACCCTGATGGTCCATTTAAAATACACAAGACTAATTAAAATAGACAATTTGCAGAAATTAGTAAATGAAGATTTTATTTAATAAAAGATAGAAAACAAATGATACTAGAAAACGAATTTAATAGGGAAAGAAGACTAGCACTAGAAAATAATTTAGTACAAATAACAAATATAGAAAGTAGCTATCAAGACAATAAAATAATTAATGACATCTATAAAAAACTAGAAAAGTTAGAAAGAAAATATGATGAAAGAATGAGAAAAATGGAAGAATCTATCAAAATAATACATATTAATATCAAACAAATATTAGATAAAGTTTACAGAGTAGAAAATAATTTTAATGAAGAGATACAAAATCTTAAAATAGAATATAATAATAGGTTTGATAAAATAGAAGAACAGCTTATTTGTAATATCAAAGAAAACACTGAAATATCAGAAATCCATGAATCAGATAACGAAATAATAAATAATACTACCATAGAAGCTTTAACCACTGAAATAGAACGATTAGAGGTAAATAATATAGAGGTAAATACTCTAGAAGAAAATAGTGAAGAATTTTATTCTGAACAATCCAATCAAGAATTTAGATATTCAAATCATTTAGAATCAGACTTTACTTCAGAAAAAGATGAAGAAATTAACGTACTTACTAAGGCCTACACGGATGACGATTATGATTATATGGAAACTAATAGAAATTATAAACCTACTTTTTAAAAGAAAAAATATGGGTATAATCATAGAAATAATGACTATATATGGAAATATCGAAGAAAAATAGAAAATGATTACATACCGAGAGATAACCAAACAGGAGAAACTTTAAATCTAGATTGCGCTACAAATGCTGAATTAGAAATACAAAATTGGATAGCTAGAATAAATGCAAAGTTAATAGAAGCTAAAATACCAGTTTGTGTGGCGGCTAATTATATTGAAGCCATAATAACAGGAATAGCAAAAAGCTATTTAAGTAATATAGGAATAAAAGAATTAACAGAACTGCGAAGTACTAAGACAGAAGGAACTGAGATGACAAATTCAACATAAATATTGAAAAAATACGAAAAAATAATTCGAAGAGAATTTGGCAATCCAAATGCAGATCTAAAATATGCAGAATCTAAGAAAGAATATTGTAAGTCCCAACTATATAATATGCAAATATGTTCCATGTGTCCAGAAGACTTAAACAAATATAATTGTGCATTCCAAATGAATTATTATGAATTAGGAACCGAAACACACGAATAATTAGCTGTATTTCGAAAATTATATTTTGAAAAATTACCAATACCTATAAACACTATGGTACAACAAGCATATTATACAGAACCTAAAACAGGAACTTTAGGTGAACAAATATCATTTTTACAAACATGGTATAAAAATTATTGTATTGAAGTCAATAACCAAAAAGCATTTAGAAAACAAGCTAAAATAAGTGACTGTTGTGAAAAATATGAAATACCTAAATTTGGTTGTCACAAATTAAACAATATATACAAAACTAAAAGACCCAAATTAATGCGAAGACGATATAAAAGATTCAAACCATATGGCAAATATAAAAATAAGAAACGATCAAATAAAAATTACTTTATTAAAAGAAAAATCTATAAATATGCAAAAAATACAAAAAGATGTAGATGTTATAATTGTGGACAGATAGATCACATAGCAAAAGAATGTAAGACTACAACAAATAAAAATACTAAGAAAAATATAAAAAATGTAAATTTTATTGAACTGCATATAGCAGAATATGAAATAGGTAAAAATAATGTACCACCAGATGAAGAAATATATGTTTTAGAATACGAAATGGATAATGATGAAATTAATGAAATAAGAAGTAGTGAAGAAGAAGATAATTCAGAAACTGATAGTAATGGATAAAGAATTACAAGAAGTTGATTACGATGAAGATATTACTGTACAACATAAAAATCAATGAGCTATTTTTGATCTACAAAAATATAATGCGTTAAAGCATGAAGGATTTACATTGTCTCCCAATAAAATTATTGAAAAGAAAAAATTTGAATTAACCAATTTAACTAACTATTTCAAAAGGAAAAAGGAAGAATATTTAGTTATAGCTGATGGCGAACATGTTATAGATATAACACAAGTACAAGATAATACTTGAGTCCCATTAATAACACAAGAAGTGTTAAATGAAGAAATAAACAAAATTAACAACGTATTAAAAAATAAACCAATCACATTTAGATTTGTAGAATTAGCAGCCATTGAAATAATAATAAAAGCCTGTTTTAAGGAAGGAATAGATACTCCCTTAGAATTAGAACTAGCCGATGAAAGAATTAAAGAACCTATAGAACAAAGTATTATAGCACAACTTAAAGGAAATCTTATTTATCAAAAGGTTAGATTCATAATTAAGCCAAATTATTCTATAAGTCTAACTGACCAAAATATAGAAAAAGGATTAGTCCTATACTGGATGTTAGGAGGTATAAACATGACAAATGGATCAAAAGTTATGACAATACAATGTAGGAATGCTTATATATTAACCGATCAACATCAGATTTATACTAAAAACAAATTAAGACCAATTACTATAGATACCCCTTTTATTGATCTTATATTACCTATAGAGAAAGGAATAAAATTATATTCTAAACCAAGTTATGAAGACTTAGAAATAGTGAAAAAACGATTAAGTGTTTCTAAATCTAAAAGAGAACTAACTAAGAACTTACCTATTCAAATAAAATCACACGAATATTACATAATCATACAAATAGGAACAAAAAACCTCACAACAAAACTAGACATTAATAC
>CANSZD010002570.1:237500-345000 GCA_947648045.1 Beta corolliflora
TAGGTGAAGGGCTAAGTGGAAGATATGTCTTAATGACATTGGTTGTTGTTGATTTATTCAACAACTTAGTTTAAAGGATTAAGGATTATAAAATTGGTTATTTTGTGATCACTTTTATTAATCAATTGAATCAATCATCAGAAGAAGAATTAGGCCAAAAATTAGGATACATTCTGGAAAAATCAAACTTCCATCGAAGATAAGCAAATGAAAGGATTACATAAAAACTCTCGTAAATCGAGATAATTTCTTTGTGTGTTGGTTGTGGTTGGTTTTGTGTGTTGGTTCTGTTTTTGTGCCTAATATTTCATCAATTAGTCACCTAAAGTGAAACAGAATGAGTAATCAAAACTCTGAATTGGTGCAAATCTGGAGTGAACACTAGGAGTTGGGAAATATGGTGGTAACCCATGGCTTTCCGAGGACTGCTTGATCAGCGTATCTCTGTTTTATAATCTTGTCGATACCAATTGGTTTGTGGCCACAGAGTCGCTACTGTCGCCTTGCCTTCTTAATAAAGGCATAGTCTTTGGTTGGACAACTTGTTCATTGCTTATTCAAAAGTAATTAATTAATTAAGTTATTAGTGGAATCATGTTTTAATCTAGTATTATATGCACTAGTGGAAAAAATCTCATCTGATGCGGTCAAAATCGGGCTTACTGATCCGGTTTTGGTCCGCATCGGGTGGGCTCGCAGCAAATCCAAAATAGTTACTGATCCGGTCCAAAATCGGATCAGTAAATTATTTACTGATCCGGTTTTAACCAAAAACCGGATCAGATAACCTCCCAAAAAACCAATTTTTTTTTTTTTGCATTTTTCATTATTAATCAATATAAAATCAATAATATATATAAATACTCATTTTATTAAGCATATTATGCTCAATTGAAGCATAAAGAATTAGATACATAAATTTCACACTTCTTTATTAACTTTACGGCAAGCATCCTCAATCTCCTCCTCTCTAGTACAAAGTATACAAGCAGCATCCTATACTTACAGCAATAAATTGCTCCAAAACAGATCTTTACAACAGATTCTTGAGCTATAAGAGAGTTTGCTACGGCCTCCACTTCACGCACAATGCGCAGATGGCTACGATTTGTTGTGCTTTTGAATGCACCAAATGAGTACAGTGTCTCATAAATCGACCCAGAATCAACATACATACCAATAGAGGTTGTAGGGTTCTGCATAAGAAGTTCCAAGAAGGATTTTCACTATTAAAAAAATTTAACACAAACCTTAGACATCTCTGAACAAAAAATAACATCAAGACCTACCGGTGATGCTTCATAGGCAATCTTGACCCCATTGAATTTTAACCTTCATCATCAAATCTGCATAAGAGCATGACTTTTATTTTTAGACTTTATGTACTCAACTTTGCAAATTCCGTAGTTTGTATGTTTGATCTTAGCTCATGCCTTATTGAACATGTGACCACCCCTCTTTACTAAGTATTGTTTGGCAAGCAGTCACTTGCATCAATAGGTCATAACTCTTTTTCAAGTGAGAGTTCATGATGCATGGGAATGCGAGTGTAGCTATTTTATTTATTTTTTTATAGTGTTGATTGGATTATTTTAAAGTTTCTGAAATATTATTTTGGAAATTGTATTAAATTATTGATTTATGTAGTTTGACTTAGTTGCTGACTTTGTTAAGTTGATTTAATTGGTTTTGTGGGCCATGTTGATTCCAAGATGTAAGTACTTTGAGTTTAGTTTATTTATTTGGCTTAAAATGTTTTATTATTTTCTGCTGTAAAATTATGAATAAGTTAAAATGTTTTCATACATGGCGGTAATGCCATGGTAATTATCTTTTATTTATTGGAAAAAGTAATTTTAGAATGGAGAGAACTATTGGGGTGTTACAGCTTGCTGGTGGCCTTGAGCACATACTGCTCATCATCGCCGCCACCTGCGAGCCTACTTCATCAGTGCTCGGTTTTCTTATTTGATCCAGTTGTGGTGACTCGATAGTTTCTTTTTCCGGCAAAGATGTTAAAGAGGAGCCAAGCCAATATCCTGGCTTCAAACTCCTCTTAGTTAGTGTAGGCATATTTTTATTGCCTGCATGGGATGAGTACGGATTTGACTACCTCATTGTAAAAGGATTTAGTTTTGAAAGACATTCTGAAAAAAAGTTGCCCACAACTCTTTCAAGGAAGACTTATAAACCTAATTGGATTTTTGGAAAATCATAGGGACATCTTAGGGACTTATCCAATGTAGATTTCCCCGTCATGACTTCATAATTGATCAATGAACCAAAGATAGAGTTGGAGGTGAGGGTGAATATGATCACGAATCATATTAGCCCATTGTTGGCCTCTACTTAATACGATTCATGTCTAGGTTTATGTGATTAAATAACCACGCAATTACGACATAACCTAACTAATCCGGTTTAGGCAAAACTGGATCAGTAATTTTAAATTTTTTTTTGTCGTAATTTTTTGGGCCACAAACTGGTCCGGTTTATAGGAGAATCGGATCAGTTAACAAACTGATCTGGTTCTCCCTCAAACCGGACCAGTTTGTGGCCCAAAGCAATATAAGCCCAACTTTGTTTATTTTGGCCCAACCTCGTGAGCATTTCCCCCATATAAATTATGCGACCCAAACCCTCATTCGAAACCCTCATTCTCTTTCTCCTCCTCTCGTATCTTCAGTCTTTCTCATTCTCCTCCAAACCCTCATTCAAAACCCTAACTCTCATCCTCTCTCTCATCGTCTCCCACCTCCCTCCCTTCTCTCCTCTTCTGATCTAACTCCTCCCTCCTCACTCTTCTGAACCATCTTATGATCTCAACGCTGACGCCAACGTCAATGCTCGAAACACCGCCAACGAAGATCTCAATCCTCCCTCTCGAACCACCGCCAACGAAGATCTCAATCGTCCCTCTCGAACCACCGCCAAAGAAAATCTGAATCCTCCCTCTCGAATCACCGCCAACGAAGATCTCAATCCTCCTTCTCGAACCACCGCCAATGAAGATCTCAATCCTCCCTCTCGAACCATCTTCTGATCTCAACGCCGACCCCAACAAAGAAGGAAGAAGGAACCACCGCCGAACAACCAGCCACCAACCACGACCAACCAAGAAGCGTCATCTTCGCCCAGATCTAGGGTTTTTTAATTTTGTAATTTTTTGTTGTTTAGCATTCTTGTAATTTCGTTTTTTTTTTCCTTTTTTCTTTCAAATCTCCTCTTTCTCTATTTTCGTTTGATTTCCGCTTTTTTAGAATTCTTGTAATTTTTGTTTGATTTCCCCTTCACCTTCGCCCAGATCAAGCGTTAAAACTCGATTCGTTTCCGATTTTCGCAAAAACCGGATCAGTTAAGACCCCAAATGTAACAACCCTGAATTTCCACTTTCTTTATAAAACATATCAGAGTACAAAGCATGGACAATTCAAGAGTTGTTATGCCGCGGTTATTAAACATTTAATAACAGCAAGGCGAAAGTTACTACTACTAGTACATAAATTAGTTATTAACTATTACAACTAAAAGAAAATGTAATTAATTAATACACTCCTATAACAAACCATAATTCTAAACTATTACAGCGGAAGTCTTAACTTTAATAAATCTACATCTAGGTGAAATCAACGCTCTCACCCAATATAAGCTAGTCACCATCAAGCCCTGCACATTAAAGACATGTAATATTAGCCAAAAGGCTGAGCAAGATTTCATACCAATAACAACTTTGAACTATCCAATGTGCAGGTGGAATACATACATAGTATCCCACAAAAATCATTTCACCTGTACAACATTCAACTTAAATATAATAGACAACCTTCAATAATTCAAATCCACTTTACTTTCTTTCTAAACCATTCTGTAAAACTTTCAAATATAACTCATTTGAAATCTGTGAGTAGGAAGTAATAAAAATCCAATGAGCTAGCTAGGCTCACTAGATAAGGTAAACACCAAAGTCCCTAGTATGCATACCCTTAACTTGATAACGTATCAAGAGGGAAGACGAATGGCAAGAGTATTGATCAATATACTCCCAACTAATAAAATAAATTGTTGAGACACTGTTAAGTCAACATACTTCCCATACTCGAGGAATACCGCTTACCGGCAACCCCACAATTTAATTAAAACTTGGTAACAATGAGGAACTTCCTCCTTTTCATAATCTCAACTTGTCTCACGAGGAACTTCCTCCTTTTAATAATCTCAAACTTTATTTTGATATAAATATCGTCAAAATAATTAAAAGCTCCATAATAGCATCGTAAAAATGATTCCAAACTCAATATAAATCTCAAACCAATATGAAATACTTTCTGAAATAATCTGTACAAGCTTAGTATGAAATCTTACCTTATTAGCAAACCACAGTCAACCAATCCCAATTACAAGTCAAAAAGGTTATTCTACGAACCCGCAATCTACAATATAATATAATATATTATAAATCACTTAACTATACTTCACATAATTTACACATAAACGACATAACCTAGTTAATGAGCCTTGACTACCTTTACAAACAACTTACTTTAAATTTAATCAAAAAAAAATACAACAAAGTCAACAAAAGTCAAACTGGTCAACAAAAGTCAACTGTAAATACTACTAACTACATGAAAATAACATGCATTATATTTAATTTCAGCAGAAACTTAAAATAGGGATAACTTTCTCCTATAAAGTCCAAATGAAACGTTTCTTGAGCCTATCTTGGGTAAAATTTCAATATAAACAACTTTTGTGAAATAGTATTTTGGCTAAAAACGCCCATAAACTGACGAAAAATACAATTTACGAATCTGACCTGTAATTCCTTCGAGTTATAGTTCTTGTTGATAAACTTATTATTAATAAGCAAAAATTCTTTTCAATCAAGCTACACCCAACACTCATAATCAAAACCCCCAATTTAATTTATCTCAAGAACCCTAAACTAACAAAACCCCAATTCGAAATTAAGCCAAAATTAAAATTAAAACATGACAAGGAATCTTACTTGATTAGGGGAAGGTAAAATTACACAATGAGAGAACCCGAAAATCTCCACTTCGATCCGATTTATGACCCGAAAACCGCAAGTATAAAACCCAATTCTCTCTCTTCGAAATACCCACAAAAACTGAGAAAATATTGAATAAAGATGAACAAAATTGAAGTGATGATGGTTGATAGAGAAATTAGTAGTTTTGATGGAGTTGAAGGTTGGAGAAAAAGAAAGAAAGGAAGATGGAGTATAGAGGAAAAATAAAAAGGGTCGTGGGTTTCTTCTGCAGTTCTACTCCCCTCTTCTAACTTTCTTTTTTTTTTGTTGTTTTCTTTCTTTTGCTTTCTTTTCTATTTCCAATTATATTTCTTCCTATAACACTAATATGATAGGTTTTGGGTTTTAACTTAACCTAGGAAATTTAGGGATTAGCTTTTGACTCTTCTAAGATAAGGTTAATAAGTGGGAAATAAAATATATTTAATAAAAGAACATTTTAAATATTTTTTTATAAACTAAAATAATATAAATAATTACTAAACAGGTACAAAAATACGGGGTGTTACAATCTACCCCCCATAAAATAAGTTTCGTCCCGAAACTTAAAGTATTACTCAAATGATCAAACTTATACTCTTGTTTTTTAAAACAAGTCATTAACTCTATAAGCTAGCCAACTACTATCACTCTGGATAACATCTCCAACAATCAAATCATTTCGGAGAACATCTCCGGCAACTAATTCACTTTCTTATAGATCAATTCAATTGACCACCTTTATAACCACAATAATTCCAACTAATATATTCATACCATAACAAGTAGAACCAACATCTCATAGATCAATTGATTTGATCAACCTTGTAGACATACAACCATTTCAACTAAGAATGTTCATACTATAAGAAGTAAAACATGCAACATATTACAAGGTTTACCATAAAACTTTACCATAAAACTTCTAATCATACATGAATTAGGTATACATCACATATGAAATCATAACTTTTAGCACCAAACATACAATTGGCACGAAATCTACCCCCCTTAAAAGGAAGTTACGCCTTCGTAACTAACAATAACATGAACAAGAGATGGGGACACATAAAACACATGGCATCCTTGGTCTTACGAGTAGTTCCTTGGTATTGTGGTGTGACCATAAAACGTTTACTATCCATTTCACAACCCTACGGGTCTAACGGATCTATTGGTCTAGAGTCTCAACTAGAACTTCAACTATCACCATGTGAAGAGTTACTAATACGATGTCGTAACTAAGAAACATGGAATACATTACATACACAATCAACTATCCTTTCAAGGATCACATATGGACCGATAAACTTGAGAATCAACTCCCTTACTAAGGCTTAGACACGACGGGAAATAATCTAAGTCAAGCTAAACCGAACCACTACCGTCACACTCGTTGGACTATGTCGTAGAGTGTGAAATTCAATTCATAACTACACTATGGTGCACAAGCGCTTTAAATAATAACATAGGTTTTTCTCGAAAATCCGGCCGAGTTTCCTTTGTAAAATGGACAACTCGAAATGAGAAAAGGTGTTCTAAACCTGTTACAATCACAATACATAAAAGCATTTCCAAATCCAATACTCAACGCTTTCGCGGAGCAACAACTAACCCGAACCGAGAGTATTATTTCTCTTCTAAAAATAGAAGTAACGACTCATACAATATGAACTCACTATTACATGGTTGGGCATACTCGCCTAAAAAAAACGTAAAACAATTCACAACTCGACGTCTAGAACTTCAACTTGAAGTTATTATAACACTCACAATCACCAAGGCATACCACAAATGGCAAAACAAAATACTTTGACGGTCGCATCAACATTGGGCTGAGTCCTAACCTATAAACATTCATAGCACGTGTTTTGGAGTTTATGACTCTCACGTAGTCAATGACACCACGACAATCACATCAAAGCACAATAAGCATTTACATCCAAATAGTACTTAAATAACCTTACGCGTGAATATGGACACAACCAATTTTCTTTCTTCCAAATTGGAAATCCAATAATAAATGACCCTTCTATAAAACTCTTGGTTTGCAAAAACTTTGCTCAATCATTCTTCTTGTCACACAAGCAGTCTTTTAGACACGAAGTAACAACATGCTAAGCTCTATCGCTTTTAAACAATTTCTTGACGGGGATCCAACCAATCCAAATAATAAAGCATATATTTCCGATATTAGCGTGTTGAGGCTTGAAACCTCTGACAATGGGGTCGAACATAACCCTGGCAACAAAGGTGGAGTTTAAAATCTCTGGCATTGGTTTGACTTATAGTCCTAACAGTGGGGGCGTGGAGACTTGAAACCTCCACCATGGGGCCGGCCATCCAGCTATTCAAGTTACTTGGGTCGAAACCCAGACAAGTTTAAAGCACATAATACGATTTCAAATATTCTTTACTAAACACCAAGTCTCCTATTCCTTAGTAACACTCAAAACACATGATAGAGCGATAGAAAGCTCCATTGAGAGACCTTCAAGGCTCACAATCCGTGGGAGACTTGCCCCCTTTCAAAATTTTCAAAAAACGTGTTCTTAACTTTTCCAAAATTCACTCAAATCGTTGTAGAAAAACCATTTTTAGATCGATTCGAGAACGAATCCACAACCTTAATTGAAACGTGTTTAAATCACTTTCACACACTACACAAACAAATTTAACAATCTCACATAGCCTTTTGGTAGGGTAACTTACTCGTTGACCAAATAGGGCCAAATTGAGTTACTAAGGTACTACAGAAAATGATATGCTCTATTTACATGAAACTAAAGCTTACTTTATACAAAACTCCTTTTTAGAACCATGTCTCAAAACTAACACACATTCATAACACATCATAAACCGTTCACATACTATAGTTTCACGAAATAAAATTTCAAGTCGTGCATGGATACGTGAATCACATAAACTAACAACTCCATCAACAATAATGGTGATATTACCCTTGCCTATCGATACTCAACATTCCAAACATAAAAGTCAAGAAGGGAGTGCCACTTTGAATGGAATAAGGCTCACCCTTATCCACAATAATAGTTCGTCCTAATGCGAACATAAAAATCGACGAGCTAGATACTTAAATGAAATAGGTGACGGTAGAAATTAACATCAAGACGGAATGTCTCCCCAAAGTTCCCATAAACAAATGAAACTAAATTTCGCATTATGCGACTCAAACTTGAACTTATAGCACACTCTCGACTATGCACCAACTTAAAATCAGAACCCAAACACGGATATACTCGAAATGGTTTACCTTTACTAGCCAATCAATCCAAACATGGAATCAAGCACAACTTAAGTTGAGTCAAACATGGAACTCAACTAGTTCTACACTTACCAAACTCATTGACTTAATCAAGTCAAACATCCACTTAAGAGTGATCCACAACAACTACCATACACAACAACCACATGTAATCCCTTACTTTCCATATCTCAATCTTACCTCGGCTTTTCAAATTTTAATACTTTCATTTATTTAGTCTCACTTAAGGTCACAATCTCAAGGTTACAACTCTAGGCACAACATATTAGGTCACAAAAATCTACCTCAAGGTAGGGATGGATCCAACTTCCAATCAAAACAATGATTAAAACTTTCGTACATTATTTTTCATCATTAACACGCACCCCGGCCGCTGGTGGTCTTAATGGTGATGAACAATCCACGTAGGGAGAGGTACTTTCTCCTAAAAACATAGTTTCAAAATACACAAAGGAATTTGGAGATCCCAATAGGTACTAAACCGATGGTCACAACTCTAGGTCTCAATCCTAGACCACAACTCAAGGATGACCTCTAGGGCTAACATAAGGCCCTACACCTTGGCACTAAACTAGTGGTTAATCCTGTAAACCACTATAAGCTCAACTCTAAGCTCTAGCCATAGACTCAAGCCGTTGGCTCTGATACCAACTGTAACAACCCTGAATTTCCACTTTCTTTATAAAACATATCAGAGTACAAAGCATGGACAATTCAAGAGTTGTTATGCCGCGGTTATTAAACATTTAATAACAGCAAGGCGAAAGTTACTACTACTAGTACATAAATTAGTTATTAACTATTACAACTAAAAGAAAATGTAATTAATTAATACACTCCTATAACAAACCATAATTCTAAACTATTGCAGCGGAAGTCTTAACTTTAATAAATCTACATCTAGGTGAAGTCAACGTTCTCACCCAATATAAGCTAGTCACCATCAAGCCCTGCACATTGAAGACATGTAATATCAGCCAAAAGGCTGAGCAAGATTTCTGATAAGCGTGTAATATGTTATACTTTTACTCCAAAATTTTAGTCTGATATTTGTCCTTTATATGCTATTTTTATATATTTACCGAATTTTATTCGTAGTGAATTATTTATATTCTTATTATATTTTATTGAATAATTAGCTTAAATAGTGTGTTATTCTATTGTAGGTGATTTACAAGTTCGGTTGCCATAAAGAAGACATGTAGACAACAAGATTAGAAGAAGAAGAAAATGGTTCAAAGCCCAACCTCATTACACGTGAGTAGCAATATGGAACAAATAAAACCCAACTCCTCTTTTGTTTCCTACTTCTCATCAACTAGCAGCTCTAAAAAAAAGATAGAAATAAAACTTATCTTTCTTCCTCCATATACGCACAACCAAGAGATGAGATTCCATCTAATTCTTATCATATTCTCTAATCTCTATTGGGGTATATATGACCCGTATTTTCACGCCAAAAGGGACACACGCACCTACAAGAGAGTTCGTGAGATTGAAGAGAAAAGTGGGTTCATCCAAGATCGACAAATTGACAGGGATCGAAGAGGTATTGCGTTTGCGGAAGCGAATTGAGGGCGCGGCTGCGTTAGTTCTGGTTCTACATTCATGAGTTTTCTCCCTTCTATTTTCAATTAGTTTTTCTTGTGATTGAACTTGATTCTATCTGAATTTATTCATGATTTCGGTTTCTTATATCTCTATTATTTGAGTCTAATTGGTTAACGCTGAGTTGATTGAATTTAATTATTTAATTTAGTATTTATACAATTCATACTATTGTTGGTTGGTTATGAAATTTGATATCTTTACTTGTAATTGGACGCAACTAGTTGTTTAGATACTCAAATTGTGCTATATGACTATTAGGCGCGGCGTTTAATAGTTGGATAGGGAGGACGACTTGAGATTAATAAGAGTGAGCGGCTCATCTTAATATTCTTAAGTGTATGAATTGTGCTAATAAAACAAGTTTATTAGGATTGGATTTGTCTTAGCAAGATTCTAGGTTTTTAGTGAGTAAGACAAGAATTGATCGCGGCGATAATTCACCAATCTAAGTGCTAAGTTAACTATTAAAGTGGTCTCAATTATAAAGGTTAAGAAGCTAAATTATGACTAAACATTCTATGATTGAATCGGGAATTAATAGAGTTTGTGTGTCGTCACTTGTAATTAGTAGTTTAGTAGTAGTTTTAATTCTAATTAGTCTAAGTAGTTTTTTTTACAACAGAAACCCCCCTTAATCGTACATATGTGAATAGTGTAAATAGTGTAACTTCGTATATAATATATATTTGTCATTTAGTTGAATATTTGAGTTTAGGAAGTTAATAATCTTCTCGTGGGATCGACCCTTTCTTACCCTTTTACTAGTTATAAATATTTTTGAAGGTTTAAGTTAGGTTTTTTAATTTTATACGGTAAACGACTCGTATCAAATTTCGGTGCCGTTGCCGGGGAGATTAGTTTTAACTTGCTAAAGAACAAGTTATCTTTTTGCTCAAAAGTTCAATGGATTGTCAATAACTTGTAATTCTGTGTTTTGTGAATTTCTTAATCAGTTTAAAAAAAAATTGCATGTAAATCTTTGTTTAAAGTTTCAAGTACTGAAATGATGCATTGGCTCTTATATGCTTACTGTTCTGTTTTCTAGTGTGGGCACTAGGCATTAGTGCTTATATGAATACCACAAATCAGTCATTACCAATGCCCCTAGTTGAGCTAATTTGATTAAATTAAGTTGGAAGCATAGAGATGCATGATCTTAATCCTAAATGCAACCGAATTTAACGTTTGACTTTTTTTTTCTTTTTCTAACAGTAGTGTTACATGAATAACTCAGTATGTTATATCAATCTTGTCTTGTGTCTCACCTTTATCATTGCTAAGAGAGTATAACATAATTTTGAAATCAATTACATTTTTGTGGCATATCTTGGTGCTCTGAGGCATGAATAATTTACATTAGAATTAGTTTAAACTAACCCAAAGTAAGATGTATGTATACTATTCTTGCTGGCAGCCTGGCATTATTTGTACCTGTAATCAGGCTACTAATAGTAGTTTCATTTTTTTTTTCTCTTGAATCAAACTCACGTCTTTAGAGGTTGTGATCTCAATAGTTGTCTAGTATTAACTAATGACTTACATATATAATAAAACAGAATATCTGATTAATAATTTCCTAGCTTAAAGTTAGGTTGAAACTTAGTTTGGTCACTTAGCAGTTGTATTCGTCATTTGCTCAAGTCAGATTGGTTATATTGGGTTAATTGCTTGTTTCTTGGCCAAATTTTTACAAGTTATTATCTTGATTGATCTAGTCTAACTAGTAAAGAAATGGAAGCAACTAAGTATATGGCATGTTTTCCATCAATTTTTTTTTTTTGCATGACATATACTTGTATTATCTTGAATCCAATAAATTCTGGAGCTTCTAACTAGGAATGAATTTGAGTTTGATTCATGTTTTGACTTGTCTGATATTTATAGCAGGTTTAGCCTGGTTAGGTATTAAGTATTCTGTCATATGATCCTGCAAATTTGTGACATGAGATATATTGGTAAGTAGAAGTCAAGCAAGTGATTATAAATAAAAGGGGCAGTAAGTGCTTTCTAGCATGTGTTTTGGTTAACAGTTGCATAATTTTGTGTTTCTTTCCTTACTGGATTATGCTCATAATAAAACAATCCTGGACATGAGTGCTTATAAACTAACCAGTTTCATTATATGATTGCTGATTGAAATATATATGTCACTGATTCAGTTACCTATATTATATTAAGCTGATAATATTCTGCTAATTTGGGTAGTAAAGAAGAGAGCCTAATAAAGAAACAATTTAGACAACCAGAGAGTCTCTACAAGATAACCTCTGCTAGTACTAAAAAAAAAACAAAGAGGTCAAAGCAATTTTTAGTACAGTGTTTAGTTTTGTCCAGGTACTTAGACTTAGTACATTATTCAATCAGTTTTCTTTTTGCTTGCATACTAGATTTGACTCACTGCATTGTTTTATAATTGGTCAGCTAATCTGCAAAAATTCTAGGATAGATGAATACTAATAATTCGAATAATGATATGCAGACCATATAGTGAATATATTCTACTTCCTTTGTGTTCTACACTCATGATTCGTTTTTAAGTGTGAGGGGGAAGACATCCATTTCTGTTTATATGGTTTTAGCTATGATTTGTTTCTCCGGATATTCAATGGTTATACCTAAATTACAGAATTTCATGAACTTCACTCCTAAACTTTCTCTTTTCTATTTTCAGGTGCATGAGTTTGGATACTGCAACCAAACTTAAGCGCATAAACCAGTTCATTGAAACTCTAAACGAAGCTAGTCCTGAGAAATTACTCTACATCTTTCAAGATAGTCCAATTGAAGACTCAGAGATGGGTGAAGAGAGAACGTTGAAGGAATTGGGAGCTCCCAAGCTAGATGATGAACCTCTCTGCATTGTTTTTCCAACTTTGGAGAAACCCTTGAAGCTGAACTCGGGTTTTCTTAATCTTCTTCCCAAATTCTATGGGAACGCAGTGAGGAATCCTCATAGACATTTAAAAGATTTTATAGCTTTTTGTTCAATAATGAAACCTGAAGGAATTCAACAAAATCATGTAAGATTGCATGCTTTCCCATTTTCCCTACATGATTTAGCTAAAGATTGGTTGTATACTGTCTTCTCGGTTCCATTACGACTGGGACACCTTACAAAAAGCTTTTCTTGAAAAATTCTTTCCCGCAAGTCGTATTGGATCCATAAGAAAGGAAATATGTGGAATTAGACAACATGCTTCAGAATCACTTTATGAATATTGGGAACGTTTTAAAAGATTATGTGCTTCATGTCCACAACATCAAATAACTGATCAACTGTTGATTCAATATTTTTATGAAGGATTGTTGCCTAATGATAGGAGTATGATTGATGCTGCTAGTGGTGGGGCATTAGTAGACAAAACACCAACTCAAGCTAGGAATTTAATTGCTAACATGGCCCAAAACACTCAACAACATAGCACTAGAAATGACGTTAAAAGAGTAAATGAAATTGACTTACGTGGTGTAAAATCTCAATTGCAAGAAAATGCTCAACAAATTGCTACTTTGACCACTTTAGTGTCTAAAATTGTTGTTAGTAATGAGTCTAAAGCTAGAGTATGTGGTATATGTTCTGATTTTTCTCATGTTACTGATGCTTGTCCGACTCTGCAAACTGAAGATGTTAATGCCTTAGGAGGTTTTTCCAATCAAAGAAAATATGACCCTTATTCACAGACTTATAATGAAGGTTGGAAAGATCACCCAAATTTTAGGTATGGAACTAGACCACAATTTTCACAAACTAATCAACCTAGGCAATTTAGTGAGCAAAATCCCCTACCCCAATCTTCTGGCCCATCTTTAGAAGGCATGATGAAGCAACTTGCAACTCAAATAGGCCAAGTACATAACCAAAATATCGAGTACCAAAAGAAAACTGATTCTCATCTTCACCACCTTGATACACAAATTAGCCAGATTTGTACTTCTTTAAGTAATATAGAAAGCCAAGTTTCAGGCAAACTACCATCTCAACCTTTGCCAAATCCAAATAAATAAGTAAATGCAGTAATGATCAAAGGAAAGGAAACCAAGGAGCAAGCTTTAGAACCTCTTAATGAACAAGACTTTAGGACTAATCCAAGTGGGGGACTGCAAGAAAATAGAATTCCATTATTTGATGCGATAAAGGTGGTTCCTAAATATAGCAAGTTATTCAACAAATACTTCACTAACTCAAAACTGGACAAGAGCCATCAAGTCTGTTTGACACCCCTTATCGCACCACCCCCAAAGTGTGAGGATCCTGGATCATTCTCTATTCCTTGTAGGATAGGTGAGCATATATTTCGCCAATGTATGCTAGATTTAGGTTCTGTAGTTAATATATATTATGCCAGTTTCCTTTTATGATGAGTGTAAGATGGGACCATTAAAAACATCTAATGAGATACTTACTATGGCTGATGGCAGTAATGTTACCACAATTGGATTGCTTGAAAATACTCTTGTTCAGATTAGACACATGTTCTTTATAGTTGATTTTGTTGTTCTTGATATGAAGCATGAGTCTGAAATATTGCTCGGCAGAGCATTCCTAAAAACTGCAAGGGCATTGATTGATGTTGCTAACGATTATGTCATTCTTGAGAGCAATGGGGAGAGACTACAGTTGAACATGTTTGAGGAACATGCTTTAAATATAGAGGCAAATGCTACTGATTATGCTACTTATTGTCTTGCACAGGTTGGCGTAGGAAATTTAGAGACTTTATTAGATGGGATGGTCAGTAATATAGGCCTCGAACAACTGCTTATGGATGCTCTCAATGAAGTCAATTTGCAGGAATGATGAACGTACTACGTCGAGCCAACGACATAAACTAAGGGCGCTACTGGGAGGCAACCCAATACTGCTATTATCGCTTTCTCTTGTTACGTCCTTTTATTTTCTTACTGTTCTTTCAGTTTTATACTAATCATTCATGCCTTATGCTTATCATAGCTAGGAAATCTAGTCATATTCTAACGTGTTTTTGCTCTCCTATACCGTCCTGTTTTACTGTCCACCAGCACCAATCAGTTTCTACTTGCCACCTTCGCATCTCATGAGTGATACTCTAGAAGAGGTGAAGCAATCAGAGTTTCCAAACTAGCTTCATATTAGGACGACAGGACATTAAAGCAACATATATGAACAAGGCAGCCCGCTATGATCTCCATTATTATTTCTCTTTGTTGAAGAAAGATGCACATAACCAGCTAAGTTCTCTCATTCTTTAGTTTAATTCTATTTCATTGAGGACAATGCAAATTCTAAGTGTGGGGGGGAGATAAATGGTGAAAAATTTCAATTTTGAGCTGGACATTTGGTGAATTGGCAAAATCATAGGCTGGATTGTGTTCTGTGCTGGCATTATATGATGTATAATTTTATTGGTTAAACACAGGTTCTGGTATCCATGACTTTAAGTTATAAAAAATTGGGATATGTCCTGTTTTAGGGGAAGTGCTACTAAATTTTCTGTAGAATTTTTATTTAGTTACTATAAAAAAAAATATAAAAAAAGAAGAAATTGTGCTTTTGCTTGCATTAGTTATAGGACTTTAGTTGCATTTAATTTAGGATTTCCACCTCTTAACTTCCTAAGGAATGGCGATTAGTAAGTTGATAAGAAACTCTAATCAAACTTGTTTTTGAAATAAAATAATTTTTTTCGAATTAAAAGATTTTGGGAATGTTATATAATTGGAAACGGATAATCGAACTTGAGAGATTTATAATACAATTGAAAAAAAATTCTTCCTTCTCTTAAATAAGTTGGCTAGATAAATAGACCAAACCTTGTGAGCTTCTGAGCCAATTAGACTGACTCATCTGCATCAGTCTCATTATTTTCTTTCTTGTGTGATAGTTCCTCAATGAAGTGTGGCTCTTGAACTTGACTTGGTACTCTTTGAGACTTTTGTGACAAATGCTATGAAGAAATGATTTAGGCATTCTTTTCGTTTTTCTTTTAAGCCTCAGAGATTCTCTTTCATATAATATTCTCCTTTCTTTAGCCCTTTTGAGCCATAAATCCCGTGTTTATTTGCTAACCATACATTACAAACTTGCGGCCTCCTACAGATTATACCCATGCTTGGCTAAGGGGAGTTATTATATATTGAGTTTGTATTGTAAGAGTGCGTTATGATAGAGATATATTATTGAAAAAAAAAAGAGAAAACAAGGGTTATGAAAAAATTTATTATTGAAAAATATCAAAGAAAATAAATGTTTGAAAGTCATAGAACGATGAAAATGCTATGAAATATCCATATAAGTGTTATAATGGCATTACATGTGAAGGATACGGTGAATAATATGAAAAGAAAAAAAGAGTGGAGTTTGTTGTGACTGAATCATCTTGAGTCATGTAATTTTGCTCCCTTTAGCTTGACGTCTTATTAACTCCACATTCCTAAATATTATTCCTACCCTTCAACCTTAGCCACATTACAACCTTTTGAAAGACCTTTTGATCTTTATGCATTTATTATGTCATTTCCAAGTGGAGAATTGAGACGATAGTCAAGTTTAAAGAAATATACTTCATCTGGAATCGACTGGTTATAGGTTTGAGTGAATATTATTTAACCCCAGACACATGAGAGTTGAGTGTACTATTTATACCTGTGAGGGTCTATTTATTGAACTTGATACGCATACATTTGTGGATTCATGCTGGAAATTTTTGAGTTGCGAAAGATAACAATTAGTTCATGAAGTATTATGAGATTTGATAGTTCGATTGTTTAAACACTAAGAGTATGACATCTCCATTAACATTTTCTCAACGTTTTTCTGACTAACTTAAAATGTTTTAGTTTCTTGTAGTGTACTTATCTAATTTAGTTATTTCCGACAAAGAACAGTGAGGTGGTATATTAGGTCTTGCATTTAATTTCTCAGTTAATGTCATTATAATATCCATGTTTGTTAATTGGTTTGAAAACCTATGTTAATAAGGCTTTGTGGGTATGCCATCTGAAAATCCTCACGAGACCGTACTCGTCCACTAGGGTAGCCTAGGGGTTTAAAGGGCTTGCTGCACATGCTAAGTGCAATCGTGATTCCTACGACAGTAAGTAAGGTTTTTATTGCTTTCTTAGCATAGTTTTTATTTTTATTTTAGTCCAGTTTTGTTCGAGGGCGACCAAAGGGTAAGTGTGGGGGAATTTGATAAGCGTGTAATATGTTATACTTTTACTCCATAATTTTAGTCTGATATTTGTCCTTTATATGCTATTTTTATATTTTTACCGAATTTTATTCGTAGTGAATTATTTATATTCTTATTATATTTTATTGAATAATTAGCTTAAATAGTGTGTTATTCTATTGTAGGTGATTTACAAGTTCAGTTTGCTAAAGAAGACATGTAGACAACAAGATTAGAAGAAGAAGAAAATGGTTCAAAGCCCAACCTCATTACACGTGAGTAGCAATATGGAACAAATAAAACCCAACTCCTCTTTTGTTTCCTACTTCTCATCAACTAGCAGCTCTAAAAAAAAGATAGAAATAAAACTTATCTTTCTTCCTCCATATACGCACAACCAAGAGATGAGATTCCATCTAATTCTTATCATATTCTCTAATCTCTATTGGGGTATATATGACCCGTATTTTCACGCCAAAAGGGACACACGCACCTACAAGAGAGTTCGTGAGATTGAAGAGAAAAGTGGGTTCATCCAAGATCGACAAATTGACAGGGATCGAAGAAGTATTGCGTTTGCGGAAGCGACTGAGGGCAGCGGCTGCGTTAGTTCGGTTCTACATTCATGAGTTTTCTCCCTTCTATTTTCAATTAGTTGTTCTTGTGATTGAACTTGATTCTATCTGAATTTATTCATGATTTCAGTTTCTTATATCTCTATTATTTGAGTCTAATTGGTTAACGCTGAGTTGATTGAATTTAATTATTTAATTTAGTATTTATACAATTCATACTATTGTTGGTTGGTTATGAAATTTGATATCTTTACTTGTAATTGGACGCAACTAGTTGTTTAGATACTCAAATTGTGCTATATGACTATTAGGCGCGGCGTTTAATAGTTGGATAGGGAGGACGACTTGAGATTAATAAGAGTGAGCGGCTCATCTTAATATTCTTAAGTGTATGAATTGTGCTAATAAAACAAGTTTATTAGGATTGGATTTGTCTTAGCAAGATTCTAGGTTTTTAGTGAGTAAGACAAGAATTGATCGCGGCGATAATTCACCAATCTAAGTGCTAAGTTAACTATTAAAGTGGTCTCAATTATAAAGGTTAAGAAGCTAAATTATGACTAAACATTCTATGATTGAATCGGGAATTAATAGAGTTTGTGTGTCGTCACTTGTAATTAGTAGTTTAGTAGTAGTTTTAATTCTAATTAGTCTAAGTAGTTTTTTTTACAACCGAAACCCCCCTTAATCGTACATATGTGAATAGTGTAAATAGTGTAACTTCGTATATAATATATATTTTTGTCATTTAGTTGAATATTTGAGTTTAGGAAGTTAATAATCTTCTCGTGGGATCGACCCTTTCTTACCCTTTTACTAGTTATAGATATTTTTGAAGGTTTAAGTTAGGTTTTTTAATTTTATACGGTAAACGACACGTATCAATTTCATACCAATAACAACTTTGAACTATCCAATGTGCAGGTGGAATACATACATAGTATTCCACAAGAATCATTTCACCTGTACAACATTCAACTTGAATATAATAGACAACCTTCATTAATTAAAATCCACTTTACTTTCTTTCTAAACCAATCTGTAAAACTTTCAAATATAACTCATTTGAAATCTGTGAGTAGGAAGTAATAAAAATCCAATGAGCTAGCTAGGCTCACTAGATAAGGTAAACACCAAAGTCCCTAGTATGCATACCCCTAACTTGATAACGTATCAAGAAGGAAGACGAATGGCAAGAGTATTGATCAATATACTCCCAACTAATAAAATAAATTGTTGAGACACTGTTAACTCAACATACTTCCCATACTCGAGGAATACCGCTTACCGGCAACCCCACAATTTAGTTAAAACTTGGTAACAATGAGGAACTTCCTCCTTTTCATAATCTCAACTTGTCTCACGAGGAACTTCCTCCTTTTAATAATCTCAAACTTTATTTTGATATAAATATCGTCAAAATAATTAAAAGCTCCATAATAGCATCGTAAAAATGATTCCAAACTCAATATAAATCTCAAACCAATATGAAATACTTTCTGAAATAATCTGTACAAGCTTAGTATGAAATCTTATCTTATTAGCAAACCACAGTCAACCAATCCCAATTACAAGTCAAAAAGGTTATTCTACGAACCCGCAATCTATAATATAATATAATATAGTATAAATCACTTAACTATACTTCACATAATTTACACATAAACGACATAACCTAGTTAATGAGCCTTGACTACCTTTACAAACAACTTACTTTAAATTTAATCCAAAAAGAATACAACAAAGTCAACAAAATTCAAACTGGTCAACAAAAGTCAACTGTAAATACTACTAACTACATGAAAATAACATGCATTATATTTAATTTCAGCAGAAACTTAAAATAGGGATAACTTTCTCCTATGAAGACCAAATGAAACGTTTCTTGAGCCTATCTTGGGCAAAATTTCGATATGAACAACTTTTGTGAAATAGTATTTTGGCTAAAAATGCCCATAAACTGACGAAAAATACAATTTGTGAATCTGACCTGTAATTCCTTCGAGTTATAGTTCTTGTTGATAAACTTATTATTAATAAGCAAAAATTCTTTTCAATCAAGCTACACCCAACACTCATAATCAAAACCCCCAATTCAATTTATCTCAAGAACCCTAAACTAACAAAACCCCAATTCGAAATTAAGCCAAAATTAAAATTAAAACATGATAAGGAATCTTACTTGATCAGGGGAAGGTAAAATTACACAATGAGAGAACCCGAAAATCTCCACTTCGATCCGATTTATGACCCGAAAACCGCAAGTATAAAACCCAATTCTCTCTCTTCGAAATACCCACAAAAACTGAGAAATTATTGAATAAAGATGAACAAAATTGAAGTGATGATGGTTGATAGAGAAATTAGTAGTTTTAATGGAGTTGAAGGTTGGAGAAAAAGAAAGAAAGGAAGATGGAGTATAGAGGGAAAATAAAAAGGGTCGTGGGTTTCTTCTGCAGTTCTACTCCCCTCTTCTAACTTTTTTTTTTTTTTTTTTTGTTGTTTTCTTTCTTTTGCTTTCTTTTCTATTTCCAATTATATTTCTTCCTATAACACTAATATGATAGGTTTTGGGTTCTAACTTAACCTAGGAAATTAAGGGATTAGCTTTTGACTCTTCTAAGATAAGGTTAATAAGTGGGAAATAAAATATATTTAATAAAAGAACATTTTAAATATTTTTTTATAAACTAAAATAATATAACTAATTACTAAACAGGTACAAAAATACGGGGTGTTACACCAAAATATTAATTTTTTTTTCTTTTGCATTTTTTCAATCTTAATCTTGTCTTCTCGATTTTCGCTACTTATACAAATATTATCACGCATAAAGTGGAAGTTTATCACCCATATACAAAAAGAGTATACAAAACAGAATTATACAAAGCTAAATTTAACAAAGAAATTACTAACGAATATTATACATTAACAAATTAGATTAAAATTCAAAAAAAATTCAGATCTGCAAATTAAATACAACATATTATAAAAGAAGGAATTACAAAATATAATATATTATACAAACGAAATAATTTGAAAAATTAAAAAACGAAAAAAAATTGAAATCAGTTAATGGGGAAACTGATCTGGTTTTCGACCGGAGCAGCTGACTTTTATCAACCGCTGCGAGCCCAACCGCTCCGGACCAAAAATCAGATTTGTAAGGCCTATTTTGACCGGAGTGGTTGAACTTTTTTCCACTAGTAATAGAACCCAGTCATAAACTTAAGTCCATAAAGGCCCAACTGATGTCCTAAGTCTAGTCAAGTTTAATTCCAAACCCATATAGGACGAAGTCCAAACCATTATGTCTAGTGAAGTTAACATTTCTTAATAGACCGCATATGCAACCTTAGAGTTAGCGAAGCTACTCACCCTTTAAGACCATAATGGCACCCTTTAAACCTAGCGAATCTAGTTATCCTTAAGACCATAAAGGCATCCTTAGAGTTTAGCAAAGCTACTCACCTTTAAGAACATAAAGACACCCTTGACCTTAGCGAAGCTAGCCATTCCCAAGACCATAACGGCACCCTGTGACTTTAGCGAGGCTACTCACCTTTTAAGACCATAACGACAACCTCTTTGAGTCTAGCGAAGATAGTACACCCTAAGACCATAAATGCACCCTCCAAGTTTAGCGAAGCTACTCCTACCTTACATGTATATCATCCCAAATCCTCCTGTCTAGCGACGCTAGTTGTAGGAGTGTTTTTATTTCGCCTACGCGGTGTGAGCGCGTATTAGATTTGACTACCCCACTGTAAAGGTTTTATTGAAAATTGTTTTGTATTGAAAGAAGTCGCCAACAATTCTTTTTAGGAAGAATCATTAACCTAATTGGATATGGGAAAAACATAGGGACAAATTATCCAATGTAGATTTCCCCGTCCTGACTCCATAAATGGTCAAAATGAACCAAAGATTGAGTTCGGGGGTGAGGGTACAATACAATCATAATGAACCATATTCGCCCAAAGTTGGCCTCTACTAAATATCGATTCATTACAAATTTTATGCCCAAGAATAACCATATAATGTTTTAAACACCCTAAAAATATTTAGTCTAAATTGGTTCAGGAAACACATAAAAAGACTAATTTTTAGTGACAAGTTATTATGCAATCAATTTACAGGGAACCTAGCAGGTTGTCCAAATTAATCTGATTAATATTAGAACAATTCTTTAGGTCTTTGATTAGCAATAAATAACATGTGGGTGATAAAAGCATTGAAACAGGACAATCATATAATAGGCATAGAATGATCAGGCAGGCATATAATATCCAAAGGCATGAATAATAATGAAATAAAATAAAAGAAAATATAGAAAAAGGGTTAGAATATACAGTATAGCGATTTTACATAAAAGATCTACATCAGGAAAGAAAACTGTTAGTAACTTCAATATAAAAATAATTTATTTAAGGACCCTCAGGATTATACCGTGGCTTGGGTCTGCGAGATTGACAACCTTCGGGACGAGCAATCGTGAAGCCTGAAAATCTGAATGTATGAAAGTATGTAGGTTGAATGTATTTGTGTTTGAAAGGTATGAGTTTTGTAAAGAAGTTTCATAGTTCGTAGAGAGAATTCGTAAGTATTCGTCGAGTGTTATATGTAAAAATCCGTCCCCCTTTAATCTGTACGGAAATCAGGCCTATTTATAGGGAAAACGAAACTGCGCTTCACGCGCCATCTGCGTCTGACGCAGCTGACGTGGCAAGCGCATGACGCGGCATGACCAGTAAAAAGTGAAAACATGGTACGTGCTTTTTTAAAAGATATGAAAGAAAATCCGCGTCTCAAACAGAGAGCCGCGCTTGACGCAGAACTCTGAATGAGTCAGAAATCCACGTGTCAAGTGCAGATTAGTGCACCTGACACAGGTGGACAGATCTGCGCCTGACGTACAGACGTGCGCCAGGCGCAGGTTTGTGCGCTAGGCGCACCAGCCTGGCTCCTGCCGTGCCTTTGCCAGCTTTATTTAAAACGTGTTTTAAAAGATTTCTTTTATCCTTTAATTACGGATATCTGATTTTACGGGATAAAATCTGATTTTAACTTGTAAAAATATCTTTTGAAAATATTTATTTATTAAAATAAATCAATTCATTATCAATTAATTGGGCTTTTCAAAGAATTGGGCTCAAATATAATTATTTATCATGATTAAATAATTGGGCTTTAAAATAGGATTTAAACACTTTTCGAAATGGTTTTGAATAGCTTTTCAGACTGCTCTGCCCTTGGATCGGACCAATTAAGACCACGGTATGTTTCAACATCGGATCCTTAAATGGGGAGACACGATTACGTGTCTACAGAAGCCCCCACTTTGACTGAGGTTCAGGAAACCGATTCTTAACGCTCTGCAGTTTAGAACGCGCCTTAAATATCGGACCAAGTATACGGTGTCGGGACGGAGAACGATTCTTAACGCTCTGCAGTTTAGAACTGATCTATATACGCCGGTATTTGCAAAATAAAGTTAGTATGCAGGACAATAATTACAAGCAATCTGATTACCTGCAGAAGAAGATGTTAGCAGATAGGTGCAAACAACTCACATAAACACATAATGATGCAAGTAATACAAACTTGGGCTCTCGCTCTAAGGATGCATGAGACGCTATGCAAGGATTTAGGTTATACAAAGCTAAGGGTTGACACGTCATGCAAGGTCAGGGTTATGCAAGACTAGAATGTATGAAATGCAATGCAAGGTCAGGGTTTTGCAAGGCTGCAGGCCAAGGTCAGGATTTTGCACGGCTAGAAGATGTGTAGAATGATAGAATGAGCAGGATTGAATAGAAATGCATAGGATGATTTTCAAAAATCGTTTTCAGTAAATGATTGGGGTTCGCAAACGAGGTCCGCGGATTACAACTTTCCGGGAGTTTGATTTGAATCGGAGGAACCACCACACATAGGAAGCCCCCACTTTGGGTGAGCCTGCCTTGCATTAGGCTTGAGCCTTAATTGAAATGTACTTGATCTGATATTGAAATGTAGTTGCTATTTCTTGAACATTGAAAGTTTTCACTGGGGATTGCACTGGGGATTCTTCTTTGGGAAGTTGATACAGGCAAAGTCAAGTATCGCCAGAGACCATGGAATTGTCGGAGATTCCTTCGGGGAAAAGGAGAGCTTGGATTGAAAAATAAAAGTTTAATTTATGACTCACATAAATATAGGTGGGAAAAGGCTTTGACGAGGCTAGGTTCAAACTCGAGTCTATGTCGGGATCTAGAAAGAGATTATACTCCTGAACTCTAGAAAGTCAAATCATTAGACCATGACTAATTTATTTTATTGAAGCGGTCGGACCTCGAGATGAGGATTCCTACGTATCCTTGCGGAATCAGACCATTCGTAGTTCTAGATCTGACTATTTTTATATATATTTTTTTTTTTGTGCCCTAACTTTTGCCTAGGCCGCCCTTTCGGGTTTTCAACCTAGCGGGCTTGGATTGATGAAAGGATTATGAATTTGGATTATATGGATTAAAGGTTTGATGAATCGAAGGGATTTGAATGAGGGGTAGAACTTGTGTGCAAGCCCCCTAACTTGACTTTTATTTGCCTTTGGCTCTTTCTTTTTGAATCTTTTCTTTTTGTCCTGTGCGTTTTTGTTTTTTCCATTTTTTTGCACTTTGAATTTTTTCACAATTTTATTTTGCCTGGCATTGATTTTTTTTGTTGTGAGGCTTGCACACAAGTTTGGTTTAGGGTACTGGAAGGCTTGAAGGATGTTTGTGGAGCTTTAAGGATGATGGCTCATGGAAGGTGATGGAGGAAGAGGGAATAACTCCTGATCCAAAGTATGTCCATTTTTTTCATTTTTTCTTTTTTTATTTTTATTTTTATATTTTTTTTATTTCAGATCTTTTTATTATTAGTCAAGTTCATTAGGTGATTCGAGTTTCATCATTGAATTAGAAGCATAAATAAAATGATGGGAGGCCAAGGAAAAAGAAAATGAAATTCTTTTATTAATTAGAAATAAATAGAACAAGGCTCATTAGAAATAAAAACCTAAATGACATAGACTTGACAGGAAGGGAAATGAAAGAGCTAGGGGAGGGACTCTCCAACTCGACCTAGAAAACTAGCGCTAAATGACTAAGCCCTCTGCATTATTTAGGCATTTCCCAAGGGGTTGCCGCTATTGTTGACTTTTGCCGCAGGCGGAATTGGTAATCTACCGTCTTCAACCATATCCTGCAGATGATGCTTCAAAGTCCAGCATTGTGATGTCATATGCCCATTCCCTTGATGGTACTTGCAGTAGGAATTAGGATTCCATCTACTGGATCTCTTCTCAAGAGGAGGGTCCGGAGTAGGGCCAAGAGCCTGAAGTGCTCTCTTTGCATGAAGCCTAGTGAAGGCTTCTTCTAGAGACATGCCTAAAGGAGTGAATGTCCTTTAAGGGCCTTGATAACCTTTCTTGTCAGTAGTTAGAGCATTGATGTCGCTGCTTTTAGAGGTAGAAGGGTTAGTATTACTCTTCTTGAAAGAGTTATTGTTGTTAGAACCCTTGTTCTTGTTAGCCCGTACCTTATCTTCAATCAGCAGCTCTATAAATTGGAACTTGATATGATACCCATACTTGGACTGCAGGTTACGGATCACCAATCGGACTTGATCCTCTTGGGATGGCCTGTTAGTCATTTGCGCAGCCTTTTCCCTCCATCTGTTGAGGAAGGTGACAAAGTCTTCGTTGGAATTCTGCTTAGTTAATTCCAACTCACGAAGGCCAATGGTAAGCTGAGTATTGTAGATGTATTGTTTGTGGAACTCTTCTCTGATGTAGTCCCAGTAATTCAGCTTGGCTTTGTTCAGTGACCTGAACCACTTGGATGGATGTGCATCCAAGGTTAAGGGAAAGACATAAGCAAACAGGTCTTTGCTCATGCCCTTGAGAGCCATAGAGATGGAGAAAGCTCTCAAGTGGTCATCTGGGTCTTCGACCCCCTTGGACAGTGGCTAAATAATGCAGGGGGCTTAGTCATTTAGCGCTAGTTTCTAGGTTTGAGTCGGAGAGTTCCTCCCCTAGCTTCTTTATTTCCTTTCCTGTCGAGTCTATGTAATTTAGGACTTTGATTCTAATCAGCCTTATATCTTATTTATTTCAAAATAATAAAATAATTGCATTTTCTTTTTATTTTCATTGGCCTTCCATCATTTTATATATGCTTTTAATTCAATGAAGAAACTAAAATCACCTAAAAGACCTTTATTAATAATAAAAAATAAAAATATAAAAATATAAAAAGATGGACATACTTTGGATTAAGAGTTATATCCCTCTTCCCTCCATCATTCCAAAAAGCCATCATCCTTATAAACCATCATCTCCATAATCCCAAATAGGCTTTTAAATCGAAGCTCCGCAAACAACCTTCAAACCTTCCAATAACCATAACCAAAAACTTGTGTGCAAGCCTTAGTACATAAAAAAGTTAATGCCAGGCAACAAAAAAAAAATGAAAGAGATTCAAAGTGCAAAAAAAAAGCAAAAGAAAAAGAAAACGCACAAAGCAAATGTAAAAGCAAAAAGAAAAAAAAGCCAAAGACAAAAGAAAAAGTGAAGCTAGGGGGATTGCACACAAGTTCTACCCCTCATTCAAATCCTTCAATCCATCAAAATCTTAATCCATATAATCCAAATCCATGATCCTACCTTAGCCCAACCAATTAAACCTTCATCGAAACCTCAAGCCTTAGACCTTTCAAGCTTTCATCAACCTTAACTCCCTCTTCAAGATATTTCCAAGCCCGCTAGGTTGAAAACCCGAAAGGATGACCTAGGAAAAAGTTAGGGCACAAAAAAAACATCGGATCTAGAACTACGAATATTTTGATTCCGCAAGGATACGTAGGAATCCTCATTTCGAGGTCCGACCGCTTCAATAAAATAAATTAATCAAGGTCTAATGATTTGACTTCCTAGAATTCAAGAGCATACTTTTTCTAGATCCCGACATAGACTTGAGTCTGAACCTAACCACGTCAAAGCCTTTTCCCAGCTACATAAATTTAAGTTACAAATTTAAACTTTTATTTTTTTTCAATCCAAATTCTCATTGTTCCTGAAGGACTCTACAATAATGACTTTGCCTGTATCAACTTTCCAAAGAAGAATCCCTAGTGAAGAACTCTGAATACTCAATACAAATCAAGTACCTTCTAATAGAGACTTAGAGTGCCTAATTCAAGATAAGCATACCCCAAGTGGAGGCTTCCTATATATGTGGTGGTTCCGCTAAATCAAACTCCCGAGTAGTTGTAACCTGCAGATCTCACTTGCGGACCCCGATTCATTGCCAAAGCAATTTTTGAAAATTTATCTATCTCTTTCTAATCAATCCATCTCGATGTACCTATCCAGACCTCTTAATCTTGCATAACCTTGACCTTGCATTACATCTTTCTTAACCTTGCATAACAATGACCTTGCATTACATCTTTCTTAACCTTGCATAACCCTGACCTTGCATGACGTTTCATCTACCTTAGCTTTTCATAATCCTAATCCTTGTATATTCTTGAGATTCCTTGAATATTTCTTCTTATTTACTTTATTGAAGTTACTAACGATTTCTTTTATGATGTAGATCTTTAATAAAAATTTATTCTTTTGTGTATTCTAACCTCTATTCTTTCTTTCTTATAGATTTTCTATGATTGTCCTGTTTATGCTTTTATCACCAACATGTTATTATTGCTAATCAAGAAATTGTTCTAACATTAATCAGATAAGTTGGACAACCTATTAGAAACCCTGTAATTTTGATTGATTAATAACGTGTCACTAAAAATAGTCTTTTTGATGTGTTTAATCAACCAACTTAGACTAATTTTTTTCAGGTATTTTAAAATATTATTTGGTTGTTCCTTGGTATAAATTTTGCTATGAATCGTGTTAAGTAGAGGCCGGCAATGGGTGAACGTGGTTCATGACCGTGTTCGCACCCTCACCACGGAACTCAATCTATGGTTGATTGACCATTAATGGAGTTATGACATGGAAATCCACATTGGATAAGTCCCTGAGTTGTCCCTGTGATTTCTCAATATCCAGTTAGGTTTATGAGTCTTCTTTTAAATACTTGTTGGTGACTTCAAAACGTTTTCAATAAAACTTTTACAATGAGGTAGTCAAATACGCGCTCATCCCGTGTAGGCGAATAAAAACACACCTACACTCTGTAATCTAGAACCGTTGTTTATATCCCCAGTTTATGCAAAATAAAGTTAGTATGCAAGACAATAACTACAAGTAATTTAATTAGCTTGCATGAGAAGATGTTAGCAGATAGGTGCAAACAACTCTGATAATTCACATAATGATGCGAACTTAGACTCTCTAAAGATGCATGAGACGCTATGCAAGGTCGGAGTTATGCAAAGCTAAGTAAGATCGAATACTATAAGAGGTTAGGGTTATGCAAAGCTAAGCGAACTGGATTTATAGAGATAGATTTATTTTCGGAAACTATTTTGATAAGAATTACGGTCCACAAGTGAGATATGTAGATTCCAATTATCTATAAGCCCCCACTTTGGGAAAGCTTGGCTTGATTTAGGCACTCTAAGCCCAACTGAGAAGATAGTTGATTGGAATTGAGCATTCAAAGGAGCATTCGAAGTTTCTTCACTGGGGAGTTAATGCAGGCAAAGTCAGATATAGCTAGAGACCGTGGAAGTATCAGTGCGTCCTTTAGGGATAAGGAGAGTTTAGATTTTAATTTAATTTGTGACTTGCATAGATGTAGGTGGGAAAAGGCTTTGACGTAACAAAGTTCATACTCGAGTCTATGTCGGGATCTGAAAAGACTTATACTTCTGAATTGTAGTAAGTCAAATCATGTGATCTTGATTAATTTATTTTATTGAAGCGGTCAGACCTCGAGATGAGGATTCCTACGTATCCTTGCGAAATCATACCATTCGTAGTTCTTGATCTAATTTTTATATGCGCTAACATTTGACTAGGTTGCCCTTTCGGGTTTTCGGCTTAGTGGGCTTGGACATACCTTGAATAAGAAGTTAGGATTGATGTGAAAGGTTGAAAGGTTTGAGGTTTGAGGTTAGGGATTTTGGATGAAGGTTAAATTGGACCAGCCATGGAAAGGATTATGGTTTTTGATTATATGGGCCAAGGTAAGGTTTATGGCTTCTTTTTATTTGAATGCCAATGAAGGATTTATGGATTTTACGGGTTTTAAGGTATTATCATGGATTAGAGGGTTTGAAATGAGGGGTATATAGAATTTGTGTGCAAGTCTCCTAGCTTGACTTTTACTTCTGCCTTTGGCTCTTAATTGTTGCATTTTCTTTTCTTTTTTTGCTCTTGCTTTTGATTTTTATAAAAAAATATTTACTTGGCATTGACTTTTTTATGTACTGAAGTTTGCACACAAGTTTTTGTGGTCTAAGGTGTTGGAAGGTTTGAAAGCTATTTGTGGAGTTTCGATTTGAAGGGTTATCTGGTATGAGGATCATGGAGGCAATGGCTTAATATAAGGTTATTTTTTTGGTATCAAGATGGCTTATGGGATTTGTTTGTTGCTTGGATGGTTTATGGAGATGATGGCTTTTCCAAATGATGTAGGGAGAGAACTCCTTAATCTAAAGTACTTCCATTTTTTTATTTCTTTAATAATCAAGGTCATTTAGAGACAATTTTATTTGGGTTTCATAATTGAATTTGAAGCATGACTGATGGTGAAAGGCCAATAAATTTAACTAAGAAAATATGATGATATTTATGAAAATGGAAATGCTACAATAATGAAGTTCTAGAGTGATATAGACTCGATGGGAAACGACATAAATGGGTAGGGTAAGAACTCTTTGACTCAAGATAGAAAACCGAAAATAAAAGACTAAGCCTTTTGAATTAGGGACACAATGCCTAAGGGGTTGTTAGTGCTGGAGACTCTTGTTGTAGGAGTTATTAGAAATCTATTTGTTATCAACCATGTTTTGCAGTGCATTGATGGTGTTTGCAATAGAAATTTAGGTTGCACCTTTAAGATCTTTCCTTCTCCTATTTTTAGGTGCAAGGTCCTGAGTAAACTCTCACTAGTAAAAAATTACCTTATTGGTACTATTGAATTGTTGCGATTTAAGCCATACGTAACAATAGACTATGTAAAAAGAGGAAAGAAAAAGTTCAAAATAATCTATTGATGTGGTTCTTATAGAAACCGCAGCAATAAGTTAAAAATATTTTTTTTACCCTAAAAAAGCCCGCATTATAAAAGCCTAATAGGGTTTGTGTCATTTCACATCTTCTCTCGCCTCTCTATCCTTCTTTTCTCGCCTTGCTATTCTCTTTAGTCTACTTATAGGTCAAGTAACTTCTTCCTTCAAAATGTTCTTGGAGAGACTTGTGCAACGATGGCTTAGCTCTGCACTCCGAACCTGCAGAAAAAGGAACCAACCCTGGAGGTTTGGGTGGTGGTTCCCCCTCTGAAGCTTAAGTCAGTATAGGTATAAAATCAAGTTTAGAGATAGAGAGAGAAAGAGAGAGAAAATATTTTAGCAGAGTAATGGCACAGTATTCAATGATCTACCTTTTACCTGATTTTGAGGGGACTATTTATAGTGTTTGGAATCTAAAAGCTGCCATTTGATGTCACCCTAGAATGTGGGCATTTGATTGGCTAAGCAATCAGAATTTAACACGTGGCAGGCAATGATTGGGGGCTGAATCTCAGCCAATCATATGCAGCCGTTTTTTAGAAATTGGGCTTTGATGATTCCTTCTGGCCAAAAGTGAGCCTCAAACACCAGAGGAATGAAACCCTAGAAAGGGCCAGATTTCCCTCCAGTTTTAGGGACACGTGGAGGCCTCTGATTGGTCCACGTGTCAGCTTATCAGCCCTTCATTTTTAGGTCACAATATTTACCCCTAAAAGGGGATTTATCTGTTGTAAAACCGGTTAATGTCCTTTTACCAGAGGAAGTTACCAAATTTTGAAGGGCAGTGACGCGTCTAAGCCCTGGAGGGCCACGTGGCCGGTCATTTTTACCGGTTAGGTAGGTTTTTCACCCCCTATAAATACTTCATTTTGTCCTTTCTGAAATTATTTCAACACCCTGAGTAATTTTTCTAGATAGAGAGGCTCTGGAATTTTTTTACTTTATAAAGAGAGAGTGTGTTCGTCCAGATTCGTTGTGTTCTTTCTTCATCGACCGTCCAAGCGTTCGTCAGGTATCTCCTTATTTTTTCCTTGCTTCTTCTTTATTTTTTCTTAAAAAAGCAATAAAAACGAATTCTTCCTCTTCGTCGAATAATCTCGGCCGTTCAAGAGTTTCCCTTGATGCTAGAACCGATAGTTATTCCTCTTCGTCACATTCTAGGGTTTGGCATATTCTGGCCGATCATGCATATCCTCATGTTTATGGATTTAGCCACCAAAGTCAGACGACCCAGTCTTTACTTGTGCAGGGTAATCTGGCGCACGTCAAGCAAACCGCTCGTCTAAGACGAGGATTAATACTCCCTGCTTCCAGCTCTAAGATGGAAGAATCTACTTGATTGGTTCCCGAGGGAGAAATAAGGGAAAGGGAAACCAGAGTGCTCGGCCAGCGGCAGAGTCCTCTTCTCCCGATAACAGCAGGGAAGAGAATCCTGATCAAATAAATCCAGAGGCCAGCTCGTCTAGAAGGGATATAGAGATAGAAGAGGCTAACAGCGATAATAACGCAGGCGAGTCTAGCTCCCCTGAGGAATCTGACGAGCCTTCTACTACCTAGTCTGAAATCAGGAGACGTTTAGGTCCCCTTTCTGAACCTGGCTTCATAATCGTCAACCGTAAATGGTTGGAAAAATTTGGCCGAGACCCTAGCCATTTGTTCCTTGCTATGCCCATGCCGGGCTATACTTTTGTAATCCCTGGCGAGAAATCCACCATCATAAGCGCTCCTCAGGGTCAATTTTCCGTTTATAAATTGGCCTTGGATGCTGGGTTGAGATTTCCCCTTCACGACTTCATCGAGGTTGTGTTAAGGCATTACAACATCGGCCATAACCAACTGGTCCCGAATGCCTGGCACAACATCCTTACTTTCATAGCCGTCTGTGAGTTGCGCGGCCTAACTCTTTCTTTATCAGCCTTTACCCACATACACTATGTATCCAAGGTTCCCAAGACTGTGGACGGGGCAGGGTTCAGCATCAGCAATCGTGTTAGGTTTATCACTTCTTGGGATAAACCCTAAAAATGCACGACTGGAAGATAGACTTCATCTTCGTCCGGCTCCCAATGAGGAGATTGTCGGGGGATATCGCTACCGTAGTCGGGCAGTGAAAAAAACCGGACGAGGAGCACCTATCCTGGACCTGGAGGATAGGTTTAATGACGAGGTGGTGGAGTGCTTCAGAATAGCTGAGTACACCAAACTAAACCATCCGACTTTGAAAGGGCCAGCTAACTAGATCCCCTTCAAAGAAATGTTCTTTGATGACAACTTCTTGGTCGCCGCTGGCTTGCAGTTGGCCGAAGATAAAGGTAATTCACCAAAACTCTAAGTAAAATATACAGTCCAAAGTATTTGTTTTCTAACCATCTTGCTTATTCTTTGCAGAAGCAGCCAGAGCACTTCTTCGAAAATCTTGGACGGGCGACATAGACATGTCCAAATTTAGTGCAAACCTCTGGAAAGAATATTCCAGGACGGGGCCTGGGCGGGCGCGGATGTGTCGTTGTGCACCGCACCCGGCCATAGATAAAATTTCTCCTACTCTCTTTTACACTAAGATAGTATAATGGAAGTAGGGGTCGTATCCACAGGGAAACAGGGACGAGTTTAATACTTAGCGTGATTCAAAACCTAGATTAAGCTAAGGGCCGAGAAACCTAATAATAATAACAAAGGGGGGTTTCAAATAGATTATAACTAAACTACAACTAACTAGCATATAAACAAGATGAGAAATCAATTATAGGAAGATCTTAAATCCGATTAACATCCACTTCATTTCATTATCGATCCTTGAACCTCCACTCTAATTATTTCCATAATTATCTATTGTTGAGAATTAATCTCGCATTCTCCTTATTCTTAGTTGAATAGCACGATCAGCGTGACTATAAAACCCTAACTAAAGGATAACCTAGTCCAATCGCGTCTAAGTTCAATCCAATAGCAGCAATAAACACAGAGAACCAACAGACCTGCTAACGTCATACAAGCGATAAACATTCAACAGTTGATTCAATTTCCCCAAGAAATAACCAAGACGATCAGCATCTAAGTTACTTCCTAGTTTGCTACCAATTGATAAAAGAATAAAACAATCCGATTCTATTCTTAAATCTAGCATTAGATTAATTACATAATCAAACTAGTAACGTTCCTAGCATAATTATGCAAAAATCATAGAAAGCAAGCATAGAAATTAAACCATAATCAAAGAAACTAAATAGAGAGGAAAGATCTCACAATAATGCTTGAAGCTCCATATTAATCTCGTTCAAGAACGGTTCAAGCTACAATCGGCATAGCATAAGCCAATCCCATAATTGAAATCTACAAAAACTAAACTAGAAAATAAAAACTAAAAAGAGAAGACAACAAGAGAGGAGTGGAGTTTTGGAGACTCCCTCTCCTTGTGGCTGCTGCCCCCTAGGTCCAAAAACAGAGTTTAGTACATATACTAAGGCTCAAAAGTCAGTCGCCAATTAGACCGACCTAGGGGTCGCGAGGTGCGAAGTAGGTCGCGAGGTGCGAACAGTACTCTGCCTTCCAACACGAGCTGAAGAACTGGGCCAAGCCAAGAGGTCGCACCGTGCGAGGAATCTCGCGAGGTGTGAGTAAGCTGGTCGCGAGGTGCGAGCTGTTGTGCTGGGCAGCTTGCTTCGAGCGCTGGGCGTGCGATGATGGAGCGCTGGGCTGGGCAGCTTGCTTCGAGCTGGCATGCGATGGGCGAGGCTTGGGCTTGCGATGCTGGGCATGCTTGCGATGTGGTTGCTTGGAGCTTGGTTGTGGCGGAGCTTGGTTGATGCTTAGGCTTGCGGTGATGCTTGGGCTTTGCTCGGCTCAAATGCACTTCACCTTGGAAGCTCGGAATACATGACGTTAACACAAATTATCTCGCAAAACTCCGAACTTCCGCTAAGAGTTAAATAAAACACGAATGTTAACAATTACAATCAAACCCTTAGCAAAGTGCACCCAAAGTTACGTAAATACTACGTGTAACTTGAGCGTATCAGTGCCCGAAAAAAGGGTTGATACTTTGGTAAGTTTCCTTTTTTTTTCCAGGACGATCTCATTCTTTGACCTTCGTCCCAATATGTTTGGACGAAGATCTAACCTAGAAGGGAAGCGGGCAGACTCGGCCGTCCTTCTAGGTAGATTAGTCGTCCATTTTTTCTAGACGAAGATCCTTCGTAAACGGAAGGCATTTGAATTTGGACGTTCATCTGGGTCTTCGTCTGAAAGGCTTTTGGATGAAGGTCAATCGTAGAAGGAAGGCGGCTGTGCTTGGTCGGCCTCCTTCAACGACTAATCTTCGTCCAAATTTGAGGCTTTGTTTAACCTTTTCTAGACGAAGGCCTTCTCTATTGGATAATCATCGTCCAAAGTTTTGGATGCACCCCTAGTTCAGTCACCACATTTGGACCATAAATCTTCGTCTGAAGGTAACTGCCAGTCTGGCCGGCCTTCTTTTAGCAAGAAGAGTGCGTCCATAAGTTTTTGTATGTATCGTATTTTTCGAAGTTCTCTTTGGACGGGATTCTTCTAACTTGTAATTTTTCTCTTCTTGCATAAGAATGCCCCAACATAAAAAATGTTAGCTAGGAAATCAGTTGCGTCCAAGAAGAGGCCTTCCACAGCCGGGGATCCTCCCCTGCCCAAGAAATACAAAGGCTTTATGGCCAAGAAGAAGACAGAACGAACGAGCTCGTCCGTTTAGAAAGCTACTCCCGTGAGTTAGAGAACGGGAGATGGGTCTCATCCACCCCTGGTGGACAAATCTCTAAAGGTGGTGGATATCTCGTCCACCATCCCTCCTCTATTGGGAAAGAAAGGTCACATCTCCACCATCCTCCCTGTGGATCAGCTGGACGCGGCAGTCCAGACTGAAAACCATCCTGAAATGGCTGGAACTACGAAGATTCAGCAGGACGCGACTGACAAAGAAGGATCGGCCTTTAGCGGGCCGGTTTCTCAGCTGGTGGCTCAAATGTCGCCATCCTATAGATCTGCGTCCTTATCTTCAGGTGAGTCATAGTACTCAAATGTTGTTCGGACGCAGCGAGTTGCTGGACGTCCAATGAGTCCGTCCAACAGACCCCTTCACCTTTTCAGATAAGGGCAAAGGACCCTCCGCAGAGCCTGCTGCTTTGATTGCAGACTCAGACGATGAGTCCTCCCAAGCCTTTACCAAGATGTACAGGGTTGAAAGGGAGAAGCTCAAGCAAGAGCTCTTCAAATGCTATTCTAAGTCCTACATCAAGGGCTTAAGGGGGGCCTCATCTAGACACGTGGGATATATGTCCCAACTTGCTGCCGAGATAAATCCATTTAGCTTTGTTGTTCTAATTTGGTACTTGTACTATTTTCATTATTTTTAACATCGTCCATTGACTATGTTATTACCCTTTGTCCATGCAGCTTTTTGTTCGCAGCATGATCCTTGAAGACTGGGCGGGGGAGCTGAGGAAAGAAAATAAGCACCTAGTCCACCAAGCTACAATAGTCGGGGACAAGGCCATGCAAGATTGTGAGATGCTAAGAACCCTTCATCGTCAATCCCAATAGGCTTGGGAGATTCGTCTGGCCACCCTGGAGTCCAGCAACTAGCAGTACCTCATTAAGATCAATGAGCTACTCAAAGAAAAGAAGGAGTGGAAGCTGGCCATGGACATCGTGTCAGACGATCTCAAGGGGGAGAGGAACACCGCTCTTTTGCCTTCTGCTGATCTTAGGAGAGAAAACCTCAAGCTGAACGAGGATAATGCTCGTCTGAAGGAGGAGGCAGCCCAATCATTTATTAACGCCAAAGAGGCCCTGGTCGACGTTGTCGAGACCTCCAAGGGCTGGGCTCTAAAAGCCTTCGAAATGATGGCTGAGCCTGAGGAGGTTTTTCGCTTCGAGCGTCGCTGGCTCTTTCATTAAGATCTGCATAGGGCTCAAATAGCTGGTGAAACTCCCCAAACCTTCTTAGATTCTGATGAAGAAGAGGAAGATGATGAATAGAATCCTGAGGGTCAGGTGGACGGCGGGGAAGTGTGGTACCCGATTTTTTACTGTCTTTATTAACGGTCTGAATCCCACAAAAGTCTCGCATTAATATCTGAATAGGGACAGATTTATTTTATAAATCGTTTTAAAATCAATTTCAAGAATACCATTTAAAACGATGATGACTTCATATGGATAAGTCTTTTTGAAAATTGGTCTTTCATACCATGAGATAGGGTTCGGGGTTTAAGTTAAGAGGTGCGAACATCTGGAACTCGTCTCCTCTTTCTTTCTACAGAACGGGCTCTTACTAAATGCGTTATTTTCCATTTTTAACTAATCATGGTTGTTCAAAAGAAATAAAAATCACATAATTTGCACATATAAACATCAATCATTTTTAAGAGGGTCAATATATCATTTGTACATGGTAGGTTTGAGCACCGAAGTTGCACTACGTACCAATCATTGCGGGATTGGAATCCAATCATGGATCAAAACCATCGTAGTTCGATCTTATGTCTCACCCTAAATGGCCAATTCCATTGGGGAAGAAAAGGAACGAATAGATTATGAATAACTCACCTTTCGAATTAAACAAATCTATTTGAAATGAGGTAATCACTCTAATTAGTGATTGAAATGGGGTTAAGATAATCACTTTAATTAGCGATTAAAACTTAGGAGGATTAAGATAATCACCTTAATTAGTGATTAAGAATGGAGGTTAAGATAATAACCCTAATTAGTGACTAAACTTAAGAGGAAAGATAATCACCTTGATTAGTGATTAAAAATTTAGGTGAGGATGATCACCTCAATTAGTGATTAAACTTAAGAGGAAAGATAATCACCTTGATTAGTGATTAAAAATGGTTTTAAGATAATCACCATAATTCATGATTAAATAGGAAAGGTTAAAGTAATCACCCTAATTAGTGATTAATCAAGGTTTAAGATAACCACCCTAATTAGTGATTAAATAAGAAAAATAATCGCCCTAATTAACGATTATTAAGGTTTAAGGTAATCACTCTAATTAGTGATTAAATGAGAAAAATAATCGCCCTAATTAACGATTATTAAGGTTTAAGATAATCACTCTAATTAGTGATTAAATGAGAAAAATAATCGCCCTAAGTAACGATTATTAAGGTTTAAGATAATCACTCTAATTAGTGATTAAATGAAGAATTTGAGCTAATTGCCCCAATTAGCGATTAATCAAGGATTAAAATAACCACCTTAATTAGTGATCACGTTTATAATTTTCAAGAGGTATTGGGAGTTTGCTTCCTAATTGAAGGCTTTTGAGAAATAATCTCAATTGAAGATTATTAAGTCATTTTGAGAAAAATGATCAATTTCAGATCAATTTTGGAGATTGTGTTTGGCTAATTGGAATTTGGCCATTTAAAGTGAAACACGTGAAACGGCCTAAAATCAATTCGGAGATCATAATTACCAATCTAATTATGTCAAATTACATGATTGATCCATTTGAAGATGGAGAACAAATTTAAAATGTAAGATGGATCATCATACAATTTAACTTAGTTAGATTTGCAATTTTTCCTCTTCATTGAGATTGGGTCATTTGATTCATATACTATGATATATTGGGCCCAACATGCAACATTTTTGACATTGGTTGCTCATTTTATTCAAAAGAATTGTTGAATTATTTATGAAAATTATGCATAAACATCTCCATATTTTTCCTTAATGAGTGATGTAATAACTATTTACAAAAAAAACTATTATTACAACAATATGTACAAATTCTATGATCTATACAAGTCTTTAATCTTGATCTTGACCATGATGCTCCTTGATCTTCATCCTCTTGAATGGGCTTTGTAATTCATGTTTATTTGTAAACTTGTGAAAATTAGAGATTAATTAACCTCTTTGATTTTGATTTTTGATGACAATTTTTATTGATTTTTATTTACATAATAAAAATGAATCATTTTAAGATAAACTTAAAATTTCATGACTTTTAATTAACATTTTCGTATAAAAAGAAAACATTTTTCATGAAGCTTGAGGTAATCACTTTATTTCATTTTCCAGGCTGCACTTTTATTCTTGTACTGACTTATAAAATTCATAACTTTCTGTAAAAGCGTTAAATTGAGCATGTGATACACCTATGGATAGGTCAGTGAGTGCTTTATGTTATGTCAAAATTTCACATGCTTTTCATAACAACTTGAATCATAGTGAATTTTATGCTAAAACCTGTCAAAACAGGACCTTTATCCAATGTGTTCTTTGAAATCCAAATTACTTAACTTAGTTTGAAGTAAATTTTGGTATGAACATTCTAGACATTTGAAAGACTAGACTGGAAATTTTCACTTGAATTGGATATTTTTAAGACCCTTTTTTATTTATTTTCTTAACTGAAGAGAAAATTATTATTCTGGAATTTAGTGATTTGCATGAACGTTATTGTAAAAATTATATAAAATTTTATAAACTTCATATGAACATGATTTTTATGTTTTTAGAAAGCTAATGATGTCTACTTTAAAGTTGATGTTCTTAGTTTTATCTAAATGATGTTATTTTAAACTTTATTGATAGAACAAGCTTATGTGGTACTAGACAAAATTAGGTTTGCACAACAATGTTGTATGATTTTTAGTTAACTGTACAAATTTCTTTTTTTAGAAATTCTAAAGCCCAGTTGCTGGCAACATCTTGAACTTTATAGTAAAAATATTACATCCTATAAACTATTCACATAATACATACGAAAAATTAAATGAATTACGAAATTGAAACTGACTATAATTACAGCATCACATTTTCTTTTTATGGAGATGTTTATGCACAACTCTACTTAAATTTTTTTATGAAAACATGTTTTTGGTTATGAACAACAACTTGATTAACAAAAATCACATAAGCACATATTTCCAAAGAGTCTCCCCATCAGAGTTGACTATTCTAGGTGGGGTGATTTAAGGTTGGGAACCTATTAGGACTTCCACATACCCAAATCACTCCAAATATTAAAAAATGATAAGAGAAAACAAAGAAAAAGTTAGTACGTGATTAAGAAGATAATCAAGAAAAAATAACAAGAACTTTAACTTTACCTTGCTAACTCAATGATGCACTTCCTTTTGCAAAGTTTTCTACTTTTTTTTTTGTGGTTTACTTAATTTCTAAGTGAGTTTCTAAATCCACTTAATTACTAACTTAAACCCTTTTTTTGTGTTTTTCTTTTGATGAACTTCTTTACTTACTAATTATAACTTTTATTTTCTTTTTTGAATGATATTTTTCTTAGGAGGAGGAATTAAGGAGGAGAGTAGTATTGAGATTTCTTAGTTGTGAGAAGTTGTGAAGTTAAGTTGTTGTGTGTAGTTGTTGTGTGTAGTTGTTGTGTTTTTGAAGTAAAAAATGGGGGTATTTATAGGGAAATGAGGTGATGAATTAGGGTTTGAAAAAGGTAGAAATCAGACTTTTCACCCAAAAATCTAATTTTTATCATCCCATTTTATCTTAATGACATCATACAAATGACATCACTAAATCCTCTCAAATCTTCCTACATCATCAAATTTATGGGAAATGCCAATATTCTTATTCTCTTTAGATTTGATTTTGATCTTTACACTAATGAGGCAATATCCGAATTTCAACACATCCTAATACGTAGAAATGCATTGAAAAACGTGAAAGAAGTGCTGACTTGGACCACTGCGCCAAACGTAGGAGCCTGCACTAAGCACGGCATCGTGCGCTAGGCGCACTCGCCTGCGTCTGGCGCAGGAAACCGTTGTCTGCTGGCATGCGTCTAGCGCATGATCATGTGCCTGCCGCACAGTTCGAATCTTCCGAAAAAAAATCGGATTCTTGGCTCTTACACTTTGGATTTGATTCTTATTCTTTTTCATGATTCTTATTCCTTAACTAATGGATAAAAGAATGTGATTGGTGGTTAAAAAATATATTCTTATTCTTTATCCAATGAACAATGACTTGATCATCAAGAAAACTGATTACTACCGGTTTTGGGAGATGATTAAAATTCCGGCGCCTAATTGCGACTCGTTTTTCTGTTTTTCGAAAAACTAACTTAAAACAATTAACGAAAACTCGTCAAATTAGTAAAGACGAGCATGATTATACTACAAATCATTTTATTAAACCGGTGGTTGTAGTTATTGACTACGACCATACGACGGAATGAAACTCGCGTTCCGGGACGAAACATGCCTTTGACGGAGGCGTGCTCCACAATACTTGACGGTTTTCGTTATTTTTATTTCTTTTCAAAATCTTTATTTTAAAATTTTATACGCAAAAGGTGTTCAAAATTTAGTGTCTACAGAATGCCCCACATTGGTCGAATTTTGGATGAAATGATGACCAATGTTTGAAAAGACACAAATTTTTGACAGAATATTTCTTTTGAGATAACATATTCTCCATAGAAAATAGTTATCATCAATGCTCTTTTCAAAACATGATTTGCGACTTCTGACGACGCTTTAAGTAGAAAATCCCATTTAATTTTCTAAAATTTTGAAATGTGACTTTATTGTCGTCTTAGATAGAAAATCCCAATTAATTTTCTAAAATTGATAATGCGATATTATCGTCGTCGTAGATAGAAAATCCCAATTAATTTTCTAAAATGCGACTTTATCGTCGTCCTTAGATAGAAAATCCCAATTAATTTTCTAAAAGGCGACTTCATCGTCATCTTTAGATAGAAAATCCCAATTAATTTTCTAAAATTTGAAAACGCGACTTTAACGTCATCTTAGATAGAAAATCCCAATTAATTTTCTAAAATTTGAAATGCGACTTTATTGTCGTCTTAGATAGAAAATCCCAATTAATTTGCTAAAATTGAAAATGCGACTTTAACGTCGTCTTAGATATTTTTTGTCTTATGAATTAGTCTTTTGTTGATGCGGGAGACTCCGACAATTAACAGTCTGACTCCAGTTTTTATCACAGTTTTTATTGTATTGATGACAAACAAGTTGTCAAGTCACCATCATTCACTTTTTATGACTCCATGTGTTATCATGTCACCTTAAATTAGGACATTGTCAGGTCATGTCGCCTAAAGGGTTGACCAAAGGTTATTACCCTCTAGATAAACTATGGTGGACCAAATCATCATATGGCAAAAAATTTATCTGTTTTTCAAAAAATCTTTCAGGAATTTTTCATGCATAATGCTTATTCGCTTTACCGGAAAATGATGATCACTATATAAAATAGATTGATCAAGGTCATTATTTTGGATGATTGCTAAAAAAAATTGTATCAATGTTCTTGATTCAACATTGACACTGTTTATCGATGTTCAGCTTTAGCAAAAATTGCCATACCACAAATGCTTGGTCATTAACCATTGCTAGGGATGCTCCTCATTACCCTATGGACAATACTCAATCCTATTATCCATGGCATGAATCATGGATGATCATCTTTCTTCCATCTATAAAAGGGCATGGTTTTTCATTTCCAAATGCACCATCTTCATTACTACAACATTTTCTCTAGTTTTTATTCTTTCACAAAAGTGGCTTCTAGTTATGAAGATACTAATGAAATGGGGAATGGTAATAAAAAACAACTCTCGGGGATCACAAAGAATTTGGAGCAACCCAGTCAGTCTTCTTCTTGTTTTACTAAGGCTATTATGCCTTTGCTTTCTCTTTCTATTTGTTATGAAATGATTCATGCTGCTTCCCAATTTTGGGATGCAACTCGTCATGTCTTCCGCTTTGGAGACCGAGAGATTGTGCCTCTTGTCGAAGAGGTCGAAGGATTACTAGGCTTACCCTCTAATAGTCCAGTTATTACACCTAGATCTCCTACAAGAACCTCGAGAGATTTATCAACGATTTTATACCTTCCTGAAAACCTTCATGGCAACTACCTACAGTATGGTGAGGTACTTCTTCTTAATCTATTATCGACCTTTCAATTCGGTGCTTGGCAATTTTCTAACAACGCCAGTTATAGGATTGCTAGAGAAAATGCTTGCATTCTTATGATTTTAGGGAGTACCCTCACTAAATGGTCTTTAAGCACATGCCATGTCCGGTGTATTTTACTCATTCCTCAAATTGTTAGTGGGGGTCGTCTTGGACCGCTTATTTTGGGGGGAAATGTTTCTTGGCTTAGACGAACTCAAAAGAAACCCTCAAAGCTTTATGAAGGGATGTCCGTTAGCCCTTCACTTGTGGTTATTGGAAAAATTTTCTCTTATGAAATCTCATGGGAATCTTGCTTACAAGACTAATCATATCCGAGAAAGAGGCTTTCAGCCTTTCTTATCAACTTAGTAAAAATGGTGGTGGGAGGATTATTTCCTACAGCAAAACATAAAGTGGGTCACAAGCCACCTTGGCATTAGTGCAATTGTATATTGTAATTCTGGTCGTAGAGGTGTACAATTACCGGGGCTTTGCCGAGTCACTTTCTACCTTCCATAGAGGTGTCTAAGGCAAATTGGTTGGAGGCAACAACACATTCCTGCCCTCCAGACTCTTCCATCTTGTACTACTTATGAGGCTGATATGAGTAGTATCCAAAGAATGCCCACTATATGGCAGGAAGCTAAAACTATATCAGCATTACCTGAACCTTCCTTTCCACTGATTGATGATGATCACCTTCAATGGCTTCTGGCTGATATTGGTCAAGACAATGGTTCAGACGGGCCTACCATGAAAAGGAGAAGGGTTTGAGAGAAATATCATGTTTATTTTCTATGTTGTTTGTTTTTTTTTTAAAGTTTGGTAGGAAATAGAGGCATTGTCTCTTTATGTATGAAATGAAGTACCCTAGTTGGGATGAATAAAATTATCTGTTTATAGGAAATATCTACTTATGAGAAATTCAATGTGAACACAATTCTAAACACGTGCATACTTTAATATTAAATGTGACATGCAAACTATAATTAATCAATCACATAACACATGAAAGCATAATATATATTAAAAAAACATCTTTGCATGCTTCGTCATTTTTCTTTTTCTCCTTTTTTTTCGTTTTTCGTCTTTTCCGTTTTTTCCGTTTTTTTTTTTGCACACACTCTATGAATATCTGCAAACACATGGCATGTTTATTAAGAATAACCAGATAGGATACAAAATCCACAAACTGCTTGGTCACTTGACCATGACAATTACAATTACTTTGATGCCTAAGCGTAATATTTCTTCAACTGATCAAGATTAGTGAAATGGGTGAATTCATTCCCATCAAAATCCATTAGCTTTACTGCTCCAACCGTGGTGACATGCTTGACTAGGAATGGTCCAGACCAGTTAGGCTTGAACTTTCCCCGAGGATCATGCAACGGAGCTCTATTTTCCTTTAAAACTAAATCACCTTCTTGAATGTCTCTATCTCGAACCTTTTTGTTAAATGCACGAGCAATTCTTCGCTGGTAGAGTTGAATGTTATGCAAAGCTTGTAGTCGGCACTCATCTGCAAATGCAAGCTCATCATAACGAGTTTTATACCATTGGTCTTCTGAGATTTGACTTTCTGCTATGACCCTGAGAGATTGTATCTCCACCTCAACCGATAGAACTGGCTCCATCCCATAAACCAAAGGGCATATGGTAGTTTGTCATGCCATTCCCTAGTCTTTTCAGTCATCTTAGCAACAATAGTCTTGATTGTCTTATTGACTGCTTCCACTGCTCTATTGGTTTGGGGACGATAAGGTGAAGACTGATGATGCTTGATTGCATATTTTGCAAGAGTTGTCTTCAGATGACCTTCAAATTGTGATCCATTATCAAAGATGATTTCAAAAGGTATGTCGTACCAACAGATAATGTTGTTAATCACAAATTTTGAAACTTGCTTTGCCCCTAGCTTTGAAAAGGATGCAGCTTCAACCTACTTCAAAAAGTAATCAATTGCTACAAGAATATACTGATGCCCATTTGAAGCCTTTGGATGAATTTGTCCGATTATGTCTATGCCTCAACTTGAAAACGGCCAAGGAGAAGTCATATTATGTAGTGATACAGGCGGCATATGATTGAGATTAGCAAATATCTGACATTGCTTGCAGGCACGGACAAAGCTGGTGCAATCACCTTCTAGAGTACTCCAATAGAAACCTGCTCGCAAAATTTTACGAGCCAGCATTCTTCCGTTCATATGGGGTCCACATTCACCCCCATGATCTTTTTCCATGATGGCTTGCTTCTCACTATCATTCACGCAGAGTTGTAGAGTACCATCAAACCCTTTGAGATATAGTCTGCCTTTTAGTATGAGAAAATGAGCAGCTAGCCTTCGGATAGATATACGATCCTTCTTGCCACTTCCCTCTAGATACTGCATAGTTTCCAGAAAAGTCTTGATATCCTTGTACCAAACATCATCATCATCTTGTTGATCCAGCGTGAAGATAATTTGTGCTACCGTCACTGTTGGCCCCTTCCTTTCTTCAATTAAAACTGACTAAATTTTCATACCATTTTCCCATGTTAAATTAACAGCGAGATTGGCTAAAGCATCAGTGAAACTATTTTGTTCCCGAGGAAGATGTTTGAAACTGATATCATTAAAATAAGGGATTAACTCTTGAAGGTACTCTGTGTAGAGCTGAATTCTCTCATCTCTAACCCTCCAAATTCCTATTGTTTGAGATATGATGAGATTAGAATCTCCATACACAGTGAGATGCCTTAACCCTGCTATCAAAGCGGCTTTTACCCCATATATACAGGCTTCATACTCAGCTGTGTTATTTGTTGTTGGAAAATCCAGCTTAACGGAAAATGGAATATGGACTCCATCAGGATCTACTAATAAAACCCCTGCTCCATTACCTCTCCTATTAGAAGCTCCATTAAAATACATGCACCATTGTGGATTGTTAATGAATAATAAGTACTCATCAGGGAATGCATCATCATATTCATCTCCTGACACTGGTCCTTCTGCTAGGGCTTCAGATGTGGCTCTTCCTTTAACAGCTTTCTGGCTGACACATTGAATATCAAACTCAGAAAGCATAGCATGCCATCTTGCCAATCTTTCACTTAGAATGGGTTTTTCGAACAGATATTTGATGGGATCCAGTCTCGATATCAGGTAAGTGGTATGAGCTTGAAGGTGATGCCTTAACTTCTTCACGGCATAGACAAAAGAGATACATGCTTTTTCCAGTGGGGTATATCTTGTCTCATACTCCAAGAATTTCTTGCTGAGATAGTATATGGCAACTTCCTTCTTTGTTCCCTCTTGATATTGGGCTAAGAGAGCTCCCATAGTCGTTTCGGTGATAGTGAGGTACAAAATCAGGGGTTCTCCTGGTCTAGGCGGCATTAGAACAGGTGGATTTGAAAGGTACTCTTTCATGGAATCGAAAGCTTCTTGACATTCCCTATTCCACTCATGAGATGCCCCTTTTCTGACCAGCTTAAATATAGGTTCACGTCTTATAGTGAGTTGTGATATGAACCTGCTGATATATTGAATCCTGCCGAGAAATCCTCTTATTTCTGTTTCTGTCTTTGGAGGAGGTAACTCTTGAATGGCTTTTACCTTTTCCTAGTCCACTTTAATGTCGTCTTGACTGACAATGAAACCCAGTAATTTCCCCGAAGTGACACCAAACACACACTTTTGAGGGTTTAGCCTTAGATTGTATTTCCTTATTCTTTCAAAGAAGGACCTTAGTGCAGGGATATGCCCCTCACGATCTTCACTCTTCATGATCATGTCATCTACATAAACCTCCACAATTTCGTGGATGAGGTCATGAAGGATAGTGGTTGCAGCCCTTTGATATGTGGCTCCGACATTCTTGAGACCAAAAGGCATAACTCGGTAGCAAAAAGTGCCCCATGGAGTGATGAAAGACGTTTTTGTCATGTCCTCTTGGGCCATTAGTATTTGATTATACCCTAAAAATCCATCCATGAAGGAAAACATTACATGACCGGTCGTACTATCCACGAGGACATCGATATGGGGTAGAGGAAAGCAATCTTTTAGTGATGCAGCATTCAAATCTCGAAAATCAATGCACACCCGAACTCTTCCATCCTTTTTAGGTACAACCACTATATTAGCGAGCCAACTCGGATGTTTTACAGCTTGGATGAATTTGGCATCAAGCTATTTCTGGATTTCTTCTTTCATTTTCAGACTAACCTCTGGCTTCATTCGGCGGAGCTTTTGCTGCTTAGGCATGCTTTTGGGATGTAACGGAATGCAATGTTCCGTAATTTCTCTACTAACGCCAGGCATATCAGCATAAGACCATGCAAACACATCTACATACTCTTTTAATAATGCAATAAACACAGACTGCTCAGTTGGGGAGAGGGATGAACCTATTTTGACTTCTTTTACAGCATGTTTTGTACCAATATTAATTACAATGGACTCCTCCATGGGTTTTATATATGTTTCAGTTGCGTCAAGTGATTCATCATTATTAAATTCACTGTCAGAAATAACATCTTGCATACAAATGTACTTAGATAAAGGTTCAAATTCAATTTCCTCATTGTCAGAGTCTTCTGACTGGGTATGCAATGTAGATTGGCTGGAAGATGAGCTATCAGTATGATACCCATCTGAAAGGGATGAAAAGGTAGTTTCATGAGATGGATGTGGAGGATGGTTTCCTAAAAACATTTTAAATTTTATTGGCCCGTCTTTTGCCTGACACTCAATACTCCACTTATGTTCAATGCTTCCGCCAGAAGATATCATCAAAGACACCGGGTCAAAATCCCCTTCCTCAGAGAACTCAAAAGTGAAAAGTTTCTTAAGGACTCCATGTTCCAGATTATCCACCCAGTCATTTTCCTTTTTCATTCTTTGTTCTTGGACAAACCAACTTTTGACTAAGTCCATATTCCTAGCTTCATTGAAGAATATCTCCAATCCCAGTAAAATCTTCTGTTCTTTGTTACTAAGCCAAGGTTCTAGAAACTCCTAGTATGGCTCAGTATCTCCTTGCAGGATGAACTGACCATTGAGGGTAAAAGAAGGTTCTTTGATGTTGCAAGAAGTGTTGCTTGGATCATATCCTAATCCATGTCGATTTTGCTTGTCTACTATGGGGATTGGGTGCTTTATCCCTCTACCATCATGCCTGATGCTACGGTTTTATATAGAGTTTTTCCCCTTATATTTAAGCTAAAATGTGTATCAATGGTGCTCTTAGGAGCCATTTCACGCTAACTTTCTTCTTCTAGTTGTGGTTTTCTGCTTTGTGATGATTTGTAGGTATTAGGGAACTTTTTCCCTATTTTCTACTGCTTTACGTCTACCACAATCGAATGGAGAGGTTCGAAGGCATATATGATGAGTTCCGGGGTCCCGAGAATACTTTCCGAGGCCTTGAAAAAAAGAAGAAGTGAAGCCTTGGCGTCTGAAGCCAAGGAATGAAGAAACGGAGCCTCGTCCAATCTCATCGGGAGCCTCACGCCCGATCGGGCGTCCATCATTGTCAAAAGCAAGATTCGTTGCGGGACCGATCGGGCGCTTCGGCCCTGTCGTAGTTCGGTGCCTGGCCCGATCGGGCGAGAAGGCCCGACAACATCGGGCGTGTTCGCGTGCTGCTGAGGAATTCTGGGCGATGGTCTGCGTGCTGCGAAGTTCAATCGCCCGACATCATCGGGCGGCATGGCCCGACTCAATCGGGCGGATACTTGGGGTGCTGCTACGTGCGTCTGCGGAGCTCGCGCTGAACCTCGACGAGCCCGACTCCATCGGGCGGCCTAGCCCGACATCATCGAGCGGATGTTCTTTTTGAGCGCTGATGCTTTGTTTGAGCCCGATTTCATCGGGCATACTTGGCCCGATCGGGCGACTTATCAGACACGTGCATTTAATGATTTTCGGGCTATTTTTTAGAGGACTTTTCCTAGTTGTTTTAGGATTAGTATAAATAGCAAAATCAGAATATCTTTTATTCATCTTGGTTTTAGCCCTTATTTTCTAATATTTTCTCTCAAGAACCCTAGTTTTATTACTTTTGATTTGGAATTCAAGATCAAACCTTTGGATTATTCGCAAGTTCAATATAGTTCATCAGTTTGGTAATCTTCTTTAATGCTTTCTCTATTATTGATTAGATTAATTTCTTAGTTATTTGAAATAGTTCAAAGTATGAATTTTTACATGGATTTTGTTATTGTTTTCTCAAGCATGAGTGAGTAGTTTTATTTCTAGGATTGTGGGGACCTATGTATGCAATGAGGGATTGATAGATTAGTGTAATTACCTTTTATTTCAATTGTTTCCTGTGATTGAATCGTTCATGCTAGATTTATGAATTAGGCCTGATTTGTATTTTTATTATCGCAATATTGAATCTGCTTCGAGAGGAGAGATTTCGTATAGGCTTTCAATCATTAGGCAGAGTGATCCTTGACCATGCGAGAGCGGCTAGGTGATCTTTGAGGGAGGTAATGTTCGAGAGAAATTACATGTGCCCTAGATAAATTGACTTATTAGGTGGTTATTATTCGTCTCTGATTTCCCGAATTGTATGCATAGTGATCCATAGTCCTAGTTCTTTATTAATTGATTCTTACCTTCGTATTTAGTTCTGTCATTTGCTTATTAGTTTAGTCACACACCCATTTTCAACTGATTTAGTTAGTATAATATTAGAATTCAGATACAATAGTATAACTTTCTCCCTGTGGATTCGATTTTGACTTCCCTGACTACTTGTTAGTGGACCTTAGGTTATTTTTGATATGGTGATACGACTTTAGCATGTCAAATTTTGGCGCCGTTGCCGGGGAGACGGTTTATTTTTATTTTGTCTGAATTATAATATTACACTAACCTCTACTCTGAAGAACACCTGTTCTTTGGAGCATCTCACGTTTGTTTTAGTGTTTTTGGTGTATGAGCAGGAAATTGAAATCCCCAAATCTCATTCCATTTGATCCGGAGATTGAAAAGACTGCTCGTAGACTCAGATAGAAAACTAAGCAAGCAAAGTTGTCTGCAGGAACACCTTCCCAAAAGACACCTTCTCCACCATCTTCACCACAACAAGAATTCCCCATCTCACCTATTACTGCTAGAATGGGTGACGAAGCTAAACCAACCTTCAGAGATTATGCACAACCATCTCCTGATAATGTGCCCACTGGGGTACGGTTGCCTACTATTCGCTTTGCGAACTTTGAAATCAAGTCTCATGTTCGAATATGGTTCGGAATAATCGGTTTCTTTGGGTTACCATCCGAAGACCCAAATCGGCACTGCGGCGGTTCTTACAATGTTGTGCTACTCGAAGCAAGGCGGGTGTTACTGCTGATGAGATGAAACTCATCTTATTTGGTTTTTCTCTGCGCGACAAAGCTCTATTTTGGTATAATAAGCTGCCTTCCACCATCACCACCTGGGCAGAGCTATCCATGATCTTCCTCATCAAGTGGTACCCTTACCAAAAGACTGCAGATATGCGTCATGCCATAGTAACTTTCACCCAGGATCCTGGAGAGTCATTATATGAAGCTTGGGAGAGGTTCAAGGATCTGCAGCGCCTTTGTCCTCATCATGGTTTAGACCAGTGGTATTTGTGTCAGATTTTCTACACTAGAGTTGATGCAGATACAAGGCGGGTAATTGATGGAGCTTCTGGTGGGTTCTTCATGGATAAAGCCATAGACGAAGGGTATGAACTTCTGGAGAAACTCGCTTCTAATCAAGCGTCTACTATTCGTTCTTCTATGACAAAGGGAGGCAAACATGATGTCGAGGACATTTCTTTACTGTCCGGGCAACTAGCTACTCTACACCAGAAGATTGATTCTTTGAAGCTAGGTAACAATTCCTCCCCCCACATGAGTGTTAATGCAATGGCTAGTGTTTCTGGTTACAATGCTTTCATATGTGACGCTTGTGGGATAACTGGACATAACTCTGAAGAGTGCCCCGCTCTCTCACATTCTAGTGAGCCAGTGCACGCATTACAATCACAACACAAGCCCCAGTTCGATCCCTACTCCAATACATATAATCCTGGGATGCGAGATCATCCAAATCTCTCGTATAGGAGTAATAATGTGCTGAATCCGCAACAACAACATTATCCACAGCATCAACAACAACAACAACAGTATCAGCCACAACCACAAGCTCCTCCTGGATTTCAGAGAAATCAGTTTCAACAGCATCATAACACACCTCCTTCAGACCCAGCTATTACTGAACTCAAAAATCTCATGTTGCAGATGCAGAAAGGTATTATTTCCTTTTAAGCCGATACCAGGTCTCAATTTGAGAGCCTGCATGCTCAGAATAAGCTACAAGGGACACATAATAAGATGTTAGAGTCACAAATAGCTCAGCTGGCTAGTTCTTCTGCTAGTAGGCCATCTGGCCATTGCCTTCGCAACTAATGCAACCAAGGGACACTGCCAATGCTATTACCCTTCGAAGTGGAGTGCAGTACGATGCTCCGGCAATGCTAGAGGTGGAATCATCAATTGCTAAGAAACCACAAGAAGTGCCTGAGGATGCTGAAACTCCGGCAAAGCAAGGAGCTACAGACAAGACTATGGAGGTGACTAAGGAGAAAAATGTGCCTCCGGTGATCAAGCTACCATTCCCAAATCGGATGCTCAAGAAGAAGCTCGACCACCAGTATGGTAAGTTTTTAGAGGTGGTAAAGAATCTGCAGGTAACAGTTCCTTTTACTGAATTATTAAATCAAGTGCCTGCTTATTCTAAATTTTTAAAAGAACTTTTGATGAGGAAGCGGACTCTCAATGAGGTGGAAACTGTGGCTTTTACTGCTGAATGCAGAGCTCTTTTACAAAACCAGTCTCCACCTACATTGAAAGATCCAGGGAGTTTTTCCATCCCCTGTCACATTGGCACCATTTCTATTGACAAAGCTTTATGTGATTTGGGTGCCAGTGTGAGTGTCATGCCTCTTTCTATCTGTAAGCAACTGAACATGGGTGACTTAAAATGTACTACCATTACTCTACAAATGGCTGACCGTTCTGTGAAATACCCCCTAGGTATATTAGAGGACGTTCCTGTTAGAGTAGGTAAATTATTTATCCCTGTGGACTTTGTTATATTAGACATGGCAGAAGATACTCAAACACCCATTATCCTTGGGAGACCTTTCCTCCATACTGCTGGGGCAGTTATAGATGTTAAAAGTGGGAAACTGACACTGACTGTGGGGGATGATAAGGTTATGTTTAGCCTAACCAATGCCCCTAAAAGCCCAATGCTAGAGGAATCATGCTATAGTGTTGATGTTATAGATGAACTGATCCATGATTGCATGCCTCATTCCCCCTCCCGTGATACTTCAAATGATGTGCTTGTCTTAGAATCTATTGCAGGTGATGAACATTTTCTAACGGTCTTACAGACTCACAAAAAGGCCATTGGGTATAGCACTGATGACTTGACAGGAATAAGCCCTGACTTTAATGAGCACCACATTCATCTACATGAGGGCCACCACACTAGCATTACAGTCCAACGCGGGTTGTAAGAGGTGGTACAACATGTGGCTACTAAACTGCTCGATGCAGGCTGATGGGCAGCTGACGTCCATGTCCCTTTCCTTCCCCTTGTTGCAATGAGGCCATTGCCAAGTTCAGCTTGGGGGAGGATTTCTGTAAGTATTAGTATTGCTTTTCTTTTTTCTTTTTACTGCTTTTTAGGTTAGTTAAATATTGCTGGAAAAAAAAACACAAAAATACGAGTTGAATATGAATAGATTGATTGCTTCCCTGTGCCCCGAACTTTGCTTTGAAAAAATGATTTAACTCATTATAATGGATAGTTGGGCATTTGTGATTGGGATGTTGTGATGTGATCTCTGATTGCCTTGATCTTGAGTGGATTTTGATGATAAAGCGCTTACTTTAACTACATGCTTGAATTGGTTAGACTGTGAGGATTCATTCTAGCCCTCGGATTTATTTCTATATCCGGTCTGTTCTTGTGTGTTAGTTCCTCGTAGCATTCTTATCTTGGTTTTGGCATTGTACTCGTTGATTTCTGGTGACTTTGGACATGTGCTGTGATAGAGGCGTTCATTTGTTTAATCTTTAAGCCTCAGAGTGTTTAATGAATCATTTTTTTCCCCCTAGCCCTGCTGAGCCTAATGACTTCTTTTTGGATCTATATTAAGCCACATTACACGCCTTGAGCCTTTACAATGACTATTGTCCCAAGCCTAGCTTGGGGGAGCATTTGTTATGTTGATATTATATTGTGTGGTTGATTCCGTAGGGTGGTTGGAAAATAATGCTATGTTGGTACAAAGAAAAGAAAGAAATAGAAAAATAAAGTGAAAAATGATAGTGAAAAAAATCTGAAAAATTTATATGATCTTCACTCATTAACTTTCAAAAGTGTTGGCAATTATGACGAAAGAGACAATTATTGGTTGGTTCGTGAAATTTCAGAGTTGGTTATTATCTTGGTTATGTTGTTGATGCCATGGGAGTTGTTTCGACCACACCTAGTCCTACTAGTATTTTTTGCTCCCCTTTCTTGGCTTTTCCACCACATTCCTTAAATAATTTCCGTACCTTTACCCGAGCCCCATTACAACCCTGAGAAAGACCTTTTGAGCACGTGTTTGATTGTTTATTGGGATAATACTGAGTCAATATGCCAAAGTTGAAGATTAAGTTTGTTATTTGAGTCGACCTGATTAGGATGAGCGATATTATACCTTACTAAACACATGAGAGTGTGAGTGGGAAGGGCTATTATGGCTGGGTTGCTGAGTGTTCGGGCACATATTATGCTTGCCACAAAATTAAGAGGAGTGACACCTCGGTGAGCACCTTTTCAAGATTTGCATGTTATGTAAAGCAGCTGCACTTGATGGTTTGCTTAAGTGATTGGTGGTCAAGGTGATCTGAGCAACTGAACTTGAATTTTGCTTGCTTGAACGATTTTGAGTTGAAAATATATGAGTTTGAGATTTCTTATCTGAGGGGTGAAGCAATTTTATTCTTATTCATGTTGTGCTTTGCTTGGGGACAAGCAAAGGTTTAGCTTGGGGGAGTTTGATGCTACGGTTTTATATAGAGTTTTTCCCCTTATATTTAAGCTAAAATGTGTATCAATGGTGCTCTTAGGAGCCATTTCACACTAACTTTCTTCTTCTAGTTGTGGTTTTCTGTTTTGTGATGATTTGTAGGTATTAGGGAACTTTTTCCCTATTTTCTACTGCTTTACGTCTACCATAATCGAATGGAGAGGTTCGAAGGCATATATGATGAGTTCCGGGGTCCCGAGAATACTTTCCGAGGCCTTGAACAAAAGAAGAAGTGAAGCCTTGGCGTTTGAAGCCAAGGAATGAAGAAACGGAGCCTCGCCCAATCTCATCGGGTGCCTCACGCCCGATCGGGCGTCCATCATTGTCAAAAGCAAGATTCGTTGCGGGCCCGATCGGGCGCTTCGGCCCTGTCGTAGTTCGGTGCCTGGCCCGATCGGGCGAGAAGGCCCGACAACATCGGGCGTGTTCGCGTGCTGCTGAGGAATTCTGGGCGATGGTCTGCGTGCTGCGAAGTTCAATCGCCCGACATCATCGGGCGGCATGGCCCGACTCAATCGGGCGGATACCTGGGGTGCTGCTACCTGCGTCTGCGGAGCTCGCACTGAACCTCGACGAGCCCGACTCCATCGGGCGGCCTAGCCCGACATCATCGGGCGGATGTTCTTTTTGAGCGTTGATGCTTTGTTTGAGCCCGATTTCATCGGGCATACTTGGCCCGATCGGGCGACTTATCAGACACGCGCATTTAATGATTTTCGGGCTATTTTTTAGAGGACTTTTCCTAGTTGTTTTAGGATTAGTATAAATAGCAAAATTAGAATATCTTTTATTCATCTTGGTTTTAGCCCTTATTTTCTAATATTTTCTCTCAAGAACCCTAGTTTTATTACTTTTGATTTGGAATTCTAGATCAAACCTTTGGATTATTCGCAAGTTCAATATAGTTCATCAGTTTGGTAATCTTCTTTAATGCTTTCTCTATTATTGATTAGATTAATTTCTTAGTTATTTGAAATAGTTCAAAGTATGAATTTTTACATGGATTTTGTTATTGTTTTCTCAAGCATGAGTGAGTAGTTTTATTTCTAGGATTGTGGGGACCTATGTATGCAATGAGGGATTGATAGATTAGTGTAATTACCTTTTATTACAATTGTTTCTTGTGATTGAATCGTTCATGCTAGATTTATGAATTAGGCCTGATTTGTATTTTTATTATCGCAATATTGAATCTGCTTCGAGAGGAGAGATTTCGTATAGGCTTTCAATCATTAGGCAGAGTGATCCTTGACCATGCGAGAGCGGCTAGGTGATCTTTGAGGGAGGTAATGTTCGAGAGAAATTACATGTGCCCTAGATAAATTGACTTATTAGGTGGTTATTATTCGTCTCTGATTTCCCGAATTGTATGCATAGTGATCCATAGTCCTAGTTCTTTATTAATTGATTCTTACCTTCGTATTTAGTTCTGTCATTTGCTTATTAGTTTAGTCACACACCCATTTTCAACTGATTTAGTTAGTATAATATTAGAATTCAGATACAATAGTATAACTTTCTCCCTGTGGATTCGATCCTGACTTCCCTGACTACTTGTTAGTGGACCTTAGGTTATTTTTGATAAGGTGATACGACTTTAGCATGTCAATGCCCTGATCCGGTTCCTTGAATATAACCCATCTTCATCATGATTTGAAATCCTTTGGACAGAGGTTGCATGGCAAATCCTACAGGCTCTTTGACTGCATTTGTGGATATGGCTGATGGTAATTGGTCATCCTTAGAGAAGAGATAAATTTCTTCTTTTTGGACCTAAAGGTAGAGAAAAAGAATTAAAAGAAAAGAGAAGAAAGCTTCATATTGCAGAATGCATCACTGGATAAGGAAAATTTTCTAAAACGATTTTGCAATATTTTGACTGGAATGGTCCAGCTTTACAATTTTGTTTTTTTATTTTGACTCTCTTGAATGATTTTACTGTCATTGGGGTTGAAAACAAATGTTTTTTTTCATCCATTCCCTGCTTTAATATTGAACAAAGACAGAAAATATAGAGATTAGGGCATGTATCCCCATTGATGTGTCAATTCAGCATTATGAAATTGCTCCTATGATGACTGGCATCTTGAGTTCTGATCACATCGCCTAAAATACAATGGTTAATCTGAGTCAAACCCAAAGGCTGCCTACATCTCCCCATTTCTCCAGGTGCATTTTATGGGGAGTCAGACTCAGCGTAGTTCGTCATTTTTAAAAGGAACTAAAGTTTTTTATTTAATAAAGCAGTTGCACTCATATTGAGCTACCTACGTACCCCAGGTGTTACATAGGTGGAGTGATCTCACAGTGCAAGTGTACGTGATCATGGGGATTCAAGCTGCACGTAGTTCTCTGATACTAACGACTTGAAAGAGTTTTTTTTTCGATGGGCTAACCCCCTACAGTACTTTTACCGAAGGTTTTTCCCCTTCTGTGAGACGATCAAGTAGCTTTGCGGTAGACAAGAGCTATGTTGGTGATTTTCTTGATGCGATAGCTGAGAGCATGACATTGGTTTGTGCCGTGACCATGTAACTGATTATAATGGCAGTACTTGTGGAGATTTGACCCTACAGGACCTGCCCATGGGTGTCTAGGAAGTGGATGAATCTGACCTTGTTCAACCAGTTTACGAAAAATATCGACTTGGGATTACGGTCGAGGGCGTGACGACACCTTCCTCGCGGGTACTTCTTTGTGGGTTAGACTAATAAGACCTCGGTCAATCAGGTTTTGAACTTTATAGTAAAGATCATGGCATCGGTTAGTTTCATAAGCACAGAGTTTGCTCATGTCTGTTCCAGGAAGGGGTAAACAGTGCACATACGCTGCGGCTTAAATTATACCTTGGCTCCGAAGACGGTCATACACCATACTCAATGGTTCATCCATCTTAGCAAAAACCCTTGGATTTGCATTGGGAGTTTCAAGATTTTCTCGGGGTGGTTTTTCTTGTAATTTCAGAGTATCAATGTCGAAGCCATGCTGCTCCATGTGGCTGAGGCATGTGTACTTGATGGTAACCATGTGACGATAATAGAAATCGTTTAGGTTTTGCAGTAATATAAGCATGAATTCCCGATCAGTAATAGGGACACGAAGTTGGGCGCGGATGTAAGTGCATCTCGAACAAAAGTGCGAGAAATTTTCCAAGGCGCTTTGATGCAAAGTGACTAGCTTGAACTTCTTGACATCAGTCTGTTTATGCTCGAGAGTCCAATTAACGAAAGCTTGACTAGCATTTTCCCAACTAGCTTTATCCACATAATCTAAAGAACGGTACCAGTCCAGAGCTGGTCCTTCTAAACTTTTATCAAAGAGCATGGGGTAATCTTCCTTCGGTATGCCACATGGGTGTAATGCATTCATAAAACCAACTAAATGGACAAAAGGATCACCTTTCCCATCAAATTTCCTAAACTGTGGCAATTCATGATAGTGATCTTCATGTTGATATCTTGGAAAGAGAATCAGTGACTCAATGTAAACCTCTCGGACAGGGCATACTACATTAAAATCCAGGTCAAAATTGTCAGTCCTAGATCTCTTCTTTGACTCATTATCATCATTGCCTTCCATTTCTGGAGGATTGCCAATCCCGGATTCTTCTGGTGCTTCAGATGACGTATTATGTGTGCCGATGCTTGGAGCTCCTACCTCTTCTTCATCATCCTCACTTGGTTCATACTCTGGCTCTGTTTCTTCAGCACTTACATCTGGTGTGGCCGCTGGGATCTCATTCATCCATGAATTCTCAGGCCCCGCTAGAATACAGTGGATGGTGTAACCATCCAACCTAATGCCCTCCACTTTGTTCAGATACAATACAGATTTCCCTGTGTTGGAGACAGTCATAATTTCTGGATCACCAGAAATAGTCACAGCACCCTGATCAGTGAGAAGCTTTACCTTTTGATGTAGAGTAGAGGCTACAGCTCTGTTTTCGTGCAACCACGGTCTTCCTAATAAGAGGTTGAAACATGCTTGAATGTCAATGACCATGAATTCCACCTTCCTTGCCACAGGACCACATTCAATGAGGAGGCTGATCAAACCTAGTACTTCTCTCTTGGCATTATCATATGCTCTGACCACCTGGTTGGATAGTACCAGATCTTCTTTTGAATACCCAAGTGTTATTAGCACACGTAGAGGGCAAATGTTGATTGCGGAGCCATTGTCGATCGATACTCTAGGTATCTCCCATCCATTACAACGTATAGTGATGTGCAATGAATTGTTGTGGTTGATATTATTAGGGAGATCATTGTCTGTGAACATTCGAGTTCGATCTACCCCATGAATGAGTCCCACCATCTGGTCAGGTGTTATGGAAGAGCTTACAGAGGCTTCATTGAGATGCTTCAGAACGGCCGCCCTATGAGGCTGGGAATGCATTAACAACTTCCATATGGAAACATTAGCATTTACTTCTTTCATGCGCTTGATAGCATCATCTTCTTTATAACTATCCTCTGTCATAGGCTCCTTACCCTTTTCTTTCCTTCTCAATACCTCCAAAGGATTTTCATCCTCCAAATGGGATGGTTTAAAATGGCGACCTGCTCTAGTTAAATGAGATATATCCACGTACTCCTCATCACTAAGATCATCGAGACAGATGGGGCGCCGATAGGTATTTGGAGTGGTGAAATGACCTCCAGTGTTTTTCTCCACAATTGTCAAGACCGAAGAGGAATCTTCATCAGCATCAGAGTCCAAAATTAAGAAAGCACCATCATAATCCAAGGTTCCACCCATTTCAAAGAATGGATCCTTGTTGAGAGTGAAACTGGGGTCTTTACAAGGCATCATTTTGACTTTTTCTTGAGTGGAATAGTCATAAACCAGGCACTTGTAACCTGCGGCTATTGACATTTCATACATTTATGGAACTGTCTTGCGGATTAGCTGGTCTGGATCGCATCCATCTGAAGCAGCAGAGATGGCATTAATGGCAAATAAGGGCTTATGATTAGGAAGGGGGTTTTTTGTGATGTTGGGTTGAGAGTCATTGGTTTACTGGAAATGGATCCCAAAGAGAGTTTTCCATCATCCACAAGATTTTGAATCTGATGCTTGAGGGCCGTGCAGTTTTCAGTATTAGGCCCCGGGCTTTGGTGATATTCACAATTTTGGTTTGGGTCATAACCAGGGTAAGGATTTTTAGGAGGTTGGCGCGGATTCAATGGTTGAATGAGATTGGCCTTTTTTAGCTTGGAAAGAGTTTGGGAATCAGTCATGTTCAATGGCATGGATCGCATTAGTTATCTTAGGAGCTGCTGAATCATTGTTTGGGCTCTTTTGTTATTTCCAAACTTTGCATTATAAGTGGTGTTGCCAGTAGGTTCATCTTTCTCGATGTCTCCCCTTTTGACAACGTCCTCAACTAGAGTTCCCATAGCAATCAAAGCTTTGAAGGTCGGGAAATATTGGTATGCCATATGCTTCTGATAGACAGGAAGAAGGTTCTTCACAATCATTTGCAGTTGTTCCTCCTCATTAGGCCTACTCATCATTTTGGAGGCTTTGTTTCTCCATCGAGTGATGAACGAAGAAAATGTTTCATTAAGATTCTGAGAGGTCGTCTCCAGATCCCTTCTAGTAACATCAATTTCCTCATTATACTTGTACTGGTTCGAGAATTCTCTGATTATATCAGCCCAAGTGGATTTCTTTGTGTTCTCAAGATTGAGGAACCAATGTGCTGCAGCACCATCTAAATACTGCTGAAAGAGCTGAGCCATCAAAGATTCTTCCACTCCCCAGGGACTCATTGCGCTTACATACATCTTCAGGAAATTAGTTGGGCTGCCGGTCCCATCAAACTTTGTCAGATTAGGCATCTTGAAACCATGAGGTAACCGTGCCTTTGGGAAAAGTGTTAACCCATGGATGTCCATCCATGGTTCAGCCTTGGTCATGCCTTTTAGGACTTCCTTGAGCTTGACTACTTCTTCTTCGAGCTTAGTAGGAATTTCTCTCTCATTGTTCATAGGCTCAAAGTGAAGAGGTGAAGCCGCTTCTGATTCTGGAGGAGGAGGAGGCATCTGGGCGCTCTGGCGCATTATACTCAACACAGTTTGCTCAATATTATCCTGTCGATCAAGCATAGCCTGGACAAGTCCTCAGAGCTCAACCATTGGATCAGGTGGAGGGGTAGAGTTCTGTTGGTGCTCGTTGTTCGGAATTTCAGACCTATTGCTTAGACGTGTAGCAGAGAATACGGCTGGTGCAGACAAGGATGACAGTATTACCGAAAGAGAATGTTCACTATGGTCAGAACTTCGGCGAATCAGCCTAGATCCTGAGCGGGCCCAGGCAGAGTTCCTGCCAAATGAGATGAAAAGTTAGCACATAAATTTGTCCAGACTTTGTTTCTTCTTTTCTTTTTTTCTTTTAAGGGAATGAAAGAAATGATATCTTTGAGTTAAAAAATTTGTGTTTTACCCCAATTTCAGTTATCATTTATTAAAAGATGCGAAACCTTAACTTTATAATTTATTTTGGATTTTTCATTAGATTTCTTTGACTTGTTATTATTATTTTTTATATGGACTTGGACCTTTTTATTTTATATCTTAGATTTCCATTTTTTTAGACTCGTATTTTTTTTAGGATAATACACAAACATTTTTCAAAATCAATTTGGTGATATCCTTCCATTTCTTGCTGCTACAGAATTAAGAGAAAAGAGGTATAACGAGGCATGTGTCCTCATTTTGGCAAATTATAGTGCCCCAGATATCGTTCTTCTTTGTGGTGATCCGCATGTGTTAATTACTTTTAAGCGCTGAAACCATAGAAGAAAACATCAAATGCAAAAGGGCTGAACTCGAAGGTTGCCTACGTATCTCCATAGGTAGATTTGGATTTGGGGAAGAATACTTTCTTGTGATGGTTTTTTTTTAATGGAGAATCAGGCCCAACGTAGTTCTGATGTATTGAAAATGAAATTTATATATACTTTTTTTTTTTGCGGCTGCACTCAGATTATGAGTTGCCTACGTACCCCTTTTAGTACATTACATAGTAAAGAAAATTAAGATAGATGCATACGACATTAGATTTTTTTTTTTTAGGGGATCAAGCCGCACGTAGCTCTACCTACAAAGTACAATATAAAAGCAATTAACTACTCAGGTTCTTCCCAAACTTTTTCAGAATTCAGTCTGCTGGGCGTCAGGCCATGTGTTCTCCTGTCTGGAGACGTCTATTCCACCTTTATTTTTTCTTCTTGATATATAAAGGGTTGTTTTCTCGACTGATAAGCCATGATGCCCATGCCTTGCATACAAGCATGCAAGAGACTCTTGTATCGTAGTCAATTTCATCGAGGAAGATGTAAGGTTCCATGATAGATTGAATAGCAGCAACCTTGTGTGCGGATTCTCTTCTCCTTCACACTGAACGGCCCAGGACTCTTTGTAAAGCCAATGAAATTTCTTCTCAATCCTCTTAACCTCTCCCATGTCTGGTTTCCAGTCCGGTTGATCACGATCTTGCTCAGGAATAGGCCAGTGGAAATAGGATTTCACCAATTTATAAGGTGGCGTATTTGATGCAATCCTTGCGTGATCATCGTCGTGCTTTTTGTGATTTAAGTGATAATACATGAGATACGCGAGATTTTTGCATTGCCGCTCGCATTGCTATATCTCCTGGGATTGGGATTACTCCGTGCGGAGTTACCATCTTTACTTTTTTGTGCAATGTTGAGATGATAGCCTGGTTCTCGTGGAGCCATAGTCGTCCTAACAACAGAGTGAAAGGAGCTTCGCAATCAACAATCATGAAATCGACCTTTCGTATTACTACTCCAATGCGTAGAATCATGGTTGTTGCCCCTATGATTTCCCGTGTTGAACCATCATATGCAACCATGGTCCCTATGGAGGCTTCTCCTTGGGGAGGGGGACACCCGAGCCATTTAAGGGTACTGAGAAGACAGATATTGGCGGAAGCTCCATTATCAACCATTACACCTTTGATATGTCTGACACTGTGATCGACATCGATATATAAGTTATTGTTATGAGTTGGGTTATCGGGAAGATCTTTATCAGAGAAGGTATTGGCAGTAGTGGTTTCAGTCTGATCTGTATTGAGAGATCCTATTGGCATATTCTGGGCACAACAGATGTCGGCATAAGCGATGAGCTGATCAATTGTCATTGGAACAGTGTAAATAGGTTCTGAATTAGATCCTTGGGGTACTGAAGGAATATTTCTCCCTAACATGCAGGGGTTGAGAGAACTTTCTAGAGGATCTGCTTCATCTTCCACAGTTGGCGGTTCAGGGGTAATGCTTCTTGGTTTTGTTGGATTCCCATGGATTGTTATTATTCCCGAGGTTGTTGGACACTTGAGCTTTTGGTGTGCCGGAGAAGCGATAGCTTTGTTTGCATGGAGCCACGGTCGTCCGAACAACAAAGAAAATGAAGTCAAAGCTTCGAGGACCACGAAATCTGCGTCACAAACCCAATCTTTATATCTCAACTGAAGATTGATCATCCCAATGGTCCTTCCTGAAGAGTTATCATATGCCCCCAATATTGTATCAGTAGGGCTCAATAATGTATTATTATATCCCAACTCATAAAGCGTTACTTTGGGGAAGATGTTGAATGCCGATCCATCATCTACTAACACATTTGTCAATTCACGCCCATTGCTCTTTAAAGTGATGTATAAAGCCTGAAGAGGATCAATTTCCTTAGGAAGATCGGCCTTAGTGAAAGATATGATTGGAGGCATCAACGATGGAGGAATAGGGATTTTTCCATCTTCTATTAACTGGTGAATGGCATGTCGACGGTCAACACACCGGTCTGTTTCATGTCCATATTGATGGCAAAAGTTGCAATATAAACCCATATCAACCCCTGGAGGTGGCAAAGTGTAACAGTGATGTTTCGGTTCTAGAAGACCCTGTCTTTTCAGACGACCATACATAGTTCCCAGAGGTTCCTCCATGTCTGCATAAAGTTAGTTAATAGACCTCCAATGGCCTTTGCCCTTTGCTGAAGCTTCAGCTTGAGTTTGTTTTCCCGAGTTAGACATTGTGAAGTGATGCAGGCTTTAGTTCCCTTTTTTTTTTTGAATGATGTGAAGTACCTGAAATGTACACACTAACAATGTTAGTCACAAGATAATGAATTTCTTTTATGATTCTTAGCAGGAAATGGAAGAATTTTTTCACTCTCTTGTTTCTGAAATGTGATTATCCCTTTTGATTTTATATTTTTGACACAATGTCTTCTTTTTTTATTTGCAAATTTTTTTAGACAAGACTTCTCGTGTTTTAAGCCATAGAGTTTTAATTACATTTTTAAACATGACAAGTTTTAGACTCGTGATTATGACTCTTTTCATTTTTCATTTTTCATTTTTTTTTTGTTTTGGGATCATATTTTCAAAACATGATTTTTTTCCTTTTTAACAAAATCAATTTTGTTTTAGAAAAACCAATTTGAATGAAAAGGATTATGAAGTAAATGTGAGTTTTTTTTTTTTAAATAGGTGAGCACGCATTTTTTTTTACATGACACTTATGATAAATAAACAAGAATAATTTCAATAATCATTTCGACAGCAATTCAGCTATAATTAATGATTACTGAAATATTGACCGACTGAAAACGGACTGATGAATTTTTGAAAAAATTTCACATTATTCAATAACTGAAATAAATAAAGGACATTTGTGCATTGATCCATGTGTCCTGAAGGTCGACTAAAAGGAGATTAATTTACGGAGAGATTATGTTAAAATGGCCTCGAGTCACTTCCATTGTATCCATCGAGGATGGACGCTCCTGACAGAGCCAGTCGCAATAGCTCGCGGATGCAGGTTTTACGCCCTTAATTCGTTAATTTGTCATTCTAAAATTCTGACCCTTGCCAATAGACAGAGGTATCAAACCTAATAAGAAAATGGTTAAAAAGAGTGCACGTGTATGGATCGATAAACAACCAAACACACGTAATTTTCACATAAGCATGCTATATACAAAAATTAAATTGTGAATAGCCATGATTAACCCTTTTTATTATATATACATATGGAAAATAACGCATTGTTCATATTTAAACCTCATATACTTCAAGTGGAAGTATAGTCCCCAGTGAAGTCGCCAGCCTGTGGTACCCGATTTTTTACTGTCTTAATTAACGTTCTGAATCCCACAAAAGTCTCTCATTGGACTATGAGTTTTAGAAAACTTTAAAGTCGCCACCCTATTAATATCTGAATAGGGACAGATTTATTTAATAAATCTTTTTAAAATCAATTTCAAGAAATATCATTTAAAACGATGATGACTTCATATGGATGAGGCTTTTTTAAAATAGGTCTTTCATACGATGAGATAGGGTTCGGAGTTTAGGTTAAGAAGTGCGAACATCTGAAACTCGTCTCCTTTTCCGTTCTACAGAACGGGCTCTTACTAAATGCGTTATTTTCCATTTTAATGTAATCATGGCTGTTCAAAAGAAAGAAAAATCACATAATTTGCACATATACACATCAATCATTTTTAAGAGGGCCAATATATCATTTGTACATGGTAGGTTTGAGCACCGAAGTTGCACTACGTACCAATCATTGCGGGATTGGAATTCACTCATGGATCAAAACCATCGTAGTTCGATCTTATGTCTCACCCTAAATGGCCAATTTCATTGGGGAAGAAAAGGAAAGAATAGATTATGAATAACTCACCTTTAGAATTAAAAAAATCTATTTGAAATGAGGTAATCTCTCCAATTAGTGATTGAAATGGGATTAAGATAATCACTTTAATTAGCGATTAAAACTTAGGAGGATTAAGATAATCACCTTAATTCGTGATTAAGAATGGAGGTTAAGATAATCACCCTAATTAGTGACTAAACTTAATAGGAAAGATAATCACCTTGATTAGTGATTAAAAATTTAGGTTAGGATGATCACCTCAATTAGTGATTAAACTTAAAAGGAAAGATAATCACCTTAATTAGTGATTAAAAATGGTTTTCAGATAATCACCCTAATTAATGATTAAATAGGAAAGGTTAAAGTAATCACCCTAATTAATGATTAACCAAGGTTTAAGATAACCACCCTAATTAGTGATTAAATAAGAAAAATAATCACCCTAATTAACGATTATTAAGGTTTAAGGTAATCACTCTAATTAGTGAATAATTGAGAAAAATAATCGCCCTAATTAACAATTATTAAGGTTTAAGATAATCACTATAATTAGTGATTAAATGAGAAAAATAATCGTCCTAATTAACGATTATTAAGGTTTAAGATAATCACTCTAATTAGTGATTAAATGAAGAATTTGAGCTAATCGCCCTAATTAGCGATTAATCAAGGATTAATATAACCACCTTAATTAGTGATCACGTTTATAATTTTCAAGAGGTCTTGGGAATTTGCTTCCTAATTGAAGGCTTTTGAGAAATAATCTTAATTGAAGATTATTAAGTCATTTTGAGAAAAATGATCAATTTGAGATCAAATTTGGAGATTGTGTTTAGCTAATTGGAATTTGGCCATTTAAAGTGAGACACGTGAAACGGCCTAAAATCAATTCGGAGATCATAATTACCAATCTAATTATGTCAAATTACATGATTGATCCATTTGAAGATGGAGAACAAATTTAAAATGTAAGATGGATCATCATATACAATTTAACTTAGTTAGATTTGCAATTTTTCCTCTTAATTGAGATTGGGTCATTTGATTCATATACTATGATATATTGGGCCCAACATGCAATATTTGTGACATTGGTTGCTCATTTTATTCAAAAGAATTGTTGAATTATTTATGAAAATTTTGCATAAACATCTCCATATTTTTCCTTAACGAGTGATGTAATAACTATTTACAAAAAAAATTATTATTACAACAATATGTACAAATTATATGATCTATACAAGTCTTCAATCTTGATCTTCACCATGATGCTCCTTGGTCTTCATCCTCTTGAATGGGCTTTGGAATTCATATTTATTTGTAAACTTGTGAAAATTAGAGATTAATCAACCTCTTTGATTTTGATTTTTTATGACAATTTTTATTGATTTTTATTTACATAATAAAAATGAATCATTTTATGAGAAACTTAAAATCTCATGACTTTTAATTAACATTTTCGCATAAAAAGAAAATATTTTTTATGAAGCTTGAGTTAATCACTTTATTTCATTTTCCAGACTGTACTTTTATTCTTATACTGACTTATAAAATTCATAACTTTCTGTAAAAAGTGTTAAATTGAGAATGTGATACACCTATAGATAGGACAATGAGTTTTTTATGTTGTGTCAAAATTTGACAAGCTTTTAGTATCAACTTGAATTATATTGAATTTTATGCTAAAACCTGTCAAAATAGGATCTTTATCCAATGTGTTCTTTGAAATCCAACTTACTGAACTTAGTTTGAAGTAAATTTTGATATGAACATTCTAGACACTTTGAAAGACTATACTGAAAATTTTCACTTGCATTGGACATTTTTAAGACCCTTTTTTGTTTATTTTCTTAACTGAATAGAAAATCAGTATTCTGCAATTTAGTGATTTGCATGAACGTCTTTGTAAAAATAATATAAAATTATATAAAATTTATATGAACATGATTTTTATGTTTTTGGAAATATACTGATGTCTACTTTAAAGTTGATGTTTTTAATTTTGTCTAAATGAGTTTATTTTAAACTTTATTGACAGAACAAGCTTATGTGGTACAAGACAAAATAGTTTTGCACAACAATGTTGTATGATTGTTAATTAACTGTAAAAAATTCGTTTTTTAGAAATTCCAAAGCCCAGTTGCTGGAACTATCTTTAAATTCATAGGAAAAATATTACATCCTATAAAATATTTATATAATACAGACGAAAAATAAAATGAAATACGAATTTAAAACTGACCATAATTACAGCATCACATTTTCTTTTTATGGAGATGTTTATGCACAACTCTACTTGAATTTTTTTATGAAAACATGTTTTTTGTTATGAACAACAACTTGATTAACAAAAATCACATAAGCACATATTTCCTAAGAGTCTCCCCATTAGAGTTGACTATTCTAGGTGGGGTGATTTAAGGTTGGGAACCTATTAGGACTTCCACATACCCAAATCACTCCAAAAATTATAAAATGATAAGTGAAAACAAAGAGAAAGTTAGTACGTGTTTAAGAAGATAATTAAGAAAAATAACAAGAACTTTAACTTTACCTTGCTAACTCAATGATGCACTTCCTTTTGCAAAGTTTTTTACTTTTTTTGTGATTTTCTTAATTTCTAAGTGAGTTTCTAAATCCACTTAATTACTAACTTAAACCTTTTTTTTTCTTTTGATGAACTTCTTTACTTACTAATTATAACTTTTGCTTTCTTTTTTGAATGATATTTTTCTTAGGAGGAGGAATTAAGGAGGAGAGTAGTATTGAGATTTCTTAGTTGTGAGAAGTTGTGAAGTTAAGTTGTTGTGTGTAGTTGTTGTGTGTAGTTGTTGTGTTTTTGAAGTAAAAAATGGGGGTATTTATAGGGAAATGAGGTGATGAATTAGGTTTTGAAAAAGGTAGAAATCAGACTTTTCACCCAAAAATCTAATTTTTATCATCCCATTTTATCTTAATGACATCACCTTAATGACACCACTAAATCCTCTCAAATCTTCCTACATCATCAAATTTATGGGAAATGCCAATATTCTTATTCTCTTTAGATTTGATTTTGATCTTTACACTAATGAGGCAAAATCTGAATTTCAGCACATCCTAATACGTAGAAATGCATTGAAAAACGTGAAAGAAGTGTTGACTTGACCACTGCGCCAAGCGTAGGAGCCTGAGCTAGGCACAGCACCGTGCGCTAGGCGCACTGGCCTGCGTCTGGTGCAAGAAACTGTTGTGCGCTGGGAGCATGATTCTTGGCTCTTACACTTTGGATTTGATTCTTATTCTTATTTTTTTCATGATTCTTATTCCTTAACAAATGGATAAAAGGATGTGATTGGTGGTTAAATAATATATTCTTATTCTTTATCCAATGAACAATGACTTGATCATCAAGAAAACTGATTACTACCGGTGTTGGGAGATGATTAAAATTTCGGCGCCTAATTGCTACTCGTTTTTCTGTTTTTCGAAAAACTAATTTAAAACAATTAACGAAAACTCGTCAAATTAGTAAAGACGAACATGATTATACTACAAATTATTTTATTAAACCAGTGGTTGTAGTTATTGACTACGACTTACGGAAAATTAGATTTCTAAGCCGGAATTGTATTACTAAAACGCGAAAAAAAGGAAAACCATACGACATAATGAAACTTGCGTTTTGGGACGAAACATGCCTTTGACGGGGCGCGTGCTCCACAATACTTGATGGTTTTCGTTATTTTTATTTCTTTTCAAAATCTTTATTTTAAAATTTTATACACAAAAGAGGTTCAAAATTTAGTGTCTACAGGAAGCTCCTGAAGACCCAACCAACGGCCAAGATACACCCCCAGCCGAATAGAATGAATAGCTTTTTGCTATCATTCTTGTTGTATCTTGGCTAATTTCCCTCCTTGTAGTCAGGCTTAGTTTAGATCGTCTTTGTATTTTGTTTCTTTTTTAGATTAGTTTTGTAACCTTGCCTTATTTTTTGCAATGAATTCTTCGTTTTATGGAAGAATATTTTGTTACTAAATTGCTTTCGTCCAACGTAATTCACCTTTTAATACTTGTCTTAAGACTACATTGACCAATTGCAATCACCCTCGTCCGAGATTATGGACGATTAATCATCTTGAATAAATATGCCAAGTCAAAAAGAACTCGTCCTAAAAGCTGGACGATTAATGAATTTTGAACAAATATGCCCACGTTAAAAAGAACTCGTCCTAAAAGCTGGACGATTAATGAACTTTGAACAAATATGCATAAGTTCAAAAGAACTCGTCCTAAAAGCTGGACGATTAATGAACTATGAACAAATATGCCCAAGTTCAAAGAAAATTCGTCCTAAAAGCTGGACGATTAATGAACTTTGAACAAATATGCCCAAGTTAAAAGAGAACTCGTCCTAAAAGCTGGACGATTAATGAACTTTGAACAAATATGCCCAAGTTCAAAGAGAACTCGTCCTAAAAGCTAGACGATTATTGAACTTTGAACAAATATGCCCAAGTTCAAAGGAACTCGTCTAATATTGGATGACTATTTGAACTATAATTCGCTCGTCCTGACTGAGTATGTCTAGTTCTAAGGATTGGCTACTCCCCCCCCCTTCCTGGGACTGGGCTCGTCCTGACTTTCTAGACGAGCTTTATTCCAAGAAGGAAACAGGCCAACGCAGGCCGAACTTCTTTTATAACTCTTAACTGGACGAGCTTAAATAGTTTGTCTATTGTTATAGTCTTATTTGCCAACCTTATTGGACATGATTGCTTTTATGAACTTATCATTTCCTGGCCGCCTTCCTTTAGAAGGTAGTGTTCGTCTTGTAGTAATGGTCCCCGTACTAGGGTTAAAACTACTTGGTCGACCTTGCTTTTGAAAGTAAGACACCTTTACTAAGGTGTACTTATTTCATGCCGGCTTCCTTTAGGAGACAATAATGTTTCCCTTACTAGGGAGTATTACAATTTGGCTGACCATGTATGTAATCCACCTTTCATATGCTTTATTACTCTTTGGCCGGCCTCCCTCAGGAAGCAATGTGCGTTATGAAAATGATTATCCCATGCTGGGGTGATTCATTCTTTTAGTTTAATTCTTTTTGGTCGTTATTGGTTTCTTCAGTTTTTAGCTAAGTTAAGGCACTTTAAGACCACTGGGGTTAACTAGTGGTAAAAATGCCCCAAAGTGAATGACTTAAATAAATAGAGAGACAATCATTAGAGAGAAAGTAGAAATTGTATTATGTGAATTTTGCATGGCAAACCACCAAGGTACATGCATACATTCCTAATTCTCTTTTTGTGTCATGGCACTTTTTCTGATTACATACTACTACCATTGTTTAGTATTGATATAAGTCAAACGTGGCATTTCTTCAGAATGTCTGAATTCCAAGTGCGCTGTATTGGTCGTCCATCAATGTCTTGTAGAAGGAATGTTCCACTTCTTACTTCTTCCACGACCATATAAGGACCTTCCCAGTTTGCTGTCAGCTTACCCTGTTCTTGAGCTCGTCCTATAGCTTCCATCTTCCTCAGAACCAAATACCCTACTTTCAGCGATCGTCTAGCAACTCTCTTGTTAAAGTCCTGAGCCATTGGAAGCTTGTACAATTGCATTCTTAACAGTGCGTTGCCCCTTACCTCTGGTAACTGGCCCAAGGCAGTGCGCAAGGCAGTCCAGTTGAGCTCTTATGTGTACAGCATGACTCTTAGGGTGGGGTCTTCAATCTCAATGGGCAAGACAACCTTAGTTCCATAGACTAACATGAAAGGTGTCTCGCCTGTAGAATTCTTAGTCGTGGTTCTAATTGACCATAATACCAGCTTTAGTTCTTCAACCCATAGTCCCATAGCATTTTCCAGCTTCCTTTTTATGCCGTTTGACAAGATCCTGTTGAAAGACTGAAGTTACCCATTGGCTTGTGGGTGGGCTACTGCAGCAAAATGAGCCTTGATCTCTCTTTCTGACAGCCAATCTTTCAGCTTTGGCGTTTCAAATTGTGGACCATTGTCGAAGACAATTGACTGCGGCATACCGATCCGAGTTATGATGTTCTTCCAAATAAAACTCTTGACATCATTGGTAGTTATGCCTCGTACTGCCTCCGCTTCTACCCACTTAGTAAAGTAATCAACAGCCACAAACACAAACTTCTTTTGTCCAGCAGCCACAGGATAAGGTCCCAAGATATCCATGCCCCATTTGGCAAAAGGCAGTGGGAACAAAATGGGAGTTAGATAATTGGACGGCTTCTGGTGCAAGTTCCCATGCTTCTGACAGCTATCATATTTTTTAGCATAAGCAAGAGCATCTTCTTCAAAGTAGGCCAATAATACCCGTTCTCAAGGCCTTCTCTCCTAAGGTTCTTCCCCCCAATATGAGACGCACATGCACCTTCCTGAAGCTCCTTCAACACTTCCAGTCCATCCTCCCGAGTAATACACTTCAGTAGAGGACGATTGAAAGACTATTTATACAGAGTTTCATCCCATAGCTCAAACCACTTGTCCCTGGCCTTCACATACATAGCTTCCACAGGGTCTGAAGGTAACTGGCCCGTCTTCTTGAAGTTGATGATGGGCTCCATCCATACTGTTCTTGGGCTTAGAAACAGGACTTCTACTTGATCACTACTTTTCTTTGGCTTAACTTCCCAGAACACTGTCCTTAGTATATCACAATCAGCTAAGCTGGCCAACTTTCAAAGAACATCTGCTTGATGGTTTTCTGGCTTGGTACTTGTTCCAGCACAAAGCGCTTTAAGGGCTCAATCTCGTGTTTGATCAGATTCATGTACTTGCTCATAGATGCTTCCTTGCATTCATAATCTCCATTTACATGGCTGACGACTAAGAGAGAGTCTGATTTGGTCTCAATCTCCTAAGCCCCAGCCGCTCGACACATCTTGCTTCCAGCCAGCAAGGCCTCAACTCAGCCTCATTGTTGGACGCTTGGAACTAGAATCTTAACGCATATTCAAACTTATCTCCCTCCGGAGATTGACAAATGATTCCTGCGCCACATCCATTGGCGGTCGACGATCCATCTACCATGAGCGTCCAATGCTTCCAGCCTTCCGCTGGGTCAGCTATTGGATCAATAGTTGGCCGAGTGAGCTCTACAATGAAATCTGCTAAGGCCTGGCCTTTGATTGCCTTCCTTGTCTCAAAGGTTATGTAAAACATGTTCAACTCAACAGCCCACTTTAACATACGTCCAGTGGCCTCCATCTTTTGCAAAACTTGCTTTAAAGGCTGGTTGGTATAGACCAGTATACTATGGCCCAAGAAATAAGGCCTCAATTTCCAGCTGTCCATGACTAGTGCCAATCCAAACTTCTCGACTGAGGTGTATCTACATTCTGCGTCTTTGAGAACATGACTCACAAAGTATATCGGTATTTGTACTAATGCTCGCTCGGCCAGCAGGACAACACTTACAGCCTGAGGGGATACGGCTAGGTATACAAACAACTTCTCCCCCTCGGCTGGACTGACCAACCTGGGTAACTGATGTAGATGATCTTTGACTTGCTGAAGCGCTTGTTCTGCTTCCACTGTCCATTCAAACTTGGCTTTTTTCTTGATTTTAGCGAAGAAGTGGTGACATTTGTCACCCGACTTAGAAAGGAAACGGCCAAGAGCAGCAAGGAAGCCGGTCAGACGCTGCACTTCCTTAATCTTGGCCGATGACTTCATGTCAAAGATGGCTTTAATTTTTTCAAGATTAGCTTCTATTCCCGGCTGATCTACAAGAAACCCCAAAAACTTCCCGGCCATAACTCCAAAAACACATTTTTTAGGATTCAGCTTTAGCTTATATTTCCTGAGAGTCTCAAAGGTCTCTCGCAAATCACCAATATGGTCTTTCTCCTGCTGACTTTTCACAATCATATCATCTATGTATGCCTCCATGTTCCTACCCAAATGTGGCTGAAAAACAGTAGTGATCAGTCTTTGGAAGGTTGCCGGTGCATTCCTGAGTCCAAAAGGCATCATCAGCCAACCATACAACCCTTTCTCCGTTATGAAAGACGTCTTGTCCTATTCGTCTGGCCAAGTAGGTATCTGATGGAACCCAGAATAGGCGTCCATAAAGCTTAACAAAGCATGGCCAGCCGTGGAGTCGACCAGTTGATCCAACTTAGGCAGAGGAAAACTGTCCTTGGGACAAGCCTTGTTGAGATCTGTGTAGTCCATACACATTCTCCATGTGCCATTAGGCTTTGGCACCATGACTACATTGGCTATCCATTCTGGGTAATAGGTTTCTCTAATGAACCTGGCCTCTAACAACCTTTGCACCTCCTGATCCACCACTTGATTCCTGGCTAGTCCCAAATGTCTTTTCTTTTGACGAACTAGTTTCATATTTGGGTCAACATTTAACCGGTGGACAACTATCTTTGGATCAATCCCAAGCATTTTTTCAACACTATAAGCAAACACATCTTGGAACTCTTTGATCAAATTTATCAAAATTCCTCGCAACTCAGGGGCAAGAGAAGATCCAATCTTCAGGGACCTTTCTAGACGAGCATCATCTTGACATATATCCTCTGGGATCTCTCAACAGGCTCTGGACGCTTTAGTGCCAAACCCATGATGGCCATAACTTCTTCAGACGAGCGGGGCTCTTCCTTGACTGGCACATACTTCCTTTTCTTGCTGGAAAGGGTTTCAGACATTCTCCTTGAGGGAGCAACCTGCGTCTGAGAATTTTCAATGGTCTTTCTCAACGAGGCTATTTGGGTCCTTATCATCTCGGTCGTTTTCCCTTCGCCAGCAACCTTCGTCTAGTCTTGCTCTTCAACCTTCCAGGACGATGGCATTAGAGTAGTTAGATAACACTCTCTGGCCGCCTGCTGATCTCCATAAAGAGTTCTTATCTTCCCTCCGTCACATTCAAACTTAATGAGCATAAGATGAGTAACTATTACTGCTTTAACAAGAATAACATTGTAGGTTGTCGAGTCTCTGATGAGCAGAAACTTGATGAACAAAGTCCGGGAGACATCCTTTTCTCCTACTCGGACGGGCAAAGTAACCGTCCCCATAGGATGGATGACTCCTCCCCCAAACCCAATGATTGGGTGGTGAACAGGGACCAAGTTCTTCTGATCAAACTTTAACCTAGACAAACAATCTACACTGATGATGTCCGTCGAGCTTCCAGTGTCAATCAAAATCCTTCTCACTCATAGATTTGCTATCTTTATTTTCACAACTAGGGGGTCATCATGAGGGGTCTTCAACTTCCCCCGGTCTTGCTCACTGACCACTACCTTTGGGAAGGGCTTGGCCTTTGTCTGATCAGTTAACAAAATCTAGCCGAGCTCCCGAAGATAGTTTGTGTGCCCCCGATTGGTTGGTCCTGCAGCTGCAAACCCCCTAGAAATGACAAGAACAACATCTTCGTCGGTGCTTTCACTCTCCTTCTTCTTGTTCTAACGATCATCCTTCTTCTGAAACTTCCTTCCCCCTGGGGCAAATACGAGTTCATCTTTCCTCGCCGAGCTAAATCCTCCAAGGCCCTCTTAAGATGCTTACATGCATTAGTCTCATGCCCACAGTCTTTATGGAAATGATAATACTTGCTTTTGTCTCTGTTTCTGTAATGAGTCTTCATCTCAGCTGGAGCCTTGAGCTTATATTGATCCTTTATCTCCATAAGAATGGAGTACTAATCTTTGCTGAATTCTATTGGATCAGCTGAAGTTTATGATTCTTTTCTATTTCCTCGTCTGGACGATGTAGTTGTGGAGGTTATTGTCCAAGTCTCAGCCTTCTTAGGGTTGTTCTTTTTTGCCGGAACCACCTCTTCAGGCTTCTTGGACTCGGGATGCTTAGCCTTAGCACAAACTTCAGTAGCATGTATAAATGCTTCAGCCTCCTTCAGGGCTTCTGTAAGACTGGAGATTTTCTTCTTGACAAGATCAAACTTAAAACTTCCTGGCCGTAGCCCTCTAATAAAAGTGTCAAAGGCCACACCAGCATTAAGATCTTGAATCTGCAAAGCCTCTAGATTGAATCTCTTAACAAAACTCCGAAGAGCTTCCTTTGGACCCTGAATGACCTCGCCCAAATGCATGCTTGTCTTTTGTTCTTGCCGGTTTGCTACAAAGTGACAGGTAAATAAGTAACTGAGTTCAGTAAAATTGTTAAGTGAGTTAGGGGGAAGATTGTTAAACCACTTCTAAGCTACTCCCTTCAGAGTAGCCGGAAAATTCTTGCACCAAGTGGCATCATCTACTGCTTGGACATACATCTGATGAACATAAGCGGAAAGATGATCATCAGGATCAGTCGTTCCATCAAATGGCTCGATCGTAGGGAGTTTAACCTTTGGGAAGGGGGCCGCCTCCATGATCCTGGCCGAGAAAGGGTTGGCCAGTTGATCCGGAGGGCTCCCAGTTATCCCTCAATAGGTATGAACTCCTTACGGTACTCCTTCAAAATGGGATTAGATGAGGTGTTTGTTGGGGCTGCACGCCGATAGACCATCGGTTGCACCACTGTTTTCTCTTGCATTGGACGAAGAAGGAAAGGACCCGGACTTTTTCCTTCTGTCAGAGAATGTATCTTCAAAGGGGGATCTCTCAATTATGGCGTAGACCCTGTGGCCGACCGTTATAATGCAGCAGCTTTCTTTGCTTCCAAATATTCCCGGGCATATGTTTCCATACGATGCCCATTTGGACGCCGATCATCTTAAGACCTAACCACCAGGTTCCAATCCATCTTCCTTCGCTGCTCGGTACCTGCTAGCTATTTCTCTCTGTATGTCCTTCTAGAGACTTCTTGACGATCAGGTCGGCTTGGACCTGCAAGATTCTCCTGAGAGCGGCCCCGGAGAGGAGGAGCTGGATTGGGAGCAGCTGGTTCTGGATTCACTTGGAAAAACAACATATTGTTCTTGATCTGTTCCTAGACACCTGCTGCCATCTTGGTCTGGAAGTCATTCAACACATTCTCCAACTGAGCGGCAGTCACCGGACATTCAAGATTTTCCTGGATAACAGGTACTTGACATTGGTCAGGAACGTTAGAGGGAGGCCTATCCCTCCCTCGAGGCGGTCCATCATCATCCACCGTGTCTTCGACCCTTATCTGATAGATGTGGTTTCTAGCTAGGTTGGACGAGTGAAAATCCGTCATCGTTGTGTCTCCCCACGGACGGCGCCAAATGTTTAGTCTTCTTGTCGGTCAAGTAACTTCTTCCCTCAAAATGTTCTTGGAGAGACTTGTGCAACGATGGCTTAACTCCGCACTCCGAACCTGCAGAAAAAGGAACCAACCCTGGAGGTTTGGGTGGTGGTTCCCCCTCCGAAGCTTAAGTCAGTATAGGTATGGAATCAGGTGTAGAGATAGAGAGAGAAAGAGAGAGAATATTTTAGCAGAGTAATGGCATAGTATTCAATTATCTACCTTTTTCCTGATTTTGAGGGGACTATTTATAGTGTTTGGAATCAGAAAGCTTCCATTTGATGTCACCCTAGAATGGGGGCATTTGATTGGCTAAGCAATCGGAATTTGGCACGTGGCTGGCAATGATTAGGGGTTGAATCTCAGCCAATCATATGCAGCCGTTTTTTGGGAATTGGGCTTTGATTATGCCTTCTGGCCAAAAGTGGGCCTCAAACACCAGAGGTGTAACAATCGGTCCATTCATAAGCAATGAATAAACCAAATAGAAGATTTATTAAATAGTAGACGATAGCGGAAATATCGTCAAGACGGACAGTGTCACTCTAAAGTTCAAATAAAATCTAAAACAACATCAAAATAAATCTCAAAGAACATTAATCCAAAAGTATCTATAACGAGATAGCATGATCTCAAAATCCCATAAATAAAGCAAAGAAAAGAAATAACTAAACCTCCTAACTAAGCTCATCGGTATCTCTTATAACCCATGACATAAAACCAGACGGCAACATATTAACTTGCAAAATATATCAACAAACATCCACAATTAGTGGGGAGTAACTAACAGCTCTTCCAACTCAATTAGGATCCACATAGGAGTTATCAAGCATTAATAAATAAGTCTCAATCAACATAAAATATCAAACTGAACCAAATAACAGCCAAACAATAACTAACAGTTTAACATGCTTAAATAAAGTAAATCAACAATAATGAACTTAAGATAAGCATACAAGATCCATAGCATAAGTCTCAAAAATAATTAAACAAAAAAATATAATAGGTTTTGAGAAAGAACAGAACGCCAGTGGATCGCAACCCACTTCCTAAGGTTTGTCAGATCGAAATCTCCAGACAGCCTATGGGCTTACGTTCCCTACTGCCTGTGTCTAAGAATGGCTAAACTCCCGATGCAGGATAGTACCCAGCTCAGTAATTCCCAACCTCTCGAACGACAACAATTAACCATGGTAATACCCCTAAATTGCAACCTAGGTAGTTGGCATGTTCTTCACCGGGGACTACATCTATCCCACTGGATATCTTAATCTCAATCAAATAGTTCTACAAATAAATACAATGATTTATTCAACCATTTATTCATCAAATATAAATAATAAGGTTGCCCTTAAAAGGTCTTACACCTAAAATCAGCAGAAACTAGGATCATAATCCAAGAGTCTCAATTCAACAATATTTATTCTTCTCAAAGCAATAATAATAATAATAATACTAATAAACCTTTCTTAAAACATAATAATACACCAAATACACTGTATAATCAGATACTCCAACTACTACACTCTCGTTGTATGAGTTTGGGTACAAGGTTAATTACAACGTTAGTTATATTACCCCCGGTACATAAATCTTGGCGAAATGGTACTAAAGACAATGTTATTCTCCCCCGAGTATTATAACGTCGAGAACTTAGATATTGACTAATAAAAGTACAACATTATTATACTCTCAATTTAATTACAAACAACAATACCATCATAAAATAAATAAGACACTCACAATATAACTATAAGCAAATATATCATTCAACTCATGTAAAGATATAACACTAGTATTATATAAATATACTAATTAACAAAGGTGGAAGTTCAACTACTATACTACAGTATTATGACAAACCATCTGACTATTACACTACAGATCAACTACTACAAGACAAGGGTGTAATATATTTATTATACTTGAACAAAGTATGTAGAAGTAATTCTCACAACTAACAACCTGCTTATTTCAAGAAATCTCAATGGCTACAGACCAATGATGTTATACAAGACGAAAATAAAAAAAAATATCAAGAACATTAGCAATACGCAAGACATCTAGCGCTCAGGTTAGCAACCACAAATGAGAGCTCGTTCTACACAGAAGCTTGCGCGCAGCGCAAACACATGCGCTTGGCGTAGTACCAATGCACTCGACGCAATTACCTACGCTCGGCGCACACACCCACAATCTGCTGGGCAGACAGTAGTTCAGACAGAAAACGTCACGAACAACAGCAAACAAACTTTTCTTCAAGCGACTAAAACCAGCAGGAATCACATATTCATGCTCATAAATTTACACCAACATGATCATATTCAAGCTTACCCATAACTGCATAATGATATGGTTTACAAAATTTACTAACCAAAACATAAATTATACAGAAGACAATAAAACAAGAATTCTAACCACTAAACTCGAGCAAGAATAACAACACAATAGAATCAGTTTCTTCCACAATATGTATCACTCATAAGCATTCATGTATGACAAGAATAACATCAATAATATGAAACTTTACCCACCCACCTTTCTTAGCATAAAATTTACCCCAACTTAGATATTAAGAACTAAATAATTCCTAAACAAATTCTAATCGTACTAGGTTGGCCATTAATTACCTGGGCCAACTGGAGGAGTGAAGCAAAGTCGTATAGTTCCCTTCGTCGTGCGCCGGTTCGTCCTCCAAGTGATCACCTCCTAGCAACCCCAACAAGAGCTTAGTAATCCCAAGATAAGAGTGAAGAAATAATATGTATTATATGTGAGAAAGGGTGAATAAAAATGGTGAGTTTTTGGTGAGCAAGAATGGTGGAAGATCATGAAGAAGGTAGATACTCTTTTTCTCACTAAGGAAGGCCGAAGAATTCGGAAGAATTGGGGCAGCAGTTTCACGGCCTTTAACACCCCAAAACAGTGGCGGATCCAGGATTTTACGGATGGTGGGTCACTACCATGGTTTGAAAACGTGGTTTCGATTGCGGTCGCGGAAATGGTAGCGGAGTCGGAACGAAGAAGTTGACAATAGACTGCATCACAATTGCCATGTCGTGATTTTTATAATAAGTTTTTTCAAGTGCTATTAAATTTTTGTACTAGATATCATGAAACAAGATCCTTTCTTAAATCTATTCCAAAAAGAAATTCCTTTAGTTATTACTTTTTTATTTTTTTTACTTGCAACATTTTTCATTTTAAAAAGTTGCATAATCCTTGCATATTGACTTTTTTAGTAATATATACTCTCTTTCTTTCTCCTAGTAAGTGGGAGCTAGGCCTTTTTTGTCACTTTTTATTTTCTTTTCTAAATTCTTATGTCATACGTCAATATTGAACAAAAAGAAAAGCGGAAGAAGTCCATTAAAGATTAAAAAGATCCTAAACATTATATGAATCAAATGTTTCATCCCTTTTGTTATCAAATAAATAAATAAAGCAAGGCCAACATTACCGTTTAATAACCTCTTGTATTAAAAGTCTAGCCCTTCCCACCAAAAAAAGTCAACTTTCAAAAAGTAACTCTACTCTTTTTTGATCTAGTAATTAACAATTCACTTTTAAGAAGTCTACTACTAATATAAATAGAGTACAAAAGAAAAAGAACAAAAAAAAAGTAAAAAGAAAGAAAAAAAAAGGAACAAGAAATTACTAAGCTAAACCCACGTGGTAGTCCCCATCCTTTTAAGTTGTCTAACTTGTACATCTTCCTTTGTAGTTGTTGGTACACGGATTGTGGGCTAGTTTCCTATTTCATAGAAGCTTAGCCCAAGATCCAAATTAAACAGCACTTCTTAACTCCCGACCCAAACTATTGCCCTTCTTTCTCTCAAAAAAAAAGGAAAAATTGTAAAAAACTACCTTTTATAACAAACATTTTTCAAAAAACTACCTTTTAAAAATTAGTTTTCAAAAAACTACCTTATACAACATATTTTTTTCAAAATACCACCAATTGACTGCTAAATGAGGGTTTAACCACCCTTGACGGGTTTATTGCTACTTATTGGCTTGATCTCACGGTCCAGTACCGCTAATAACCCACATAGGGTGCCAAACTACCCCTCATTTCATTTTCTTCTTAATGAGCACCCTCTCCCACTAGCTTCTTTCTCCTCCATTTTTGTTCTTCTCTTTTTTATTTGTTGCCCCACTGGCAAGTGGCAACAACACCTAGGGCCGCTGCTATTTAAGAGTCAACGTCAACAAAAAAAAGTCAAATGGTAGTATATTGAAAACATTATGTTATATAAGGTAGTTTTTTGAAAGAAAATTTTTATAAGGTAGTTTTTTGAAAAATTTATGTTATAAAAGGTAGTTTTTTGAAATTTTCCCAAAAAAAAATTATCACTTTTCCTTCTTTCTCTCTCTCTCTCATCTGAGTTTCTGGTTCTCAAACTTCAAAACCATGGCTTTTTTTTCTGTTCTCTCATTTTCTCTTCTTCCAGTTCCAGTCAATCGATTTTGGCATTTAATCTGGGTTTTGCTCTCCTTTCTTGTGGTCGACCTACCAGAAACTATAAATTCTGGGTTTTTTTTTCAAAAAAAAAAATAGTAAAATATAGAACTTCATTTTTTTTCTCAGAAATAATGGTGGGTCACGTGACCCACCATGACTAACCGTGGCTCCGCCATTGCCCCAAAATGAGGATTAAAAAGGGGAAATCATAGCCTAATTGATGGTATAATATATTTGATTATGGGTATTAAGGGTAATTATAATGGGGGTTACAAGGGGGTTACAAACCCTTTAAAAATCTGAAAATCCCTCATACTATTTCATAGAAATTCTGCCAGCATTAACGTGTAATATTTCGGACCCTTCTTGCTACTTAAACGGTCCAAACGCACGACAAGTCGATAAAATATAAAACGTACTCTTAACGCGTATATTTAACTACCATAAAAATAAATAATATTTCAATTAAACATAATAATAACATATACTAAATAAATATATTTTTTTAACAGGTTGACAAAATATAACTTATACAATAAGATTATTTTTAGAATAAAATGCTCGACTTTTAGTGAAAAGATATCAACTAAGGGAAAAATAAGCACGAAAAATTAGGAGGTATTTCCATGGTGTTACGAGAGGAATGAAACCCTAGAAAGGGCCAGATTTCCCTCCAGATTTAAGGACATGTGGAGGCCTCTGATTGGTCCACGTGTCAGCTTATCAGCCCTTCATTTTTAGGTCACAACATCTTCGATTTTCTCACACTCTCTTCCTCTATTTCCGCCACTTCTCTCATCCTTCTCTCCTTTCGCATATCTCTTCGTTTCTCTGATCCTCTATATTCAATTCTTTAGTCGCTTCCCGAATCAATCTTCGAAGGAAATCCGGTGAGATTCAACCATCGAAGGAAAACCAGGGGAGATTTAACCATCAAAGGAAAACTAGCAAAGATTCAACCATCAAACGCTCTTCTTCAGCGAGATCTTCTCTCGCCGCTGCACAAAACAATCATTGAATGTTTTTTTTCAACGAGATTTATTTGAACACTCTACTTCGCGAAATCTTCTGCACTCTAGGGTTTTGCGCGGAGAAGTGTCGCTCGACCTAGCCGCTAGAGAAGTGTCGCTCGACCTAGCCGCTGGAGAAGTGTCATTGTCCTCTACTGCGCTTGCTCTTCTTCGTTCTTTCTTTTCGTATTTTGTTATTTTTCATTTTTGTTATTTTAACTTAGATTTGATATGTAGGGTTTGTATTTTTTCAAATTTTTTTAATAAATTATGTTTGAGTTTCTATCTTAGTTTAATTTCCTGTTTAATTTTTGGAGTGAATGTTTTATTTCGGTTTTTAATGTTGGTTTCATTTTCAAGATTTGGTGCATTTTAATGTTAGGAATGTGTTGGTTTCGATTGCTAAACTCTCAAACATGCTAATTTTGTGCAAACTCTAGTTTTACAAAAGAAAAAACTACTTATTGTTGCGATTTTGGGCTATAACCGCAACAATAGGTTGACATTATAGAGCCTCTTATGTGTCCCCTATTATTGCGGTTTCCTAAAAAAACCGCAGCAATAGGTAAGGCTATTGTTGCGGTTATGTAATTGCATTTACATATTTACCTATTGTTGCGCCTTAATTTGCGGTGTTGCGATATCCACAGCAATATACCTCTTAAGAACCGCAACAATATTATATTATTATACTAGTTTCTATAGAATGATCGTGCCTCTGTTGTGAAGGCGATCAAATGTAATCGCATGACTGTAAGTGAAGTCGTGGTAGTTATATTTCGTTAATGAGCTTGACAATGAGCACACCTCTTTTCTTCTCCATTAGGTATTCCTAGGTTGTAATCTTACGAGCGGTCCTGAACAGAAATCAAATGGACGTCTTTTGTAAGTTTTTGGAAATGATTTTCGAAATGAGAAATGAATTTGATATGGAGGATTTGAAAAGGACATGGTTTTTGGGATAGTATGGGATTGACCATGATGGAGACATGGGCCTAACTACATGCATATGCAAAGATGGACTTGATTATGCAATACTGGACTTAACGAATGGGCCATTATGGCGATAGGGGAGATTAGCTTCACTAGACTCAAAATTTGTGCCTTTATGGACTTAAGGAATACTAGACTTTGAACTTACAGGGAGAGTAAGCAGACTAGGCAATAGGGAATACTAGACTTTGAACTTATATGGAGAATAAGCAGACTAGACAAGAAGGAAGACTAGACTCTGAACTTACATTTAGAATGAGTAGGCTAGACTTTGAAATTACATTTAGAATAAGCAGGCTAGACAATAACGAAGACTAGACTTAGGGAGACTCGACTTTGAACTTACATTTAGAGTGAGCAGGCTAGACAATAAGGAAGACTAGACATTTAACTTATATTTAGAGTAAGCACACTAGACTTAGGAAGACTAGACTTTGAACTTAATTACATTTAAAGTAAGTAGGCTTAGAATTTTCAAAATTCATTTTTGTTTTTCAAAAAGGACCCCTTTGTTTTATCTTTTATTGGAAATTATGAAGATAGATTAATTGAAAAAAAAGTGGGATTGATTTTGAAAAACATATTATTATTTTTTAATAAAAGGATGGAATAGGATAGGATAGATTTGTTGAAGAAGATTGGTTGGATAAAAGGGATAAGAGGGGATAGGATGAGATGCATGATGACTCGAACTCTATGAAGACCACTTATCTAGATGCACTTTTAATGATAGACTCAAGCCTATATGTTATGTATGGAAAATATTGATTTTTATCTTTGAATTAAGGGATTTTTATTTGAAAAGATGACCTAAAATGGATCATGAACGATAATGTAAAGATGGATCGAAAACCAAATTAACCAGTAGAAAGATTGTGTAGCTTACGCCACACGCAAAGATGAAGAGCAAAGCGCGTGCTCGTTGTGTTTGACGCAAGCTTTGTGTGTTTGGCGCCTCTCTTTCGCGGAGCGTTTTTTCGTTTCGATAGTTTATTGGTCGTGTTTCGATGTTTCTAGCCTAATTCGAGGGGAAAGTATGTTGAACATAGCAAACAAGCAAAAAATAATGTCTAATAGGCAAGAAATAGTATGTTGTTCCACCCTAAAGTCAATATTTATGTTTGATACTATGGTCAGGCTTAGGTTTAGGCTTAAAAGGATCCAAGACAATTGATCCCACGCTTTGTATCTTTGCTTAGAAATATGGCCACATGTAAGAAGCACTACAGTCTCAAGTCAGGAACAAGAGAGCAATGCCATGGTTGGGTAGGCTTGCTTGTGACTAAGATCCAACACTATAGCTTAAGAAGCTTTTTGGAGGGACATGCGCTAATGAGGCAAGGACATAGAACTTATAGTGGCTCCCAAGAATAGCCATGCATATGCAAAATTATAATATTATTTAAAAGCATAAAATAAGTATGAATCGCATTTTTCTAGTTTCACCCACTCATCAAAATTAAACTTTGAATCGTCTCCAGTGAAGTCGCTAAATTTTAAAAGTTTTTATCACCTAAGAGGGATGAGGGTGGATTTGACTACCTCATTGTAAAGAGTTTTAGTTTTGAAATACATTCTGAAAAAAAGTCGCCTACAAGTCTTTAAAGGAAGACTCATAAACCTAATTGGATTTTCGGAAAACCGTATAGAGACATCTTAGAGACTTCTCCAATGTAGATTTCCCTGTCATTACTTCATATATAATTGGTCAATAACCAAAGATTGGGTTCGGGGGTGAGGGTACAAATATGATAAGGAATCAAATTCGCTCATTGTTGGCCTCTACTAATACGATACATGTCCAAGTTTATGCAAATAAATAACCACGAAATATGTTCATGCATTGGAAAAATTAATCTAAGTTGGTTCATTAAACACAAAAGACTAATTTTTGGTGATATGTTACTTATGCAATCAAATTATAGGGATCTTATATCTATTGCCAAAATTATCTTATTAAGCGTTAGAACATCTATTTAGGTGTTTGATTAGAAAAAATAAGCATGTGTGTCGCGCGGCGGGCATCTGTGTCGCGTGACTCATATCACGATGTGCGTAATGCATCTGTTATGCGCTTCTGAATTTTACTTACTGTCTCGATGTCGTGCGTGCATAATGTTGGCTCTCCAGATGCATTCAGGAGCGCGAGGCACATCCGCAGATCTGGCGGGTTGTTATTATTTATCCAATCTTAAAAAGATTCTTTCTATCTTGCATTAAAGAATATATTTTGGATACGAAAATCAGTTACATTAAGGAATAAAAAATTGATTTTCAAGAAATATATAAATTTAGATAATATTTATTATTAACTCAATTAATTATCAGGAATAGGTAATATACAATTAATTATTGGGAATAATTTATTGGGCTTTTCAAAAATGGGCTTTAAAAATTCAATTAATTGTTAAGAACAATTAATTGAGATTTTAAAACTGGGCTTGAAATTATAAATAAACTTTAAGTTCTTAAAACGATTTTGGTCATAGCTTGATGGATTGTTCTCCTTTGGTCGGGCCAATTAGGACTACAATATGTTTCATCATAGGGCACTAAAATCGGGAGACATGATTTTGTGTCTATAATTAGTCTCTCTTTTCACCGAGATTTAGTTTTAAAGTGTAACACTCCGTCCTTTTATAAACATAATATAATGAAAATAAGAACGTTTTATTAAAGAAATAGCGATAGCGGAAATATCGCTTGACGAAAATGTCACTCTAAACGAAGACTAAATTAAACTAAATAAAAATAAAACCCAATAAAATTAATCCAATATATTCAGAAAGAGGCAAAACAACCTCATAAACCCAATGTAGTAAATATAAAATAAAATAGGATGTCTCAAAAAAATCCCAGATAGTCTTTCACTCAATGCCCATAATACGAAATAATCACCTGCAAAATATATCAACAAACATCCACAATCAGTGGGGACTAACTAACAGCTCTCCCAGCCCAATTAGGATCCATATAAGAGTTATAAAAGTTTTAACAATCAAGTCATACACAATATCTCAGAATTACACTTCAAATACTCAAATAAACAAATACAACATGCTATCCACAAACAGGGTAAAGTTAACAAAATGCTTAGACAAATAAATATACATATGATCAACTCAAGGATCAACATAATAAACCTTCAAGTCTAAATAAAATAATAATATTAACGATATAAATGACAACGATAACGTTTCCAAAAATAATCTTCTTAACACATTTGAGGATGAACTGAACGTAAGTGGATCGCAACCCACTGTTCCTATTTGGTTATAGTATTAGGACCATGCTCGTCTATGTCTAGTATGGCCACACCCTGATGCGAGATAGTACCCTGCTCAGTACTTCTCGACCTCTCAAACGACAACTAATAAACAAGACGGGCCTACACACCCTGCTCAGTATGTAAGTATAAACTGTGTACCCTGCTCAATACACAGTGAATGTTCATTCATAGGAGACCATGTCGTCTCACTAGTCATCATCCTCAAACAAAAAACAAATAATCAATAATATAATTTCATCATCTGCAGAATGCCATTTAAGGTCTTACATCAAATTGCAAGAATCTAGGGCCTTGACTCATCAATTTCATTTACATCAAACTGCAGGAATTTTAGGGACGACTCAACCCATCAATTCCAATTCAAAATAACTTCACAATTTCTCAACAATAATAACCATAAAATTTATAATGTTATCTCTGAAAATAGAATTTTAGGGACGACTCAACCCATCAATTCCAATTCAAAATAACTTCACAATTTCTCAACAATAATAATCATAAAATTTATAATGTTATCTTCGGAAATATAATTTAACTCATCATCAAGAGACTAGAAACTAATAGAAATACTTATAATAGTTTGAAAACAATTTTCAGAGTCCAAAATAAATTTATTTCATCGAAACAACCAACCAAATTTTATACCACATACCATCATAAAATAATAAAGGGATATTATCTCAGATAACCCTGACATATAGCCCTTTTTCCCAAATAACCCCCACATTGTCACCCCTATCGTAGATAACCCTAAATTTGTAATTTGTCATTAAACATGATGGAATTACAAACGGCGTTAACTTGGTTTGACTTGGGATGTGTTTTGGCGTCATTTAAGAAGGTGGTTGATGGAATTAAATGTGAAGAAACTGGTTTGGCGTCCTATTAGTGGTCTGTTGTCAGCAATAAAATCCTTGAATTGTGCATCAAAACTAATGAACATCATTTTGAATAGCCATCAACCACCTTCTTAAAAGGCGCCAAACCCATCGAAAGTCAAACCACGTGTAATTCCGTCATGTTTAATGACAAATTACAAATTTAGGGTTATCCGCGATAGGGGTGACAATGTGGGGGTTATTTGAGAAAAATGGCTATATGTTAGGGTTATCAGAGATAATATCCCTAAAATAATTAAATCACTCTTGTTGTATACTTATAGCAATTCATGAAATTAAAACATGGTAAAAGTAGAAACTTATCAAAAGTGCTAAATACAAAATGATATACAAACTAAAACATAGCTTAGCTAAAAATGATAATGTAAATACACAATAAAAAGAAAAGTCATTACATAACAAAGTCATCTAACTTCTTGAATGTACAGCTGATGGGACCAAGTTATGTGCGATTATAGAGTGTTGAGAAGTCCATTTTACTAAGGTTTAAGGTTTAAGAAGGAGAGTTTTACTAATCTAAACCTTAGTGTGGAGAAGAGGGAGTTATGATGAATTTGTGATATTGGAGGAGATTTAAGGATATTTTGTGGTTATGTGTTTTTGATCATTTACAGGTGGATTCCCATCCCGTGGTTGCGATCCATTCAACATAAAAAGACCACAAAGTCATTGGAGTTTAGCGTTATAATGTTATATGGTGGAGGCATCCAAGTTCATTTTATGGCTCTACGGAATTGTGTGTCCACCATGGACGTTGAAGAGCCCACCTAGAGCGTCGGTGGAGAAGGTTGGAGCTGGGCACTACACACGCACAGCCCGAGCTCATCGAGCACCAAATTCATGTGCAGCAGCCAGTGCCCGACTCGCGCGTCCTTACTGCACGACTCGCGCATATGTAGCTGAAGAGCCTGCTGGACAGTGTCGAAGGCCCGAGCCGCGCACTAGGCCTGCCCGACTCGCGCGCTAGGCCTGCCCGACTCGCGCGCTGCGAGTGAAGACTGGATGCTTGGCAGCAGGACATGCCCGACTCGCGCGCTAGACCTGCGCGACTCGCGCGATGCGAGCGAGGAGTGTTGTGAGGCAGCAGCGTAAGCCCGACTCGCGCGCAGGACATGCCCGACTCGCGCACTTCGACGCGGCTGCGACTCTTCGGCAATTTTCAGTTTTCCTTAGGTTGTATTAAAGAGAAAAACGTTTTGTTTTGGATATCTGGGAATTTCTGAACTGAATTAGAGAGGAGAGAGAGAAGAACCCTAATCCCTTTTTCTCCCTTTTTGAGTTTCTAATGAGTTTGAAGATTTCTTCGATGGATGCTATGTCAATTGTAGCCTAAATCTAGTCTTGAGAACGGTTAATCAAGCTTCGGTCTACTATTGTGAAGTTTCTCTTTGTTAACTTGTTCTTAATTATAATTGTGATTTCTTGATTTAAATCAATGATTGTGGTATGTATTGCTAGGAGTACTACTAGTTTATACATTCGATTTATCATTTGCTAGGATTTAGAATTGATGCCGATTCATCTGTTCTTCCTTCATGAGTAGCAATCTAGGGTTTGATTAATGAATCTGATTATTCTTGATTAATCACTAGAGAAATCACAAGTTCCAATTTGAATATGTTGTGCTAGCAATTTGTTAATTGGCTCATTGTTTCCTAGTTCGTTGATGTTCTTTTGATTTGAATTTAATCTCTGATTATATTAGATTAATCATTAGTTCAAGTTTTATGATCATCTGATTGTGATTGTTTAACGGTACTTTTGAGGGAAAGGAATTTGATTTCCAACTTTGAGTAATTAAGAGTAAAGTTACATGTTTGAGAAACCAATGATCAATAGTATGAATCGAAGTGGCCATTAACCGAACTCAAGATTCTTCTCTTCTTGATTACATCACTTCTTTATTATACTTTAGTTCTTCGTATTTAGTTATTCATTTATTTAAACACAAAACTACGCAAAACCCCCATTTGATCTATTATAAGCACGAGTTAGTCCCCAAGTCTCTGTGGATTCGACCCTACTTGCCACTTACATTTATTTGTATTGGAAAGAAGGAAAATAAACTTTTATCTTTGGTAGCGCGTACGACCGCGCCCCACCAAATTTGGGCGCCGTTGCCGGGGACTTGGCAATTACTAAAACGTGTTTATTGTAGATTGTGTTTTGGAATTTCACTTTTTGATTAGTATATGGTTGGCACCCGTGCTACTAACCAAGATTGTGTGGATTACGATCTCGAGTTAGAATTGAATCTTTTCAGGTTGCGAAGGGAATTGAGAAGAAATTTTCAAGAACTTCCATTTTTATTGAATTTAGAAGAAGAAATGCCACCTAGGGTGGAGACTCGTACTCTGAGGGAGCTCACTGCTCCTAATATTGATCAACAACCATTGTGTATCACTTTCCCAACACCGGAGGCAGGCACGACCTTCGAGCTCAAGTCAGGGCTCATTCATCTATTACCATCTTTCCATGGGCTCAGTGGTGAAGACCCTAACAAGTTCCTATCCGAGTTCCATGTTGTGTGCTCAATCATGAAACCGAGTAATGCCACGGAAGAGCAAGTTAAGATGAGGGCATTTCCTTTTTCTCTTAAGGATACGGCCAAAGATTGGCTATATTATCTTCCTCCGGGGTGTATCTCCAGTTGGTCTGAGATGAAGAAGCGGTTCAGCTTGATAAATAGTTTCCCGCTTCAAAGTCATCCACACTCAAGAAAGAGATAAGCAACATAGAGCAGAGATATGATGAACCTTTGTATGAATATTGGGAGCATTTTAAGAGGTTATGTGCAAGCTGCCCGTATCATGGATATAGTGAGGAAGATCTAATCTTATACTTCTATAATGGACTTTCTGATGATGATGTGCGGATGATTAATGCAGCTAGTGGTGGATCGATCATAAATAAGACTCCAGCGAACGCTAGAGCTTTGATAGAGGAGCTTTCTGAAGGCTCCAGACATTTTAGTAGGCGATCCACCCACGAGAAGGTAAATGTGGGTAGCTCAAACACGCAAAATCCCAAACTTGAAGAACAGGTTCAAGCTCTTACCTCACTAGTAAGAGAGCTCATTGTTAAGGGACACACACAACAAGTTAAGGCGTGTGGGATATGTGCTTCAGATCACCCCACTGATTATTGCCCACAACTTCAAGAGGGGTCAAGTGCGGAAGTCAACGCTCTTGGTTTTCAAGGCTCCGGGAATCAAAGGAGATATGATCCTTATTCCAATACATACAATCCTGGTTGGAGAGATAATCCAAGGTTGAGATATGGGAATGAGCAAGGTAACCAACAACCCACACAATATCATCAACAGCAACAACAGTTCATGAGACCCCAAGCTCCAGTTCAGGGTCATCATCAGGGTCGAGTCGGATATGAGGCAAAGTTCTACAATGTCTACTGAAGATATGATCAATGCCTTAACCAAGAATGTGACCACCATGCAAGGGAATATGGTACAGTTTCAAGAGGAAACCCGCTCTAGTATAAGGAATTTGGGAACACAGATGAGTCAGGTTTCGAGTGCAGTGAGCAGGCTAGAGGCTCGTGAATTGGGAAAGTTACCCTCCCAAACAGAAGTAAACCCAAAAAAGAATGTGAGTTCTATCATGATAAGGGGTGATACACAGCTGACACAGGGAGAGAGCATGGTTGCATGAAAGAAGGAAGTTACTTTACTTCCAAAGCATCGACCTCCCCCACCTTTTCCAGAAGCTTTGCGGGCCGATAGAAGGTATGAACGCAACAAAGGTATATACGAGCCCATATGCGAAAGTGAGGTAAGTTCTCCTATTTTAACAAAAGTAGAGAAAACTAGTGAGCATGTTTCTGCTATTTCTCATAATGCACTTCCTCCCAAACATGATGACCCAGGCATGTTTACCATCCCTTGCACTATTAATGACATTGGTATTCCTAAAGCTATGTTAGACTTAGGTGCTTCAATTAATGTGATTCCATTTTCACTATATGAGTCTTTAGCACTTGGTCCTTTGCATGCAACAAACGTCATAGTGCAATTAGCTGACGGATCCCACTCTTATCCCAAGGGTAAAGTCGAGGATGTGTTAGTTCATGTTGGTAAACTTCGGTTTCCTACCGACTTTTATGTCTTGGACATGGAGTCTGATTGTCATGTTTCTCCTGTTCTTCTAGGGAGACCGTTTTTGAAAACATCCAGTACAAAAATTGATGTTGGTGCGGGGTCATTAACTATGGAGTTTGGGGGACATATAGAAGCATTTGGTATTCATGAGTCTAAAAATTCCCTAGCGACTGAACATCCCTCATGCTTTGTGGGTACTATTCAATCCATAGTGTGTGATACATATGATACCAGTGAGGGACATGAGTCATTGGATGTAGTGAGGTTGCAAAAACATGAGAGACCACCTGATTTACTGCATAATTTTACACCGTTATCACTAACGCTAGCTGTGCAGGAAAATGTCTCATCAAGCTTACAGGTACAAGTGTTGGAACAAGGAGTTGAACCACCCCCGGACTGATTTTGGGAGGTATAAGGTCGAGCTAACGACTTTAAACTAGCGCTACTCGGGAGGCAACCCGAGCCCCTTTTTCTTTTCTTCTTTCTTTTTCTTTTCTATTTTTCTTCCTTTTCTTTTTATTCTTACTCTTAAACCTCACCATTTTTATACTCCACCACAACAAATTATCCTTCACCCACCATTCCCCCTCTTGTTTCCCGAACTATAATTCAAAACACTTTTAGTCAATCATAATCCAACTTAAGCCAAAATACATCAAAAGACCTTTGAGAAGTGTCCATTTGAGAGACGTTGGTGAAATTGGAGGGTCGAGATTGATGAAGGAGTGCATGAGCAATGCTTACGAGCAATGATGCGCATTTGCATACTTGGATTTGGTTCTCTACCGTAAGGTGCAAAGTTCGAAAGTATATTCTCCTCATGAATTTAATTTTGGATTAGTCATTTACTTGGGTGTTATAGGGAGTCGGGTTGTGAGATGGTGTGTGTGTTTGTCGTCCATGTGTTCTCTTATGTTGTTGAGGTGTGAAGTGTTTTAGTTTGGTATTGTTGAAGAGGTGAGAATTTTTGTGAGAGTCGGTTTTTGAGTGTTCCCCTTCTTGTTTCTTGTGTTTTCTTGTACTTGTTCTCACATTGAGGACAATGTCTTGATTAAGTCGGGGGGAGGAAATTCTCATTGTTCTATTTGATGCTTATTTAAAAAAAAAAAAAAAAAAAAAAGAAAGAACAAAAGTGATGAATTGAAGCCCGCTGAGTTGAAAACCCGCAAGGGCGGGCGACTCAGGCAATAATGGGGGCCCGGATAGTTTGAATAGCCGAAAGGGCAATCTATGCAAAAAAGTGGCTAATTGGAGCGGGTGAGATGGTGAGCTCATAAATGAAAAAAAAATGTGTGTGAAGCTAGGATGAAAACCCGAAAGGGCTCCTACGCAAAATGAGAGATAAAAGAGAGAAATTTGAAATCATTTGCCGGAGTTGGTGTCATAAGGAGGATTGGTGATATAAGGAGTGTCTCGGGTAGGTTTTTCATCTTGATGTTCGGAGTTAGAGGCGAATAGGTTAGAGCTCGCTCATCATTGGAGGAATAAGGAGTTTGGTGTTGTGATTGTGTTTAGATGGTCCAAATTCGAGTCCTTGGAGATTTGTCAAGACTCGAATTTGCTTTTGTCATTTCATGACATGAGGATGGTTGTGGTGTTGTGCAGATTGGAATGGCTTTGAATCCTTTGAGATCTTTCGGGGTTCAAAGTCATGTGTTTTTATTATCTTGGTGTTGAGCATAGTATGAGAGTGCTATTTATATTATTTCAGGAGAGCTTTTAGTTCAAGTGTGGGGGTGACTCTCACCCTTAGACTTGGCTTTGAGCGAATCGGGGGAAATAGCAAACTTTTATCATACACTAGGATGGAGAGATAAGGGGAGTAGTGAAAGGTGAGCAATGGCTTGGAAGGGGTGCCTCATTGACCTTTATTTTGAGTTTCTCGAGGTCGAGTAAAGTTCAAGTGTGGGGGTATTTGATGGGACCAAGTTATGTGCGATTATAGAGTGTTGAGAAGTCCATTTTACTAAGGTTTAAGGTTTAAGAAGGAGAGTTTTACTAATCTAAACCTTAGTGTGGAGAAGAGGGAGTTATGATGAATTTGTGATATTGAAGGAGATTTAAGGATATTTTGTGGTTATGTGTTTTTGATCATTTACAGGTGGATTCCCATCCCGTGGTTGCGATCCATTCAACATAAAAAGACCACAAAGTCATTGGAGTTTAGCGTTATAATGTTATATGGTGGAGGCATCCAAGTTCATTTTATGGCTCTACGGAATTGTGTGTCCACCAAGGACGTTGAAGAGCCCACCTAGAGCGTCGGTGGAGAAGGTTGGAGCTGGGCACTACACACGCACAGCCCGAGCTCATTGAGCACCAAATTCATGTGCAGCGGCCCGGTGCCCGACTCGCGCGCCCCTTACCTGCACGACTCGCGCATATGTAGCTGAAGAGCCTGCTGGACAGTGTCGAAGGCCCGAGCCGCGCGCTAGGCCTGCCCGACTCGCGCGGCTGCGAGTGAAGACCGGATGCTTAGCGGCGGGACATGCCCGACTCGCGCGCTAGACCTGCGCGACTCGCGCGATGCGAGCGAGGAGTGTTGTGAGGCAGCAGCGTAAGCCCGACTCGCGCGCAGGACATGCCCGACTCGCGCACTTCGACGCGGCTGCGACTCTTCGGCAATTTTCAGCTTTCCTTAGGTTGTATTAAAGAGAAAAACGTTTTGTTTTGGATATCTGGGAATTTCTGAACTGAATTAGAGAGGAGAGAGAGAAGAACCCTAATCCCTTTTTCTCCCTTTTTGAGTTTCTAATGAGTTTGAAGATTTCTTCGATGGATGCTATGTCAATTGTAGCCTAAATCTAGTCTTGAGAACGGTTAATCAAGCTTCGGTCTACTATTGTGAGGTTTCTCTTTGTTAACTTGTTCTTAATTATAATTGTGGTTTCTTGATTTAAATCTATGATTGTGGTATGTATTGCTAGGAGTACTACTAGTTTATACATTCGATTTATCATTTGCTAGGATTTAGAATTGATGCCGATTCATCTGTTCTTCCTTCATGAGTAGCAATCTAGGGTTTGATTAATGAATCTGATTATTCTTGATTAATCACTAGAGAAATCACAAGTTCCAATTTGAATATGTTGTGCTAGCAATTTGTCAATTGGCTCATTGTTTCCTAGTTCGTTGATGTTCTTTTGATTTGAATTTAATCTCTGATTATATTAGATTAATCATTAGTTCAAGTTTTATGATCATCTGATTGTGATTGTTTAACGGTACTTTTGAGGGAAAGGAATTTGATTTCCAACTTTGAGTAATTAAGAGTAAAGTTACATGTTTGAGAAACCAATGATCAATAGTATGAATCGAAGTGGCCATTAACCGAACTCAAGATTCTTCTCTTCTTGATTACATCACTTCTTTATTATACTTTAGTTCTTCGTATTTAGTTATTCATTTATTTAAACACAAAACTACGCAAAACCCCCATTTGATCTATTATAAGCACGAGTTAGTCCCCAAGTCTCTGTGGATTCGACCCTACTTGCCACTTACATTTATTTGTATTGGAAAGAAGGAAAATAAACTTTTATCTTTGGTAGCGCGTACGACCGCGCCCCACCAACAGCAAAGGAAGATCATAAAGTGAAGCATGCATATAATAGCTTAATACTTAATTAACTAGAGGAAAACCTTTTGGTAAAATGGAATAGAACTATAGCACAACTTGCATTGATTCACGACACTTCATCTTCAACACCAACTACAACACGCAAGAAGACATAACAGAAGAAACAAAGCATGCTTCAATAACTCTAGAACACTGCCATGTAATACTCACAAGGCTAGAGAACCGAAAGTACCACAACATCTCCAAAACCAGCAAAGTAAAGGAAGAAGAAATAACAACTAGCAGTTGCAGGAGTGGTTTGGCAACAACAACCCATTGCACCAACTACAAATGCATCTAAACATCATTTGTAAGTATACAGCTAGCGTCATTACTCAATAAAACGAAAACAAGATTACATCATGCTAGTAACAATATAATCACTCAAGTCTCATAATACAATTACAACAATTGGCACGCCATACATGAACCCAAGAAACATGGATTATCTATACTCTAAAATAACATACATAACTTATAATTCACGGTTGTAGATAATCATACTTGTCAATCTACAAAACCAAACATAATCATATAATTCATAATAGCTCATGAAAACAAACATATAACATGAAATTATTCCCACCCAAATTCCTAAAAATCAAAACTAATCCAACTTAACATTTAAAACTAATATAATCCCTATGCGAATACTCATTGATCTAGAGTCGTCATTAGTTACCTTTGAATACCTCCAATTGCTTGCATTCTTCTTCTTGAACATTATGAAATTTCATTGCATGATGTTCTGTTCCGACCCAAATTCCCGACAATTGAAACCTTGGATTCAAAATCTCTCCAGTCAAAGTGAATTCCCAGATGTCCTCAACGGACTGTCCAAATTTGAGAACGATCCAACGGTTAGATCTCACGCGATGGTCTTTTTCGTGAAGGTGTGGCAGGAAAAACCGGGTTGAACTTTTCCTCTCTTTCTCTCTTCAAATGGCGTGAACAAGGGGGTTACAAACTGAATTTTTCTAGCAGAATTTCAGCAATACAAATGAAGTTAAAAGGGGTTACAAAGGCTAATGATGGGGTTTTAAGTTGGATAATTATGGTGAATTAAAAGGGATGTTACAAGGGGGTTACAAGGTGCTCAAAAGCCTCTATAATGCTTCCAATATTCTGATTTTTCGGACAGCTTTTAGGAGCTTAAAACTTCACATTAAAAAGTCGTGCAACGGTCCAAACGTGCTCAAATCGATAAAATAAAAAATACTAGCTCAAACGCATATTTCTAAATACTAGAAAATATATATTTTCAAATCAAATAAATTTTATAAAAATAACATTTTTAAAAGTTGAAAAATAAATAATATAAGATATAATATTTTTAAGAAGTAAAATATTATAAGTTTAACGAAAAATAATAATAAGGGAAAATAACTCGAAGAAATTATGAGCGAAAATCCGTGGTGTTACATAAGGTTTGTCAACTAAGCTGGTCTGTGTGGGGAGGAACTAATCGGTTGTAATTTCACACAACCTAATTCGTCTTCTCTGCAGCTTCCCCAAATATCGTCGTTAATAATTTTAAATCCGTGGTGTTACATAAGGTTTGTCAACTAAGCTGGTCTGTGTGGGGAGGAACTAATCGGCTGTAATTTCACACAACCTAATTCGTCTTCTCTGCAGCTTCCCCAAATATCGTCGTTGATAATTTTGCCGGTAAAGGTAAAGTTTGGGGTTAAGGTTTCTTCTTTAAGATAAGGAGTGTAAAATTTGAGGTTTCTCGGACCTGATTGAATAGAGAATTTTGGTAACCCTTTTACCTGGATTAACCTTGTCGCCTCTGTCTTGTGGTTTCGGATTTACCCAGATCTTGATGGTAAAGGTAAAAATTAGGTTAGGATTTTTGTATTGGAATTAGGTCTAGTCGGCTTTCTGAAATTCTAACACTACCATTGTTTGGTTTAGGGGTGGTTTTTTATGTGCTTGCCTCTCTGACTTAGCTAACTTACTAAGTATGTTTAATGTTTGTTGTTTCTAGTGGGTAGTTCTGTTTTGGCTTCTCTATAGTTTATATTGAACGTTTCCTTTTTAAGATTGTTGATTTTAGTGTTACTTTATGGTTTCGGAATATGTGGTTTATATTTGGATATCCTATGTGCGATAGTCTAAATTAGAAGATTCATGAAGTAGGATAATTGAGATTAATGAATAGGTTCTTAGAGGAAATGATAATTGGTGGCCTTTCCTTCTCTGATGAATGGGGTTTGGATTTTCGAGGAGGTGTTATGTTGTGTGTTTGTAAGCAGGACCTAATTTTCTTAGCTAATATTCTTAGAGTTTATATTCTGGATGGTATTGGTATGTCAAGGAAAATAGACTTGTGGTGAAGGGAGTTTTGGGTACTCATTGGTCGGGGTTGTCAATTTGTGTTTGAGAATAACTTGTGTTAATTCTCATTTTAGGTTTTATGATGAAAATGGCTTTCATCGCTTTAAAACTACAAAATAGAATATTGCTCCCCATTTTTTGGCGGTTCATAGCTTGCTTACCGAGACACTTTTTGTGAATCATGTTGCTTGAGAGAAATTCACAAGTCCTTTGCAACCGACTCGCGTCATTACTACCTTTTCGTTTCTTTTCTGTTGTCATAGTTCCATAGTTTCTCAAGTATCCTTAATGCTTATCCTCCAAACGGAAGCTCAATGTTCTACAATGGAATCACTAGTAGCGGCTTTGGCAAGCTTCAATGTTGTAAACAAAGTCATCTCAACAATTAAGGGTCCAATAGAGAAGAGCTTTTTACCCTTCTAATAGGTCGTTTTTAGTTTCTTGTCTACGTAATGTAAGGGTCTCTAATGACGTTATTGGTGTGTAAACTTTCTTTATTTATGCAAATTTAGCTTATGTGAAAAAAAGTTATCATCGGAAACCAAGTTGGCTACCACATCCGTACCACGAAGCTGCCAACTAATTCATTTAAAGGAGAGAAAGAGAGTCCCGAAATTCATTTTTCAAAAAAAAGGTTATGAGAGTATATATAAAAAAGAAATACAAATTGTGAGTGTCCTTGTATTTAATCATGGCAAGTAATGGATTTCTATTTTGAAGATATGGATGGGTTCTCTTTTACCCTGTGAAAATAGGATTTATGTGTCCTATGGAAAAGAGGGAGACAAGTCATTTGACGGAATGGGCTAGTCTTCACAATCAAGTCAGATAGTTAATGGAAGTCATAGTCGATGCAAAGATGGTTTATGAGGTTGTAGTAGTCGACGTGGAACAAGTTGATGTGGGAAAGAGAAACATGCTTTTGTTCAATCCAATTCGTAAAGTGGTTATAACTAGCCCTAAATAGAGATAGCAAGCAAGTTAATGCAACTACTACTATTAATAACGTGGGTTAATTATCTCCCCACTACCACACTAACTTGCAACACTAGTACCTAAAACTAAGGAAGTAATACCTTCCACTAACAAAATTTATTTGCCTACTAATTTGAAGAATTACTTCCAACATGGTCCCTTGGTTCAAATTTCATTACCTTCAGGTTTGATCTCAATCGAAACATCAATTCTTTAACATCATAAAGAGCTTACTCTCTTCTTCCACATTTAAGCAAATATTATTTTTGGTTACTCCAACATAACACACCATACACATGGAAATTTCTCATACCATAACCACAATTTCATTCATAATATCATATATTTGACGTACTTCTTGTTGCCACTTAAGCTTCAAATGTACAGATACAAAAACAATTTTGTTGATGCATAATATCACCAAAGCCATATTTTTTAGAGCACCTCTCTACACATAACCTTGTGAAGAACGTCTTCTCTTCACCACGATGTGCATTACCATCATCAACCACTATTGCCATGGTGGTTTGCTCTTCATCTTTTTGTCATTCATAGATTGCAATATGGCATGCTATGACTTACTTCCTATTATCTCTCTCTCTCTCTCTCTCTCTCTCTCTCTCTCTCTCTCTCTCTCTCTCTTTCTCTTTTGGATTTATCCTAGTGCTGATACCATTTTGTTGGGAAAATAAGTAAAGTAAATGGAGAATAGAGAGATAAGGCTAGAAAATACACACTTCTTATATTAACTACAATTGATGAAATACAACTAATAATATTATTCCTTTGTTTCTTTTTAAGTGCAACATTTTCCGTTTTAGAAAATGTCATAATAAGTGCAACCAAGCTCAAAATGAAAAGTTTTTTCTATTTATTTATAGATATCGATTACTTAATTCTCCCAACAACTTAATTAATATATCATCTACCAAGCTAAGCAACATTTACCTAAACCACCCAACCACCCCCTTCTCATCTCAGTCACCCCTCTCTCTCGGTCTTTCCTCAACTAAGCCCACCCACCGTCATTTCATCTCAACCGCCACTCTCTCTTTCCTCAACTCAACCCAACCACTCTTTCTCATCTCAGCCACCCTCTCTCCTCAACTCAACCCAGGCCGCGGACACCACTAAGCCACAAGCCCAACGAACCCGCCAACTTAACCTAGCCATCGTAGCCACCCATTCGCTTCCTTGTCGGCTTATCAAGGTTGTGGATTTGGCGTTCGATTTCACGGTGCCAAATTACTATCACCATTAGCATCTTCTCCATATTTCTCCAAAACTTCTTCATACTACTTACACTTTCTCTCCCCTCCGCCCTCACTCATGTCTTTTTCTCCTTATCCTCTTCCTTCTACTCCTCCTCTCCTTCTCTTGCCACCATCCACCTTTTCTCTGCTCCTCCTTCACACCTTTCTCCATCTCCGATTCCTCAAACCCTAATTTCACTTAGAATTCTATTTCCTCCTCCGCAAAATGCGAGTTGCGGAAATTCTTCGTTTTACAACCTTCCTCGACAAATGAATTACGGCAGCAAAATATTTCCATTTTTTATCATTTAGAATTTTTTAGTGTAGTTTTATTGCGAAGGGACATCAGGATATAGGAAGGGGAAGAGCGAGGGAGAGACAGAAAAGAGAAGGAAGTGTGAGAATGGGAATGAGAGATTGAGGTGGAGAGGAAGGGGGAATGGCATTTGGCGATGGTGGTGGTGGTGAGATATGGTGGATGGCAAGTGGTTAGTGGTGGCACGTTGTGGTCAATGGTAGGTGGAAGGTGTTGGGTATATGAAGTTGGTGGATAATTAGTGTAGGTTTTTCATTTATTTAAGGATTTTTCGCCAATTGCAGCCTTTTATTATAGCGAGTTTGTTAATTGCAGCCTATTCATTTTAAACTCTCTAATTGCAGCCTTATAAAATCAAGGTACCTCTAAGTTGCAGCCCAATTTCATTTTCAAGCCAAATTAGCCTGAATATGACGTCATACTTAACCAAAGTCTCAACCCTTTTCCACTTCCCTCCAAAACCCTCGACTTCTCTCTCTCCTCTCTCTCCTCTAACCTCCATTTTCTCTCTCCTCTCTCTCCTCTAACCTCCATTTTCTCTCTCCTCTCTCTCCAGGACCACCATTTTCTCTCTCTTCTCTCCTCTCTCCTCTCTCCTCTCTGTGCTGGCATTTCCGAAAATAGGTGTCTTGTTACCCTTAAGCTATTACTGTTCAAGCACGGCATTTCCTCCTTGGGATCACCCTTTACAGAACTAATTTCCTCATCATCATCCCAAACTAGCTTCCTTTTCCCACGTGGCTGATTCGGACTCACATTCTTACCCCTTAACCTCAACCTCGACCTCCAAGCTCCCAGTTCCTCCTCCGAGTCAGCAGAACTCGAAGGAGTCTCATCCTTCACTAACTTTCTCCCCTAACTTTCCAACTTTCCTTCTCTTCCTCGGAGGGGGCGGCGATGAATCGAGAATCACCGGTACCCTCCTCGCCCTCGAGCTTCAACGAACCTTAGTGTCATCTCCCAAATGTCCTCTTCCACTAGTACCCTCATTCGACACCCTACGATTCCGAGTATATTCATCCTCACAAATTGCATCAAGTTTTTTGTGCTTCTTTCGTGTTCTTACACACAACCGGATTCCATTCCCGCCTTTATTAGGCGAAATGGACGCCGATTGAGATTTTCGCATGACAAAATACTTATAAAACAGAGCAAAGACACCTATTTTCAGAAATGCCAGCACAGAGAGGAGAGAGGAGAGAGGAGAGAAGAGAGAAGAGAGATAAAATGGTGGTCCTGGAGAGAGAGATGAGAGAGCAAATGGAGGTCAGAGGAGAGAGAGAGAAGTCGAGGGTTTTGGCCTGAAAATGAACGTTGGACCTTAACTATGGTTAACATTTTTGGCCTGAAAATGAAATTGGGCTGCAACTTAAAGGTACTTTAATTTTATAAGGCTGCAATTAGAGAGTTTGAAATGAATAGGCTGCAATTAACAAACTCGCTATTATAAAAGGATGCAATTGGCGAAAAATCCTTTATTTAAGTTGTCTAATATCTCTTTAAGTGTGGCCCCTAACTCTCATTAGGTGCCTTGGTTTATATGCCACTTTTATATGTTGCACTTACATGATAATGGTAGACTAAACAACCCACTAGCAATTTACCTTCCCCCCACCCTAACTGGACTGGCATCTCACAATTCGAGTCTATTTTGGACTTCAATAGGGGCATAAGTGTCATTTCATTCACTAAAAGCAAAAGGCCAAGTAATGGTATTACACGCGTGGGCAGGCGGTTTAGTCGTATGCACCTATCCAAAAATAAATTTCTCCTACTCTCTTTTACAATTAAATGTAGAAGAGAAGTAAGGTTCGTATCCACAGGGAAACAGGGACAAGTTAAATATTTAGCGTGAATCAGTACCTAGATTAAGCTAAGGGTCGAGTAACCAAAGGGGGGTTTTCAATTGAGTTATGAATAAACTAAAATTAACTAGCAAATAAATAAAATGAGAAATCAATAATGGAAAGATCTTGAATCCGATTAACATCCACTTCAGTTTAATTATCGATCATTGAACCTCAACTCTAAATATTTCCATAATTATCTATTGTTGAGAATTAATCTCGTATTCTCCTTATTCTTAGTTGAATAGCACGATCAGCGTGACTATAAAACCCTAACTAAAGGATAACCTAGTCCGATCAGCGTCTAAGTTCATTCCAATAGCAGCAATAAACACAGAGAACCAATAGACCTGCTAATGTCATACACGCGATAAACATTCAACAGTTGATTCAATTTTCCCAAGAAATAACCAAGATGATCTGCATCCAAGTTACTCCATAGCTTGCTACAAAGTGATAAAAGAATAAAACAATCCTATTCTATTCTTAAATCTAGCATTAGATTAATTACACAATCAAGCTAGTAACGTTCCTAGCATAATTATGCAAAAATCATAAAGTATAATCATAGAAATTAAACCATAATCAAGGGAAATAAATAAAAACGAAAGATCTCACAATAATGGTTGAAGCTTCATGTTAATCTTCTTCAAGAACAGTTCAAGCTACAATCGGCATAGCATAAACCAAATCCAACATTGAAATCTCAAATAAAACTAAGAAAATTAAGAAAAAACAAAGAGGAATGAAGAAGGAAAGATGAAGAGAGGAGTATTTTCTCTCTCCTAAAGTCTCAGCCCCTTTTCGTGGCTCAAACTCCAGCTATTTATACTCACGCACAAAATAGAACACTTCAGCCGACAAACCGCCTCGACCGACCTAGCAGGTCGCGAGGTGCGAGTCTGGTCGCACTGCGCGATTAGCTACTGACTACAACACACGCTGCAGAGTTGGGCCTGGCAAGGAAGTCGCGACCCGCAACAATGCTCGCGAGGTGCGAGGAATTGGTCGCGAGGTGCGAGCCTGCTCGTGTGGTGCGACCTGTGATGGCTGCTAGCTTCGAGCATGCGAGAGCACTGCTGGGTTAGCGAAATTGCTGCGTGGCTTGATGCATTGCTGGGACGCTCGAGGCTGTTGGCAGGGGCGTATACACAGGGGGTACAGTGGGTACAGCTGTACCCCCATTATTTTGGCTAAAAATTGTATAAAGTTTAAACATGCACTTGTTACTCATAAGCTAATGTTTGCTTCAGTGGTAAGGGAGGGGAGAATTAGTCTAAATATAGATTGGTAGAGGTCGCAAGATCGAATCCCTGCAAGATCTTCTTTCTCTTTACCCTTTTTTTGAGAATTTTCTTCCTCTTACTCCTTCATTCCCTTCTTAGTCTGAGGTTATATAGACGTTAAATATGGATTCATATTATACATATAATTATAGAAAGTTGTCAATTTATATTAAAACTATGAGGTTATTTTCCATTTATTTTATCTTACTTTTATGTACCTAAATCATCTTTTATCTTCTAATAACTCTTTTTCCACCCTATTCCACTAACACGATTATTTGACTTATATCAATTACAAATTTTATATAGAAGGAAATCCTTCAACTCAAAATTTTCTTAAATATTTTAGGTTTGATTATGCATTAAAAAAGTATTAAATTTAGGGATTCAAATTCATGGGAAATAGAAAATTCAAGAGTTGTATGTTTTACAAAAATATAAGAAGCTCCACTTTCTAGGAATATTCTAGCAATTTACACTTACCACATCCCACCAAACGATCAATTATTGGAGCACATTTTTATCAGAATTTTTTTTCCCTTATATATCAATGGTAGTCTACCGTCAAACTTGGCGAAATTTGGCTCCAAAAAATAAAATAGAGCCAAAGATTAGCGACGGAGAGATTATATACATTATGAATCTAATTGTTCATATAACCGTACCCCCATTTCTAAATTTCTAGATCCGCCACTGGCTGTTGGATTGGACATACTCAGATGGTGCAACGTTGTTGTTGGTGAGATAATGTAGTGTTGTTGAGTCGTTTCATTGGCAAATGCTTCTTCGTGTTACAATCCTGCACTTTCCAGGCATTTCCAAGATAACTATCTGAACTTACAACTTTAACAATAATTAACGTACAAAATTCCGAACTTCCGCTAAGAGCTAAATAAAACACAAACGTTAACATTATAATCAAACTCCATAGCAAAGTGCAACCAAAATATCATGAAGACATCATATAACTTGAGCGTATCAACGCGCAAAGTACATATCTCCCAAACTTGAAAGACCCTACCGGGTGTGGAAGGTGTACAATATCTTTAGCAGTGAGTTGTTATTTGGCTTATATAATACGAAGTGGTTGTCAAAAATGTAATTATAATGCACTGATGAGTTGTGTTATTTTATGCGGATTCTCTATTTCGATCGTTTGAATCGGTCGCTTGTGCAATGAGGGGTGTACAACAATAATAACATTGTCAATGTGCCTATCCTTTTAAACTTGTTATTAGCCTATGAAATTGGTATAAATTAATTGCTAAATTGGTAGAAATTAATTGCTAAATTGGTAGAAATTAATTGTTTCAATAGGTTGAAAGTAATAGTGAAATTGGTACAAAGTAATTGAAATTGGTAGTATGTGACTGTGAAATTGGTAAAAAGTAATTGAAATTAGTAGACTCTAACTGTAAAATTTGTACTCCCTCCGTCCCAGAATAGTCTGAACACTTTCCTCTTATGTTTGTTCCAATTTAGTTTGAACACTTCCATTTTTGGCACGGTCCCACTATTAATATATTATTTCTTTTACACTCATTTGGCCCACATTTTAATTTACTTTTTATCAATAAAAAGTTACCCAACTTTCTCTTTCCTCTAATAAAAAATACTCTACCAACTCCTATCACATCTACTTTTTAAATAAAATAACATTTGATAACCACCTTAAAATACGTGTCCCAATAAGTGTTCAGATCTTTCTGGGACAGAGGGAGTAGTAATTAAGACCATAAAATTGGTACAAAGTAACCACGAAATTGGGATCAAGTAAATGAGAATTTGGTAAAGTAATTCTAAAATTGATAGCAAGTAACCATGAGGTAATTATGAGCTCTGAATTTCGCAACTCTATTTTTGGTGGTAATTCATTATTAAATGTAGATTAGTGGACATTGGTACCAAGGGACTATAACCTTGGTACAAAGGTCTTATGACATTGGTACGAAAGACAGTGGATATTGGTACCAAGGCATTGTAACCTTCTTACAAAGATCTTTTTACATCGGTACTTTAATACCAAAGATAGTGGACATTTGTACCAAGGCATTGTATTCTTGGTACAAATGTCTTTTTACATTGGTACTTCAATACCAAAGAAAGTGGACATTGGTACCAAGACACTGTAACCTTAGTACACAAAGGTTTTTTTACATTGGTACTTCAATGGTACCAAAGGATTCTGACATTTGTCCATTGGATTGCAGGTTGTCTTTGTCACATATGATGAGAGGCACCCGCGGGGTGAGACATTCGTTGTTAGAAGTGACTTGATTGACTTAGATGAAGAAGAAGGAGTTGAAAGAGATGTTGCAGGAGTTGGGAGACAAGGTGCTACAGAAGTTGTAAGAGCATGAAGGCAAGCGACTTAAGAAGTTGATGTTGCAGCAATAGCTGCTGAGGTACTCATTTCTGACTGTCATTTTGCTGAGGTATTCAGTTGGGGTTGACGCGGAGGGTGATGTTAGAGGTAATGGGGAGAAGACAGGTGGTTGACATAATTTTGAGGGACATTTGGAGAATAGGAAGGAGTATGCCCGAGGATATGGTGAGAGAGATTATGGTGAGGGACATGAGCAAGGGAAGGACAAGGGAGATGAGGGTGAGAAGGGAGAGGAGTAAGGGGGGAAAGGGAGATGGGGGAGAAGAAAAAGAAAACAAGGGGATAACAAAGATGGTGGTGAGAAGCTAAGAGAGATTAGGGGGATGTGCAAGTAAAGGAGACGATAGATGAGGAAGAAGTACAACATGCAAAAGAGGAACATGACGTACAGATCCATGATGCTGTTGAAAGAATGGGCAGTAGATAAATGGTGGAGATGATGAGCATAAGGAAAATGGTGAAGAGAAAGAGGAAGGTGTGTAAGAAAAAGAGAAAGAGATAGAGGAAGGAGGTGAAGAGAAAGAAAAAGAGGAGGGGGTGGAAGAGAAAGTGAAAGACGAAGGAGCTGAGGAGAAAGAGAAAGAGAAAGAGGTAGGAGGTGAAGAGAAAGAGGAAAGCGTGGAAGAGAAAGAAAAGGAGAAAGGAGTGGAAGAGCAAGAGCAAGAAGAAGGAGTGGAAGAGAAAGAGCAAGGACTGGAAGAGAAACAGACATATGAGTAAAAGAGAAAGAGCTAGAGGAAGGAGTGGAAGAACAGAGGAATAGGCCTTGTCGCATTTGCGTTCATAAGGAGAGGGCCGGAGTACAACAGGTGTATCATTGCCTTCATTTGCTATGAACACGTACTTATTGCTTCTGTCTATTAATAATTGTTAAGACCATGTGACGTGCAACGATGGTCCAGTTATCTTGTAATGCAATGGCATATTCGTCACACAATCTGTTTGCTATAGTGTTGCGGTAATGTATGCTGGCATTGGAGTAGAATATGTGCTAAGGGCGTTAGTTCTATACAACAAAATTTAGGAGGAGGAGTTCAAGGGGAAAAGTTGGCGCATGATGCTTGATCAGATGTTATTGGTAATCATATGTACCCTCGATTGTAGAGCATTTCTTCTCCCCCATGTTTCAAATGCAAAACAATTGTTCTTCCCCCCCCCATGGTTTAAATTTTGTTTAATTATTTATGGTTATAATAACCAGATTAAAGTATTGAGTAAGTATTCTGCTGACGCTACTCAATTAGCGGCACAATATAGCAAACTCTTCGCTGGTTTATCAGTTGGTAGAATATGTGTGGTGATTTAATTGATTATTGCATGTATTTTTAATGGTGATTTTGATTGTGTTTTAATGGTGATTATGATTTGTGGTGTGTTTGTGCGTATGCCAAAGTGATTGAATTAAAAATGAATTGTGGAGTGGTCTCAAGGATGTGGATGACATGATTTCATGTCGTGTAGATTTTGATTCTTGTCATGTTTGATGAACATTGGTGTGCATCGCTTTCGCATTACGCGAAAATATTATATGGCTCATCAACAGCATGTTCAAGGACCCCGCAAGTCATCATGCTGCTAGCATTAACAAATTGGTATACCCTAGTAACTGTGAATGAGTCTCGTTTAATCCATATATATTTCGTGTTATACTGACCAGCCATCAGGTAAAGGGGGAATCACATAAATTTATGTACCATCACTCTGTTAAAATATACACTCTTTCTCTCTCTATCACTAAACCTAATTCCTTACCTGAACTGACTTAAGTTTCAGAGGGGGAACCACCACCCAAACCTCCAGGGTTGGTTTCCTTTGTTGCAGGTTCGGAGCGAAGATTAAGGCATCGTTAGCACAAGTCTCCAGAAAACTCATTGAGAAGAAGAAGCAGCTTGACTTTATAAGCACGTAACAACACGTGTCCTATTAAACAACAACAACAACAGTTGTAGCTCCTAGAGAATAAGAAAATAGGACAGAAGAACATATGCCTCATAAAAAAAGCCATATTACTCACCATATCCAGAAAACTGAAGAGAGAGAAACTATAAATCACCAAAAACCCCAAGACTTGTTTGAGCTTAAATAATGAAAATTTACAAAGGGACAAAGCAAAGACCGATTTTTACTTACTTAACATAGATCAAATATCCGAAGAAACATCAAAGTATGGTCAAAATTTCAACCTATGTATAATTTTAGTATATTTTTGGATTTCTAGTTTTTACCCAAAAATTACAATTTTAGCCTTTTGTGGGTCTTCCAAACACTCTCACTCTCTTTCCTTCTTCAATTATCTCTCCTGGTCTCTCTTTCTCCACACCTTCCTGCCCCCTATTTATCCCTCTCAAACTTTGTCAAAAAGCTCCATCCTCACAATAATGGAGATTGTCTAGTTTTCTCATATGGTGCTTTTGAACACTCATATCTTGAAGAACAACTCAATCTTAAAATTTCTTCATTCGAAAACCACCCAAAACTCTAGAGACCCTATGTGTAGACGAAGAGGAGGGTTTGGGAGGCAGGGAGGGTGGTTTCGAGGTAAGGGTAGGGGTGGGGGTTGGGATGGGGAGGTGGTTTCATGGGTTGGGGGGAAGAGAAATAGAGATAAACGATTTTAGGGTGGTGCCTGGTGGTGGTGTGTTGTGAAGAAAGAGATTAAAAAAAGGTTTTTCTTAATCATAATTGAAAAACCAACTAATAAAATAGTGACACGTATCCTGGTTAACATGTTTATCAGGTTACATCAGGTTTTGAGCTACTCTAGGGATTTTGGTATAAAGTTAGCTATATTAAATAATAATCAAAATTTTGTATTATTATGGACGAAGTGGCTAAAGTTTGTATTATTATAGTTAAATAATCCAACATATAATTGCCCATCTATATTTCTATATATATTATTAAGACGTGTGGAAGTTGGAGGTTGTCTCGTGTCATCTAAATGTATATACTGATATAGCGACATGTAATTCAATTAATTTCATAAAAAATAAAAAAATAATTATATGCAAATATTGGGGGAATCGCCCAGGCCAATGACTAGTTAAGTAATAAAACCCATCCTTTTGCATATATCAATTTATCAAATGGATATAGTACAACCAAATCTCTTGCTAAGCACGCCAATCTCTTAATAAAATCTTCCCATGTAAATTTAACAATCAAAAGTACACAAATTATTAGAATAGGCGGTATAATTTATTAAAATTATATATATACAAGCCTACATTCTCTTAACAAACCCATTTCATATCACTCTAACCCAACAATATAATAACCCTTGACATTTCGCACTAACTTAGGCTATGTTTAGTGCACCTTATTTTTACTGATCTGATCTGAATTTATTTTTTCTAATCTGATCTGATCTGAACTTAGTTTTTCTAATCTGGTCTGATATGTTATGATCTGATCTGATATGATATGATATGATATGATATGACCTGAACTTATCTTTTATAAAACATATTATCACTAATATTATTATTACTTTGTATTTCATTACTATTATTACTATTACTACTATCATTTTATTACTATCACAAATTTTAATAATAATAATAATAATTATTATTATTATTATTATTATTATTATTATTATTATTATTATTATTATTATTATTATTATTATTATTATTAATATTAGTTTTTTTAAGAGAACGCATAATATTAACATACAATTAAAAATAAAAGAATACATATTTGAGGTAAAAATAACATATTATTCATAGTAAAAAAACATATTATTCATGTCTAAGGTCCGTTTATAATAAGAAATTAGGTGGTAATAAAAAGAAAATATAATGGATAATAATAAAAAAAAACTGAAACAGCATACAAACTCTATTAAA